>JAQQAC010008719.1:28731131-28766427 GCA_029783875.1 Phataginus tricuspis | reverse complement strand
TTCTTTCAAGTAGCTTTAAGTCCTTTTTGACCTAGGGTGAGTCCTCTCCACTACCTTGAATGTTCTGTAATAGGCAGGATGTGTAACTTGTATTTATGAGCTTGCTATAAATAATATCAACATGAGTTAAAGACCTTCAAAAAGGAATAACAAAAACTAGCTTTCCAAATTCTCTGGAGATGATATTTCTGTCAACTAAGTAAGGCTCTGTGATTGGGTTTTTTAATGAAATCTGACAATGATTGCTGTTGAGAATTCTTCCTCCCTCTTTTTCTGACTTACACATCATATTTCTGCAACAGACACCTAAGCACATGAAAGAATTTTTGGGGAGTAAATAGAAGACAGGTAAATATCAGGCAATAGTAATAATGCTTAGAAAAATGCTAGAGAATAGTAGAAACAACATATAAATGAAATCAGCAAGTATTTTATTTAACTGGCTATAACTCTTGGTTATTTTCAAATAAGATGTCCAAATACAGTCTTCTCAAGAACTTTCTTACATATATATCGTTATAGCTAGTTTACAGCGTTAGAAACCACGACTTTGAAAGTTAGATCTCTTGCCCAGGGAAACGTAATAGCCACTATAAAAAGTATCAGAGCCAGAATTCAACTCATGCCATCTGAAACCAAATTGGGTCATTTTATGTGTAAATACACATACATATGTTCATAGATACAAATACATATTTTTTTGGTCTTGCGAAAATTCCTAATGGAAATCACCAAACTATCAGAATAGTAGAGATCAACAAATTTTCTGGATATTTATAATGTCAAATAAAAGAAAGAGGCAGAGGCAGAAAGGCTGTAAAGAGGAAAAATAGAGCAAGAGCAAGAAAAGGGGATGTGATTTCTCAGGACTGGAGGTGGAAAAATTTGGGTTCTGTATCTGAGAGGCACCAGAGCATAATCAGGAGGCAAAAGCCACTTCTCCACACATTGCTCCAGCACCCTGCATCTCCCTGCACCCGTTCTATGCATGTGCCCCCAGCAGTTGTGTGTGCATGAACCGTGTCTCACCTACTCACCAATGTCAGTCAACTTCAGCCAAATTTCTAAAAGCTCTTTCAAGCTTTTGTTTTTTCAACTGAGAGGTTTTTGCTAAGCCTGGCCAAGGAACCAAGGAAAATCATGTCATGACATCACTGTCTCAACGACACCAGCTCTGGGTTTTGACACCCAGCCTTCAGATCTTTCCCTGTCACACTGAGTTTTCCTGCCTTCTTGGGGTGCCATCCAATGGGAGTTCAAATTTAAAAAATGAGTCTGAGCTCCATATCTGAAGTCAGGAACAATTCTTCTCCCTCACTTTCTTGTTTCAGAATGTAAATACAGGCTTTGCATTCCTCATTCACCACTCTTTCAAGTGCTTAGAGCATGTCCGTGCAAATTGGACACATTATAGATAATATTGATATATATCAAAATTACTGAGATTGATAAGGTTAGGCCCCAGCCATGACCCTAAAGTGTGTCAAATGCACAAATTTAATGACTTGGCATTAATCTGAGTCCAATGTCTCTATAGAGTATACACAATTCTCATGAGCTGAAGAGATACATGTCTGATATCCCTGGAGCCTCCTGCTCAATAGAACATAATTATAGATAGACACATTCATACAGACATATATTATGCATGTAACATAGTCACTTTTTGTTAGAAAACCAATTCAAGGTTTCATTTTAGTGATAGTAGTGACAGGTTCCATATTATTATAAATTTTTATATAACAACCACCTTTTAGAGGCAAGTCCCCTTATGGCTCAGGACAGCTCTTTGCAAGACAGTGGTGAGCGCTGACTAGTTTAGGTGAGTACCATCATGGCATGATTATCTCCATGCTTTAACAAACGTTATTTAATGTCATTGTACATGAAGTTCACCCAGTTATTCATAGTTTATCAGACTACGTAAGTTGTTCTCAAACGTTTTTTAATGACAGAGTTAATTGCAAGATGGCCTAACTTCTTTCACTTTTGCAAATTGATAACATATTTAAACATATGGAGATATTTTTTAATCTACATAACCTGTAGCTTAGAGGTAGTTACTTCTGTCAAAATTTGAGAAAGACCAAAGCTAGTGGAAGAGTATGTCATTAATTCTGGTTGCTGTCTATGGTAGGATTTGGAGGGGCAAATTTTTAAAGTCTTTTGTGGTCATTCTTATCATGATTAGATATTGTATGTAAATCTGTGACCTGGGACAAGTGGTAAAGCAATTGATTATAGAATTAGCCTGGCTCTGAACCTAATAAAAGAACAATTAAGGAATAGAGTATGAAGTAATGAGTATGTTTCTGCTGTATATTTTTCTGGATTTTCAAGTTGGCAAACTACTCCCAAGATTGTCAGTTACTCTTAGAAGAATGTATTTTAATGTTGCTTGTAGATAAGATCCATTTTTCAACCCACCTGTCTCTTCTATTTTAACTATTCCTTCTTTTTTTCTATTTCATATGGAATGTTTTCCCTTGGCAAGGGTAAGATGTATTAATCGAAGTAACCAATTAGTACAAAAAAAAAATAGTGAATTTGTGTGTGTGTGTGTGTTTTCTCTTTATGCATCTTTTTCAGTAGTGCCCAACATGTAGCTGCCTTGCTAACAGGAGATAAAAGCACACTAAGTAAAGTTTGTTTTTTAACCCCAGTATCACAGTCTTTCATCACATCTTAGGTGGAAAATGATGTGGTTAACACTTCTCTCTTCAAAATAGACTCCAAACTCAAAAACATGATATCTTTAGCTAGCACATAATTTACATTTTCACACACAAAAATTCCTGGTGCCCTGATTTATGTAACTTGAATTCTAATTGTTTAAACGTCTTTGCAGAAGTTCTTTTAACTACCATGCATCACAATATCACATGCCATCTATTTGGATGTCTATGGTTCTTCATAACAATACAAAAATTAGGAGTCTTTATATCAGTCAAATATGGATTGTTTTAGCAACTTCTGGCCATAGAAGATACAGTTGTGAGTAAGCTCTTTACTTTCATGAGGTGCTTACAGTCTCAATTTGTAAGTGAAGAAACAAAAAATATTGATTTGTCTGTCACCTTTTACCATCCAACTATCCAGATCTTTGTGCTAAAAGTTAATAAGCCACTATCCGTGCTCTTTAAGAGAACTGACAGTGAATTGAGGGAGGCCCATATACAAATAATTCTAATATAAGAAATACTGTTATTAGCTTTCTAATAAAACTGCACAGAATGATATGGGAGTATACGAGAGGGAGAAATTGCATCTCTGTGTCTGGAGGTTTGACTATAAGAATTGATATTTAAATGAACATTTATATTTATACTGAACAAATTAGAACATAGTAATCACATAAAGATCGATGCAACTGTGATCCACTGAGTTATTTAGGATGCAAGGTTTTCTTTTTCTCTCTCCCATTTTACACACACACACACACACACACACACACACACACACACACACACACACACACACACACACACACACTGCCCTTTTAATAATCCGAAGTTGAGTATTCGTTTCTGTTTTGGGTCACCTGCAAACTGAATTTTAACTATCCTATGGTTCTTTTTCTTGTATACTTTTTTGTTTGGTTTGGTTTTAACCTGCTTTGGCCTACTTTTAATCTGAGTGGAAAACCCTAATGCCACCTCACCAGGTCTTAAGGATTTCCTACTTCCCTAATCAGCCCTGATGATTATGGGCTTGAGGAAAGTTAGACAAATCAGTTCCTTAACTCCTATAGTTTGTTTGACTACCAAATATTATATTTTTGCTTTCACCAGAAATGTCGTGTATTATCTGTAATTAATTTGGATGTATTTATTTTTTCTAAAAAGTGAATAAACATTTTAGGGCTTCCTACCCATGCAAGTCCAGAATTCCACCCTGCAAAGCAGCTTGTTTAAAGCAGATGCTTTACAGACTTCCAGGGAATGGTGTTGTCACTATACATGTTAACTGGTCTTCATTCAACAAATATTTATTGAGTTGCTACTTTATGTAAGGCACTGTGCTAAGCAGTGAACAGTGAACAAAACAAAACAAAATTCTTGGCCATTATGGAATTTACATAATCCAGTAGGAGGAAAAAATGAGTTATTTTATTACATGTCCGGTTTTTTTTTTAATTGAAGTATTGATACACAATTTTATACTGGCTTCAAGTATACAATACAGTGATTCCTGCAGTCACCCTTATTCTTAAATCCTCACCCCCACTAATGTGGTGACTATATGTCAACATAGGAAGATGGAACAGAATCATGCAAGTCAGGTGTTTTTGGTGTCACATTTGTGTAAGACAGTTTCCAGATATGCACCTAGAGCCTCAGGACAGTCGTTCCTCATTTCAGCGTCTGGCTGTGGATATTCTGCATATGCGGTCTGCAGATGGGCTGTAGTGGAAGTCTACCTTGTAGATATAAGTTACTCTGACATTTTTGGCAGATCATTTAACTGCTCACATTTGTAAACTAGCCATGTGTCTTTCAGCCTTCGATAGAAAAATTAGTGCCCTGATTGTATAAATAGTAAATAGATGAAGTTAATGATATATTCTTTTAGGTCATTAAAATTGCCTATGATACTCATCATTTTGCCAGTTTGCATTTCTCATGACACTGATTCCTTTTTATCTACCCTTTTAAATTAGTTCCATACTCTTTCAGCATCTCTATTTTCACTGTTCTAAATACCTCCTGGAAGTCTCACATCTCTAAATAAGCTGGAATATGCCCCTTGGGGGACTCCACAAGATTGCTTTCCTATGCACACTTGTACTCACTGCTGGCGGGAAGCTAATCTCCCATTTGATTAAAATGGACTGATATCGGATGCAGTTGTAGGTTCATTATCGTGCCTGCTCTTCACTGCAACTTCTGGTTTTCCCAAGGCAGTTGTGGGGGAGCTTATTCACTACCTTATTTTTCTCTTGTTTTTTTTAAAAAAGTTTTAAATGCATCTTTTATCCCTTTACCTTAGAGTTAATGTATTCCTGAAACGGATAAGCCTCACTCTGTGTGTGTATTCTTATTCACATCAGTGAATTTGATTTTCTTATAGACTATAAATTTTCTCCCTTTCTTTAAATTACAATTTATTTATCTTTATTGCTAGACGGCCCTGAATCTCCTCAGTGTGCCATCGTAGTTTTGTAGGTTTTTGCGACTGAGATATCATAATCTGGGGGGAAAAAAAGCATTGACAACCTGGGCACATGCTATCCTGTGACGTCCGTTTTCCCCAGGTCTCCCCTGACTGCTTCAAGTGCCAATTATTTCGTCTCTGAACTACTTTCTTTTTAAGTTTCTGCCAGTGTGCTTTAAGTCATGCTTCCAGCGCTCTAGGACTGTGTCAGGATGCCTCACGCGTCACTCTAACAGGGCCTCTGAAGAGGCAGGTCTCTGATTCTGTTAACAAAAAATTTTACATATCTTTATATAACTTATATCTTGGGCTTACACACATGACTTCATTTAAAAACATGGTCTTCTGTATAGAAAAGAAATTAGAAAATTATCGATCACTGGATTATATCAACATTTTACTTGAAGAATGAGTACTGTAACCCTTAGCACTGACCTCGAGCACCCCCAGATTATTTTGGGTATTAGTGTTGAGCCCTGTATCATATTGCATGCATGTGTTATTTGTTATCATATTCTCATCCTTAGCCTCCATTAAAGTCAGGACAGGGAAATGATCTTGTGGTAATTTGCCACTTCACTGGTTATCAGAATGGGTTTGGGTGAACTGGTTGGCCAGGAAAATGCCACCTCCTTCTTCAGCCCCCCTGGCTGGCTGTCCACATGATCAGCAGACAGAAAGGCGGCCTTCTGTCGGCAGGAGCCTCTTGCTGCAGGCGTGAGCCTGAGAGTGGGCTGCTCACTGGTGAGACACTGCTTCAAGTGTGATGCTTACTGGCCCCTCTCACAGCAGCCGTGGCTGGTCCTTGCTCGTGTCCCTGGGCTCTGACTGGGGTGCTGGACGGTCCAGTTGTTGGATCGCTCCTCTTCTCTATGTTTACTCCCTTGAGTCTATACACTGAAGAGTCCCACATTTATGGTTCTTGCCAGATACTCCACTGAAATCCAAGCTACAACGACCCCCTTGACACCGCCGTGTGAATGTCCAGTGGATATATAAAACTCCGCTTGCTGAAAACTGATCCCTGGACCTTCCTTCCAAACCTGATCCAGTCAGTCTCCACATCTCTGTTCATGGCAGCCCTGGCCTTCCATCATGTAGGTAATTGGAGCTACGCTTGTCTTCTGTTTATTTCACATCCAAATCTACCTTCACAGTATTGTTAGAGTCCACCTGTCTTGCCCCCTTCACAATCAGTGCCTTGGTCTGACCCCCTATTAGCTTTCACCTGCAAACCTGCCAGCTTTTTTCCCTTGCTCCACTCTAACCACCCCTCCCCATCCTTTATTCTCAACCCAGAAGCCAGAATGATCCTTTGAAATGTTCCTTTGAAGCGTCCCCTCTCCCACTTCCCTATCTTACTCAGAACAAAGCCAATGCACAATAAATACCCTATAACATCCACCATAATCTGGCTTCTTCTTCTGTCTCTGACTTCATCATCTACCACTCCTTTGTTCACATACCCAGCTTGGATATGCCCTTCTTGTCCTTCAGTCACACTTCAGGCTTGCCTGCCACCTTAGCGCCTTTGTATTCCTTCTTTGCTCTGCCTTGTACCCTCTTATGTTGGTACCCCCATGGCTTACTTTCTAACTTCCGGTCTAATTCTGTTCAAATGTTACTTCCTCATTGAGGCCTTCTCTAACTACCTTAAAGAAATTCAGTTCTCCTTCTCCTCCCTGCTTTTCTTTATCCCCTCCATAGCACTTATCACCTTCCAACAAGCTGTATAAATTCCTTATTTATTCCACTACAAGAGAAGCTCCATGGGAAGAATGCATTTTCTGTTTTGTTCATAGTAGAGTCCTTAGCAGTTCAAACAGCTTCAGGAGCTCAAAAAAAAATATTTTAAGTGAACAAATGGCCTTTTCTTAAGTTCTAAATGCCTAAATAATATACTTATCTTATCATGGGTATCTCACTGCCCTTAACATTTCTGAAGATGGCAAAGGAGATTTTAAGTTTGCCTGCCATTTCTCTGAAACTTCTGGCTCCAATTCAGTTGGATACCCTCAGCCTCCCCCTCACATGTTCTGTCCTTGGCCTGACCCTCCTAAACCATGCATGGAGGCAGCTTTATCACCTTCCACCCCTAAGGTGTCATTATTACAGCTTTTTATGGACAATTTTAAGGTAACAAAAGGTATTATATCACCAAACAGAAAACAGTTTAAAATCAATAGTAGACATAACAGTTCATAAAGTTTATTGGACATTTTTGCTTCAGATTATATCTTTCTGGCTGTCTCTCACCTGAAGGTCTGGATATTTTTTTATATCTTTACAGTTCAAGGTTTTATTTGGTATCTTATTTTTATTTTATTTTTTTACTGAAGTATAGTTGCCAGAAAATATTATATTAGTTTCAGCTGTACAACATGGGGATTTGACAGTTATATACATTATGAAATGCTCACCACAATAAATGTAGTTAACATGGCTCCCCATACAAAGTTAGTAAAATAGTACTGACTATATCCCTTATGCAGTACTTTTCATTCCTATGACTAGTTTATTTTATAATTGAAGGTTTGTACCTCTTTATCCCTTTATTCTTTAAAGAGGTAGAGTTCTAGATTTTAGTTATAGTCTAATTTTCAAAGTATAAAAGCCCATTAAAACATACAGATTATGAAAACTATTCAGGTAGTTTTGACCCATTTCTGCATCCGTTTTGGATCCAGAGGACAAATGTGAACCATCCGAACCCTTATTGTTTGGAGCTTTCATAAATAAACAGTTTTGCTTTGAAATATAAATGATTTAGTTATGAGATATTTTACTTTTGGTTATGTTTTTATTTTATCCTTTCTCAATAAAGAAGTCTATTTTTTCATTTTAACATAATCAACTTCACTGCTAAGCCATTTTCTTTTTAAATGGGTAGTTTTGTTTGTGGCCACAGGAAAATTATATTTTGTATGTTGAATACTAAATAACAACTAAGTAACTAAATAAACCATGGATTTTTCAATGTGTTTGCCTTTTATTCCTCTGGGAAAAACTCTAAAGTTGCCAGAAAAACATCTTAACATTTGAATTGCAAAAATAATTAAAATATTAATCAAATTTCTTGTTACAGAAAAATTATTTTTTGACATTCCCAAGAAGGAAATAACAGAATTTTTAAAGATCGCAGTAAATTCATATCAAGTGATTTTTTAAATATCAACTAAATTCATATCACATTCATCCCAGTCACTGTTCAATGGCATATTTTTTTTAAAAAAAGCCTGGTAGACGCTGATGGACAGTGACTGTAATGGGGTTGGTGGGGGGGACCTGATGAAGGGGGTAGTTTAATCACCATAATATTGCACATGTAATTGTAAGTTAATGATACCAAAATAAATTGTAAAAAAAAAAAAAAGCCTGGTAGAAATTAAGAGCAAGAAAAAAGCTGATGACTACATCCTGTGGCATTTGGGTAGACTGTTTTTGCTGACTTCTGTGACCATTTGAAATTAGGACATTATGTGTAACTTGCATTAACCATGCTTTACATGTCTGTTTCACTAAACCCTTAAGTGCTATTGTCATTAGGACCAAATCTCCTAAGGATGAAAGGAGCATTTACCAACTCAGATGCTCCGAGTCCTTTATGGGAGAGACATTTTCTTTGCTCTGAGTCCAAAGAGGAGAAGAAGGTAGTAAGTAGCTTATAAGCAAAAAAAAAAAAAAAAAAAAAAAAAAAAAAAATCAAGCTTCAGTGACCATCACTGAATGGTTATTTAACTAAAAAAAAAGGCAGTGTGAGTATCTTCACAATCTTTGTATTTTGATTGTTATAATGATGGATGTGCAGGATTTAAATAATTAAAAATGCCTTTTAAAAATAATTATATCCATTTTTAAATTGTTGTATTTCCAGTACTTGAAACAGTGCTTAGAACATTTTAGACTCTTGATTAATAATTGTTAAAATAATGAACGAGTAGTCTTACTTAGAGACATTTGGCAGGTCGTTGTTCTCTATAGAAGTGCCATGGGCATCAAAGCAGAAATTTTAACAGGAAAATTCTTTCCAGTTGTTGAGAAACAGTGTGTTGTTGACTAGATGTGAGTCTTCCTGGCTCTGCCTTTTATATTTAATAACCAATAGCTGAAGCTGATGATTACCTGCCTTGATGTATTCAATAAGTGTTCAGTAACACTTTATGCCAAACATTGTCCTAATGCAGAAGTTAATAAAACAGAAACAAAATTATTCCTTCATAAAATGAATAAATATATTGTGTATATTTTGTAAATGTATAAAAGAAATTTATTCTGAGTGGCTGAGAGGGTGGCAGTGACAGTCCCTTACATACATACAAACACACGGACACCTAACGAAGTGCCATGAGGGAAATAAAGCTGATTACGGAGCTAGAGAGTTGCATACTTTTCATACTCTCTTCAGATCAGGACTCTCAGAAGTGTTGACTTTGGGCAGATACTTAAATACCTGATGGAGGGAATCATATGAATATTACATGAACTGGGAGAGAGCCAGGTGAAAGGGGCAGTAATTGCAAATAGCAAAGGCAGAACCTGCTTAACATAGGATTTGAAATCACAACTCACCAATCCCTTATTTTGCCCTAGTTCTTCCTCTCCCCTCCCTGCTCTACTTCATTCCATTGCATTTACCCCTTCTGACATACAATGTGATTTACTTATTATGTGGATGGTTTCTGCACTTCTTCCCACTGCAGTGGAAGCTCTACAAGGAATGGTGTTTGTTATGTTCACCAATGTATCCTAAATGCCCAGAATAGCGTGCAACCATAGCTGGTGCTCCGCAGATGTTTACTGTATCAACTGACATTGTATCCTGGCCACTGCACAGAAACTGTGGCCCGTGGATGGTGTGTAGGGATAGAGTGGCTGAAGTGAGGACAGAGGGAGAGCCAGAATCAAATATTGTATGTTTTATAGGCCATGGAAAGGGTCTTGGATTTTCTCTGAAGTATGTTATGAAGCTATTGGAGGGTTGAGAATGAGAACATGGAATGGTTTGGTTCACATATTTATAGATGTTACAGGCAACTGGGTGGAAAACACAGTGCACATTCTTCTGGCTCCCAGTTGACTGGACAAGCACACCAATATGCTAGTAACTCGCCTGTCACACACCTTAATATGGACTACAGCTGAGGTATAGACTAGTGGTGTGAGACTTAGATGGTTCTGAACTGAGACTTCACAGAAGAGACGGCACTAGAGCTGGAGCTTGAATATGATTAAAAAGAGAATCTAGGCAACAGAAAACAATTGAGAAAGGGATAAATGCAACACAAGCTATGGGTGAAAATGAAAAAATATTTAGAAAGTAGATTTGGATACTGAGGGACTGAGAAGGTGATGATGTAAGTGTTTTATATCTATGATCTCAATTGTGGTAACACTCTAGCGTGCTAAACCCTATATGAATCCCCACTTCTCAGAGAAGAAAACTGAGGCTCAGAGATGTTAAACAAAGCTTTATTCATCAAGGAAGTCTAAGCTTGGGGATTTGCACTTGGATCTGTCTGACAATAGCCAATGTGCTGAGTCGATGATTTAATAATAATACGATCAGAATTCAAAGAATATCCAATTTGTTGCATCTAATCAGTTCAATCAAATTAACTTTTATTTTGCGCCACTGGAGCTGCTCGTGTGTATAATGCTGTACAGGACACTGTAATCATGTTACTGATTGTGCGCCCTTTTGGTATTAAAGCAAAGCATTTATTTTTCTGCCATTGTTATGACATGTTAATATTTATGTTCCTTTCATTTATTTATGTGTCATGAATGTCAAGTGCAAGGCAGATAAATTGAAGGCATTAATGTATGCCCATAATTTATCATGACATGATGAACTCTTAATTCTGTGTCTTTGTAGCCTCCTAATCAACCAGCTGCAAAACTGTGACTTGACCATAGCCGTTTGGGTGTCTGCCTTTCCAGGTTGGAGGTTGTGGCCCAGGACACTTTTAATAATTCGCTGTCAGTTTGTTCAGAATGAAGTTTTGCTGAGGTCATTCCCTCCCTGTCTAACTGGTATTTGAACTTTTCATTCATGATTGAGTTATTGGACTGAAAAGAGATGGAATTTAATGGAGAAAAAGGTGAGAAAATACACTTCTCCAAGAGGAAATTTTAGCCAGTGAATTTTGAGGATAAAGGTACACCAGATCAGAGTTTCTCAATCTCATTCACAGTGTGGTACAAACAGAAAATCATGTTATTTTTACTTTGCACTGAGATAGACAGAGAATGCTCAAGTCTGGAATTGAGTACCTCGAGATCTTTGGAGGTCCCAGGATGGGACAACTGCCCTGAGGCTAGGTGGTTGGCATTTTGGCACACCTGTAACCTGTTTGCAGCACACTGACTGGAAAGCTCTGCCCTACTTAGTTCAGGGTGATTAATGGTATGACCACAAAAGTGGGACATTTTTCTCTCTTTTACGTTCAGTTCGACTCCCAAGTAAAAGAACTGCAGTACATCAGTGACCCCTTAGTCCTGTTTGCACCTTGAGAAACACCGGTGGAAAATTAGAAAAACACTAACCTTGCATCCCTGAACGAATGAAACCAAAATCACTAGAGGTGAGGCCTAAATGGAGCATTTTTAAAGCATCCTAAAGTATTCTAATGTGCAGAAGGTTCTACTATGCTGGATGATGGCTAGGGTCTTCTATCTGTCTGACCATCTGGGATTTTGAATAATGATAGGAAATAGTCTATAGCAGCCTACGTTTGGAGAAGGCAGTGAGTATGTGGATGCTTTAAAGGGACAATCGGTGAAAACCCAAAAAAGAAACTATCCCAGACAATAGATTGTAAGCCACTGCTAAGGATACCTAAGATCCCCACACAGACTTAAGATTGCCAGGAAGCTTCTCTTTATTCTTGAGGCAATGTTCAAGAGGAAATATCTGTCTCAGACTTTGAGAGGGGAGAAAAAGAGATAAGCATAGGAAGAAATAGATGGAAGATGATAAGACAAGAGGTGGAAGATTATAAGGAAGATGATGGTATAAAACTGTCAACTGTTAATCATTTTAATGTGCAAAGTGAGCAAGCAGTGGAGAGAGGCCTTAAACAGATTGCAGAAAGGTTTACTGAGCTGCTGTGAAAGGAACGTGGGCGATAACAAGGGGTCAGACCGTGGGGAGGGCAGGTTGAGGCTGAGTATGGCAAGCTTGTCTGCGCATCGTCTGCTGTGCTGCAGCAGCACACAGCAACTCAAGTTGTAGCAGAGGAACTGGGCAGTTGAATTAATACAATTCTTTACCGAATGGGTCAAACAAAAGTATATTAGGAAAATAGGGTGAAGGTATCAGCAAGAGAATGAGAGACTCCTGGTTAGGTGTGGAGAGAGTAAAAATAAGAACTGGCTGGTAGATTGGGAAAAAACTTGGTCAAATGATCTTATTGTCATAAAGTACAAGAAAAAACATAGTGGAAATAAGAGAATATAAGAACAAGAGAGTGGGGAGTCACGTTCCCAGAAATACATTTCCCTCTGCTCTGTGTGGCAGGACTCACATGAGAGTGATACTTCTGGCCGAGCTGATACTCCCCCAGGAAGAAATGACTGGAAGCATGTCTGAGCGAATGGACTGGGTATGCGTGGCTCATCTCTTTTCTCCCCCCTCTTATCTGTGGAACTGTCAGCCTCCAGAAAGCATGCATTTTAAACTGCGTTCTGCCAGGCTGCAGAAATTTTGTAGCGTTTTGCAAGCCAACTCAGCCTTTAATTTAAGGAGGTAAAGTCAACTGATTCGTTTGCATGCCTAAGCTAGGTTCCTTAGTGTGAATATATTTTAATATTTTCCTTTTCTCCCACATGTCTATTTCATGCCATTTCCTCACTTCTCAGTCATTCAAACGTCCCTCTATCAACCTGATCCTCAGTTGAGGCCCTTACTTCCTAAGTTCCTGAGAACTTGCACGGACCCACCTTTACGGTTACCGGGGTGGGAGCCCACATGCTCTGGCCTCCTACCTGTTATCAGGGGTGGTGTCCTTTCCGTCCCTAAAACCAAGCTCTTCTCTTGTAGATTCTGTCTCTTTTCACCTACTGAAGGGCCTTACTCCAGAAATTCACCTCTTTTCATTCTACCTCACCAGTTTCTCACCTTCTGCTGCAGTCTTTCCCCTCAGCCCAATGACTTGTTCCTGTTTCTCCTCCTTTCCTGGCCATCCCCTGTCCCTTTGCAACAATATGCTTCCAGTGTTGTATAAGCAGGCTGTTTCCAGTTCCTCTCCTCCCATTACATCCTAAGCTTTCTTCAGTCAGGCTTTTCTCCCAAATCTCCACTGTCACCAACTTTTACATTGCTAAATCCAAGGGCCAGTTCTCAGCCCTCATCTTAATGATTTGTCAGTAGCTTTTGATACAGCTAATCACTCTTGCCTACTTGATTCACGTTAATAACTGGACTCTCAGGACACATCCCTCTCTTGGGCTCATTCCCCATTGCTGGCTTCTCAGGACTCTTCCTGGAGTGCATTAGGGCTTGGACTTAGACCTCTTCTCTCTGCATTTACTTCCTCATGACTTCATTCCAGTTTTCATTCTGTATGCTAATACAGTCTTCAGATTTGTATATTCAAATGTCAATGTGACACCTCTATTTCGATGACTAATAGAAACCTCTAACTCAACATATGCAAAACCGAGCAACTGAATCTTTCCCAAACCTCCTCCTCTCGTAGCCTCTCTGTCTCCCTTCCAGTTCTTCCTCAGCTCAGGCCGAAAACTTGAGCAAGTGCTCAGGCCAGACCCCTTGCGGCTGTTCGGCCTTCCTCCCTGCCTTCCGTAGCCCCCATCCGATCCATCAGGAAAATCTAAACACTCCCATAAAATTAAAATAAATAGTTCATCAGATAACCATTTCTTCAGCATATGAATTCAATCAGTTACATATTAATCCCTTTTTCATATTCTATAGTGAAGTAAAAGCAGTGCAGGTAAAGCAGTACTAAGAGGTAATTTTTATTTCTAGTGTAGTTTTGTAATTAGAGAGATCTGATTTCAAAAGATATGGCTTTCCCACTTATCAGGTTTGTGATTTAGACAAGTTATAATTTCTCTAAGACTCAGGAATAACTGAGGAATAAACACCTTATTGAAAAGGTTTTGTAAAAGGCAACACTACGGCTGGCATAAAAATATCATTTAATAAATCATAGCTATTGAGCCATTGTTCTTGCACTTAATAGAAAATGAAACAGAATTGTGATTGGCTTTGTCTTTAAAGAAAATTCTTGGAAAAGGTAAAATTAAGGAGGAAATAGCATACTTGCTACCATGGCAACTGTGGCAATAGGGATCTTGAAGAATAAGAAAGAAGATAGTCTAAAGATTGCTTTAGTCTACTCTACAGTTTTGCTTAATATTGCCCTGGCTCATGTAATTTTTGCAATCTCTCTAATCTTGAACATGGGATTATGAATGGAGTGTCCATCCATAGTGTCTTGCCAATGGGTTTCAGCCTCAGGCAAGTTCACTATGGATTCAATGAGACCAAAGAAATGACAGTGGAACATTCGTGTGGTGAAAGGGTTATACCCAACTTTATTCCCACAGTGACAGATCAATCACTAGAATCCCGTCAACTCAGAGCGAGTCTGCATGCAGCAAGCCAGTCTCTGCCTCTGGGCCTCTCTGTCCCTGCAGCTGTCTCAGTCTCTGTCCTCGGTGCTGCCACCACTCCAGCCTCTGCTCTCCTGCAGCCTTGCAGTCATGCCACTGTGTCGCCCAGAGCACTGGAATATACCTTTCCTTTCCCAGAGCTCTTTATATAGAATCAATAACAACATTGCCCACAGGTGTGTAGTGAGCAAGCCGACCAGGGCCAGGTGAGAATCCTGACCATAGGACCGTTTAACTTTATCCACACATATAAATTAGTTTAAAAAATTTTTATTATTCCAAGCTAGCCACACATGAAATTATGGAGTTGTGGAATTACAGAATTCTAATCAACTATTATTTTTCTGTTTAAGGAACAAACCAAAAGCAAAAGAAAACTCAAACCTGAATTTCATTCAATTTACTATTTGTAATTTAAGCATAAAGGTGTTCTTGGGCAATCATCACATATGTGTAAACATTTGTGAAAAATGTGGTTCAAAGAGAAACCAAAGTGAAAGAAAAGGGCTATGGAAAGAAAATACCGTTTAAAAATTTTCTAATTTGAGTTCTGGATGACTGTATATTTGTAGGTATGTATGTATATGCATATATATACATATGTATATACATGTGCACACACACATGTATATAATGAACACATACACACAAAAGTGAAATATACACATGTTGATGCATGCTTATTTTATACATATAGAAAACTTTATAGATTACATAAAAAAACACATTATCATCAAGATGGGGATTAAAGGCAAATTTAACATTTTGTCTTGTTATAAATGGAAGCTTGCAAATTTCATTTTTGAAATGCTTGATTAATTTTTTTAACCTACATGCCTACGAATCTTGTAGGATCCTTAGAGATTCTAAATATTGTCTTGACTTATTTGGGACATGTTTCATGAATGTTTAGTTAGCTGAAGAAATCACTTGAATTTGAAAGACAGTCTCTGAAAAAGTTAAAAGCTTTTGTTTTTTTCTTTTGGGATCCTCCAATCAAGATCTCACTGCCAGGACTGAGTACAACTGTTGGATGGGGCTTCTCATTGGCTGCAAAATGCAGTGCATTTCCCCTTTGTTCACCTGCCCTTCATTTCCATTCTAACTGTAACAGGTGTCAGGCAGACCATCACTCCTCAGTGAGGATTTGTTGAATGTGTGAGTGAGTGAATGATGAAATGAAGGAACCCTACAAACTTGTGCATACTCAGCTGTGACTGTCAGGAACTAGACGACTCAGAAGCAGGATGTAAAATTCAGCTTATGGTTTCAGCTGTCTATACAGGGTCATCTTTGCTGCACTTTGTAGAACTCATGATATAAAGATAAGGATACAGGTATATACGGAAGTACATAAATATGAATATATATTTAAATAAATAGATAGATCATAGATAGATAATCTACTTGGCAATATACACTTAAGTAGCTTCCATATGCTATGCAATATGGATTCACTAGAATGTACTGCCCATCTGGGCTGCAAATTTCACTCCCTCTGGCATGACTTTTAGCTGAATGCTTGGCTAGAAAATCTTCTCTTTTTTTCTCTCTCTTCCCATCCCCATCCTTTAGCCAGTGTGGCATTTTTCCCTCAAACATTTATCAGAAACTAACGGACAGCAAATGAGTGGTCCTTCTCAGTGTATTCCTTTAATACTCCAAATTCTTACCACTCTAGCAAATTTTTGAGCTTTTTATCTAATATCCATAAATGAATGAAAGAAAAGCTATATTGAATTGTTTGTCTTGAAGCAGAATATATCTAACAGTTATATATTTTTAAAAATTATGTTGAAGGGATATAAAAATATGTATGAGCTGTATCTTTAGAGCTGAATAGTAGGCTCTGAAGTATTTTCTGTAAAACCATGCTGATAATATACATTTCAAAAAGGCCTTGAGGTAATTATTCTCAGAGGCAGAAGGGTATATTAGATGGCTTCTGGGAATTGTCTCTGTAAGTCTATCAAGAACAAGTGTCTGGCTTCAGGACTCTTATTTTACCCATTTTTTAAGAAAGTGCAATTTATTTATCATTTCATTTTTTATTTTTCAATTTCTTTCTGTAAAAACTCAATTGGTTGAGATAGTTTATATTAAACTTTCTAAAGTTCATATGCTTAATTTATTTCTCTTGGCAAAAGACACATCTGGAGAAATTTCAGGGGTGGTTTGTATGTAGCAATTGAAATGAGCATACCATTTTCCCTCCGTGTGGTAGACATAGCCTGGAAACTGATGACGGCTACCATAAGCCCAGTACATTTTATTTCACATAGTAAGATTGTACTACATACTTTTACTTTCAAGTCAAATGTTTAAAATAGTCTTATTATAAATTGAAAGCAATCAAACGAAGAATGAAGTTTCTTGACAAGCCAAAATAATCTTGGAACGCTATTTGGAAAACTAAAGATGTCAAAATATACAAATGAAAAGTATGAAAATATGACTGTATATTTCATATATTTTTTGAGAAAGGAATGTTCTAATTTTACTTGATTTCATTGAAATAAGGTGTTGACCAGATTGTCTCTTTACTAATTTTACTTGAGAAAAATGTGTTTGAAAAAACACATCTAGCAAAGTTACCTCTTATGCCCTGAAATGTTTTCAGCCTTGTTTCCCCAAACATTCATTGCCATCTTGTATCATTCTGCACTTGATCCTTCCCTCTGGGAAGCCTTCAGCCTCCTGCCCTTGTCAGGGGTGCTCTAATATGAACCTTGAATTAGGTACATGTTGGATGAACTCAGTCTTCTTTAGGTTATGTCAGTTATTAGCATTTGTTAAACTGTATTTCACTTGTCTTGCTAGTCAATTACCTCATATTAGTTTTTCTCCCACTAAATTCGAAGTTCCTTGAGGACAGAAACTATATTTTTTATAACTATACCACCAGATTCCATAAACTACCAGGCCTCTACAACCATGATGGATAAGGCAGGATTCTATATACTTAGCAATTTTGAGACCTGGACACCACCTTCCCTATTGCTACCAGGCAGAGAAAGTTGAGTTTTCTCTAAGTAGACCTTCAGAACAATGAAATTTGGCCTACATAGAAAAAAAGTTTGGGGAAGAACTTATATTTTTGGCAATTTTAGCAACATTTAGAATAAAAGCACTGTACTTAAAATGATTGTATATTAAAACTGTTTCTACTTCCTGCCCATTCAATGTTAATTCATACTGCTTTCCTCCCCACCCCACACAAGAAATATGAAAAACAAATATATGTATTCTTATTGGCCGAAACACTTTGGAATTCCCGAACTAAGAGAGTTTGCTGTCTGATGCACGTTCAGCAAATACTTGAGATCACACCAGGATCATCTAATATTGTGCCAGACATACTGATTCATTTGCCTCTCTGCAATAACAGTCAAAAATCTAGTGAGTCATCTGGTTCAAGTTATTTCAAAACTAATTTGCAGTTAAGCATAAAAGTACCTGGAGGTTATATTTGCACCATAATAAACTATTTGGCAAACAAATTTTTGCCTTTAAAGCTCCCCAAGAAGCTTCCCCTTTGTTTCTGAGACATTATTTCCGCTCACAAGTCTTTGGGGAGCACAAGGTACGGGGCCTCATCACCCACAGGAGGAAGCGTGAGCCCAACGCGTATCTTCAAGTGGGAAGAACCAAAATGTTTTACATACATCACTGATTGCCAAGGCCAGTATACCTATATATTTATTTAAATTTGAGAATCATTTGATTGAATCCCATGTGGACTAGGAAATCAGAAGAGGAAAAAAAATTATTTTGAAAAATAAAATAATACGACTGCTTAAATAATTATTATGAAAAAAGAAAACATTTTTCACGTTAACTTGCAGTGATCATTAGAGCTATAGTTAAGGAGATGAATAGTCTCAGCAAATGAGTGATCGCTGTTGGAGAAAAACGTTTTTTAAAAATAATCATTTGAGGGACCAAAAAACAAAAGGATGTGGGCACGCCCGGGGGAATAGCAGCCGGTCTGAAGGAGCTCCCGGTGGCCAAAGCTGGACAATTAGAGCATCAAAATAAATTGTATTTTATTATAACCCAAAGTATAAAATAAATACTTGTGTCCATAATGATATAAATAAATGATTGGAAAATTAATTGGAGGAGAAGAGGCAAGTCTTTTGTTCAGAAGAATTCCACTTAATACATGTACAGCCCCACCCGGGAGGTAAAGCTTCATTTCACCACTTCCTATCACCTCTTTGAGGATGTACTAGACTTGGTGACTAACTCGCAGAGAATAGAGTATGGAAAGGGAAAAATAGCAACTTTACTTTAAAGAAACTTGGCACACACTACTTTAACAAGTGATGAAAGTTAATATTACTAGTGATAGTGAATACCAAGTCCCCCCAAAGTGGATGTGATGATGTCGCTTCACTAATATGATGTGATGAGGACGTTTCATCTCTGTGGTATTCTTCGCTAAAACTCCAGCTGTTATTTAATCACAAGGAAAACATCAAATGGAATTAATATAAGCATCAGAGTAGGGGATATCCTACAGTGTACTTGGTCAGTATTTCTTGATAGTTGCCCAAATCAAGGTCATTGAAAGCAAAGAAAAACTGAGAAGCTGTCACAGACCAGAGGAAACTGGGGAGACATGGAAACTAAAAAATGTGGAATCCTGGTTTAGAACCTAGAACAGAAAGGGGATGGTAATGGAAAGACTGGTAAAATCCAAGTACAGTCTGGAGTTCAGTTAATAATAATGTACCAGTATCAATTTCTTACTTTTCACCAATATGCTATAGTAATGCAAGATGCTAACAATTGGGGAAACTGGTTGCGGAATATTTGGTAGCATTCCGTACTACCTTTGCAACTTTTTTATGAATATAAAATTATTTTCAAATTAAACATTTACTTAAAATTTATCTTCCGGTTTATTTATCAGTTTGTTAAGTAAATACTTACTTGCATAATTTACCAGAATGTATGTATCCCACCTAAGGATTTGAGAATCATTTTTCTGCTTCCTTCTCATTGATGTTATAAATTTGAATCATAATTGGAGAATCAAAAATACAAATGGAAAATAACTTAAGTTTTAAGAGACCATCTCCACCATATTCCTTTCATAGCCTTCAGGTTCAAAGCAGGTAATTCCTGGTTCTTGATGATGTATAACTATGGGATTTTAGATACATTCACCAAGACACCACTTTGGCTCATTCTCGTCTCTGTCTTCCTGAAGTCTCCACCTTTGAACCATGTGTAAATGGAACGTTTATTTTTACCTCTAAAAAGTGTCAAGTTATCTGAATATGATCTTTGATACAGACTGAATAATTTGTGTTAAAAGACATAGAATAATGAATATGCTTTGCAACACAGCCTGGGTGTTTGCAATTAATATTTATGGATCTTGAGTCAAAAATCTTTATCTGAAAGGTAATTTATTATTTTCTATGTATGAGTGATAAAATAATTTTTTTAAACAAATGCATTGTAGTTTTTTGACACTGATTGTGAAACAATGATTGTTAAGAAGAGGGAAATAGGGTAATGATTATGCTCATATGATGTTCTTTGGGAGTTTGAAAGAGTAGAAATAGTTGGTGCAATTTATTTGATGTTCCTAGTATATTGTAGCCTTACTGAATTGTGTGCCTATGCCTCAGTGTCCTAGCTAGCTATCATATGCTTTGATCTATAAATTTAAAAATAACTCTTTAAAAGAAAGGGCTATGTACAAAAATCTTAAATCTTGTTGAAAAGACTGGTAATAAAGAGATTTGGAAACAGTACAGAAATAAGAGTGATGGAACAATAATTTGTTACTAAATACAGCTTTAAACAGTATATGAAACATGCTTCAGGTTAGTCAGAAGAAGTCCTCTGAATTACACTGTGCAGGTTTCCCTGAAATGAAACTGGATGTTATTGGTTAACCAGGATATTTAGCATAATCACTCTGCTAGACTGTGGTGGAGGGAGGTGATTATCACTGAGAACAGATGGGCAGGTCCACAGCACTGCCAGATTCTGCACAAGCTCCATTTATTGTTGGTTCTTGCTTTTTCCTTTCTGTTTTAATTTTATTTTAAAACATTGTATGTTCTAAAGAACTAGCTGCACAAAAGGTTCGTGGCTGATGACCTTCCAGCTTAAATTTCAAACGTAGAAGATTCAAAATGCTATCACTCTGTATCTATGAAGGATGGGGCAGACTTCCTCTTCCCCTCTAGCCTCCCTCAACACATGCACGGATTTATCTGTACACTAAGCTCTCTGCTCCGCATCTGTAGCTCCTTGTGGATTATACTGTCTCTGTGATCAGAAATGATTTTCTCGGATATGAACACCGTTTCTGGCTCCCCTAAAGTGCGTCCTCCTAATGGGACCCGATTTTACACTTTTCAAGTAAGTGCTTTAAATGGCTTCACTACTTAGGAAGTTAATATATAGTCAAACTTTTAATAAAGGGAAATATAAAAAAAGAAATCATCAAATTGTCAAGGTATTAAAGAGGATGTAAAAAATGGATCATGTGCACGTTAGTTCAATCTATTTTTTAAATATGGAAATAAGATGGTATTAGAATTCTCTGTGAATTCAAGAAAAACAAGAGTGGACATTTAATTTTTACAGGGATTTTAAAATTTGCTGTAGTATCATCCTGAGTGTTTATGAGGTATGTCTCCTGATGTTGTTATTTATGGCTATAATATGGTGAACATTATATAGTTACTCTCTTTATATATCACAGAGATAGTAGAATTAAAAGACATATTATGGAACTTTGCAAACTATGTCCTCTGGGCTTAGAAAAATGTTTTGTATTTCATATAAACAGCTTAACATAATTCCTGTTGTTTAATTTTGTTATGCTTGCAATATTTGAGCAATCAATAATAGGAGGCTTAAGTACCATGTTTAGTATGCTTTTCAACTTGAGGTAAGTAGAAAGTCATTAAGATGGAAGATTTTCTATGTTATCAAAAAGTCAAAATGATTTATAAATATAAATGTTTGTTACAAAGTTGTTACCTACTAAATGTATTTCAGTTGCCTGTGGATAAATGAGTCATCAATCAAGAAAATGGTAAAGTCTAAACTAAAGCAGATTCCACCTAATTTTTATTCTCAAATTGCATCTTTCAGTACTAAGATTTACTTTGTAATCCAGTCATATCATCATTACATGAAAAGGAAATATGAACCTCTTCTTTCTGTATATTTTACATTATGGGAATAAAAACAGTCTGGCATTTCATTATTTTAGTTATGTGCTTACAATATTTTGAAATATCTACACACACATATATATATGTGCATGTGTGTATAGATATATATAAAGCCTTAGAGAATCATTAATATAGTAGAAGTAGTCAGAATTCCTTTTGAAGGGCTCTGAATAAATGCACATCTGAATTATTAACTCTCTTGCCTCTGCAAACTATGAGCAGTAGATATAATTACTCTTTCCCCTTTTTATACTTCTATTTTAATCCTGTCGCCTCTCCTGCTTTACACTGATGTCTACCGACAGTACAAGTCTATGCTGTTACAAAATATATTTGCTTTCCAGTGGAGATCTGCTTATTGTGGCAGGGACTCAAAATGCAAGTGCCCTGGAGCTGTTCTACAGAATTAATACTTTTTTTCTTCTCTGTACACTGAGATATAAACACTCTACAATATCCTGTAGCTGGCTCTTTGGGGCAGCTCTTCCCATTAGGTATTCTACTTCACTCTCTTCAAGTTTAAGGGTCAGTAAATTCCATATGCTCAGTCATAACACAGGCTTTGCAAAATTCCTTCAGTAAAGATCTTGCTGACAACTTTCTTGGCAGGTGATTTTCTTTGAAAACACACTGGACTGATTTTTAGCCACTCATTTTTGTTGTTGTTGATGTTATAACAATTTGTGTAAAAACTCTAGGATTTCAGATAAAATAGAAATGTTGGCCAATATGAACTCTATTCTCCTACATTTTTAATTCATAAAATGACATTTCATCCTGACATTTATGATAACAGGCAATGTGTTTAACTTTTTGTTGCTATTTGTTTTTGTTTTGGTGGAAGAGAAGGAAGAAAGAAAAATGGTTTTTAAAGCATGAAAGTTGACTCTGCTTTTATTTTCAAGGGACAGAAACATGATTATACTTATTAATATTACATTAACATATTTTAAGGCAATATATTTTCTTTGGTTGAAATAGTTATAAGAAATGAGATGCTGTAAAAGTAGCAGACCATTTCTCAAAAAATATATCTGGTGAAAATGATTAGTTAAATATTCAAAAGTGGTACTCATGGAATGGCATAAGTGCATTTCTGAAATGATTCTGCATCAAGGAGCTGAGATTTTAATGCTTACTTTCTTAAAATTATTCTAGCACAAGAGTTAACATATGCAAAAACATTTATGATAGCTTAGCATGAATAATACTTAGTTTCAATTCCATTTTCTCATTAAATGTTCAAACTGTCCTGTCATTTTGCTAAAAATTGTACATTATCAAATTTTAAGAGTATGATTTAGAATGTGTTTGACCTGAAAACAGTTAAAGGCTAAAAAGACAGCAAATAAGAAGCTGAGTAATATTCTAATTATAAGACTTTCTTTTTCATGGCAATTTAAGTTAGCGAAATATATTTATACTTCTAAACACACATGCAAAAACTGTTTTTGTAAAGACTAACGAATTTCTTATGTGTGAGATTTCACCTCTCTAATACTATGAACACACTGTGTCTGCATGTTCCTATTCAGAGGTGCTTGGAACCTGGATAATGCCAGGACCCAAATGGCACTGGATGTTTAGTAATTTATTTATCACCCAAAATCAAATCCTAGAGAGTAGTTACCTAGGCTGCCCTTTGACTGACAAAAATTAAAATTCGATTCTAGTCTAGGAAAATATTAATGATGATATCTGTATGCATTAGAACTGTTAGTTTATGGAACTCAAATTTGTATAAATGGGAAGTCTACGTTAAAACAAAATTAAATGTACATATATATATATAACACACACAAATACACACATATACATATATATGTAATATATATTAGTGCATAAAATGGTGTCCATAAAATGACTTGATTTTATGTCCATAAAATGATGTCTCATCATGATTTCACATTTACTTTATTTTGCAAATAAAACCATCTGTATATTTTACTAACCCTCTAGATGGGCTAATTATGACTTAATATGTCAATCCTCTTCATTGGTGTTGGTGACCAACAAATGACTCATTTCCTAGAGATCGAGTATCTTCACCTGGTGGTTGTCAGACTGTCTGCATAGCCCTGAGCTTCAAGGGTCACCAGGGACAGCAGGGCAGAGGACGGTGATGTCCCCTTATTCTCCATTTACCTGTTTTATGCCCTGGAACTCCATGCAGGCTTTCATGGGCAACAATACGCTTCCATCAAAAACAAAACAAAAGAAAATTTGCAAACTCCTTCCTCTAACCAAAGGAATTATTTCTGATGGGACAACTTTATCTATTTGACTCCACCGTGTATTTATTTCTGTTCAGAAAACATTTCTTTACCATTCAATCCTAGCTTTAATAACACTAACTGCCGGGACTGTGTGCAAAAAATGGAACTCAGTTGTCCCCTGGTACCACTGAAAACAAGAGAAAGACACTTTATCACAAAATATGGGAATGTAATAGTCTGCCATTTTCATGTTTAAAATACTTCATGCATTCCCTAAGAGTACCATTCAAGCCCTAGCTTGCCATAAAAGCCCCGTGTGGTCCGGAGCGCATGCAACATACTGCTTTCCCAGAAAGTCCTCCGTATGCCTCTGTTGTCTTTGCCTCTTCACTGAACTTACACAACGGGAAACTGTTTTACTTAAAAACTCATCACCTCAAATGCCACCTCCCCTGTGAAGCCTTTACTCATTCACCTCACTCCCCCGAGCATGCTGTCTTGAATGCTTTCCCTTTGATCCTTTGACGTTCATACACTTCTGAGCACTTACTAGGCTTTGTTTTAACTCCTGTGAACGTTGTATCCATCTGTGTCCCTAGCAGTGGATCCTGCCAATATCTCTGTTTAATGAGCTGACGACATATATTTGAAAGGTAAATGATTATGAAAACACAATATGCAACAAGTACTTTTCCTTTTCAACTGTATATGTAGTTGGTGAGGCATGACTATTTATTATTAAAGAAAATATCTGAAGATATATAAAATTTGTTTAATACTAAGCCTTTGTGTACCACTGATAGATTCTCTAAAATAAGCAACAGTTACATCAGTAATCACAGAAAAACTTTAATGTTATTGTTTCTAAAATATATTTCTATGGCAGCTAGGCAAAACCCCTTTAAGTATTTTTTATTAAGGTATCATTTATATACACTCTTATGAAGGTTTCACATGAAAAAAATAGTGGTTCCTACATTCACCCATATGATCAAGTCCCCCATACCCACTGAAGTCACTGTCCATCAATGTAGTGAGATGCCACAGTCAACTACTTGTCTTCTCTGAGCTACAGTGTCTTCCCCATGACCCACACACCATGTGTACTAATCCTAATACCCCTTAATCCCCTTCTCCTTCCCTCCCCACCCCCCCTCCCCAACCCTCTCCCCTTTGGTAACTGCTAGTCCCTTCTTGGAGTCTGTGAGTCTGCTGCTGTTTTGTTCCTTCAGTTTTGCTTTGTTGTTACACTCCACAAATGGGTGAAATCATTTGGAACTTGTCTTTCTCTGCTTGGCTTATTTCACTGAGAATAATACCCTCTAGCTCCATCCATATTGTTGCAAATGGTAGGATTTGTTTTCTTCTTATGGCTGAATAGTATTCCATTGTGTATATGTACCACATCTTTATTCATTCATCTGCTGATATACACTTAGGTTGCTTCCATTTGTTGGCTATTGTAAATAGTGCTGTGATAAACATAAGGGTGCATCTGTCTTTTTGAATCTGAGAACTTGTTTTCTTTGGGTAAATTCCTAGGAGTGGAATTCCTGGGTCAAATGGTATTTCTATTTTTAGTTTTTTGAGGAACCGGCATACTGCTTTCCACAATGAACTAATTTACATTCCCACCAGCAGTTTAGGAGGGTTCCCTTTTCTCCATATCCTCGCCAGCATTTGTTGTTGTTTGTCTTTTGGATGTTGGCCATCCTAACTGGTGTGAGGTGATACCTCATTCTGGTTTTAATTTGCATTTCCCTGATGATTAGTGATGTGGAGCATCTTTTCATGTGCCTATTGGCCATCTAAATTTCTTCTTTGGAGAAGTGTCTGTTCATATCCTCCACCCATTTTTTAATAAGGTTATTTGCTTTTTGGTTGTTAAGATGTGTGAGTTCTTTATATATTTTAGATGTTAACCCTTTGTCAGATATATTGTTTACAAATATATTCTCCCATACTGTAGGATGCACTTTAGTTCTGCTGATGGTGTCCTTTGCTATACAGAAACTTTTAAGTTTGAATGTAGTCCCATTTGTTGATTTTTGCTTTTGTTTCCCTTGCCCAAGGAGATGTATTCAGGAAAAAGTTGCTCATGTTATATTCAAGAGATTTTTGCCTATGTTTTCTTCTAAGAGTTTTATGGTTTCATGACTTACATTCAGGTCTTTGATCCATTTTGAGTTTACTTTTGTTTATGGCGTTAGACAATAATCCAGTTTCATTCTCTTACATGTAGCTGTCCAGTTTTGCCAACACCAGTTGTTGAAGAGGTTTTCATTTCCCTATTGTATATCTATGGCTCCTTTATCATATGTTAATTGATCAAATATGTTTGGATTTATATCTGGGCTCTCAATTCTGTTCCATTGAGCTATGGGTCAGTTCTTGTGTCAGTACCAGATTGTCTTGATTACTGTGGCTTTGTAGTAGAGCTTGAAGTCAGGGAGAGTAATCCCCCTGGGTTTGTTCTTCCTTCCCAGGATTGCTTTAGCTGTTTGGGGTCTTTTGTGGTTCCATATGAATTTTAGAACTATTTGCTCTAGTTCATGAAAGAATGCTGTTGGTATTTTGATAGGGATTGCATTGAAACTGTAGATTGCTTTAGGCAAGATGGCCATTTTGACAATATTAATTCTTCTTATCCATGAGCATGGGATGTATTTCCATTTATTGGTATCCTCTTTAATTTCTCTCATGAGTGTCTTGTAGTTTTCAGAGTATAGGTCTTTCACTTCTTTGGTTAGGTTTATTCCCTTTATATCTTTTTTGTCTTTCTCTTCATCATCCCTTATATTTAGTATGTAAATTTGGTTACATTTTTCCATTTATTGGATAGGATTAGCATGTGAGCTATATAGTATACTAATATCAAGCTAGAAATCTCAATTGCATAAAAAATTTCATTCAAAAGACACTACTGGTAATTAGTATGGGACACCATATCTTTGTGATCATATGAGGTTGTGGTAATTCTGGCTTTTCAGAAAAGGACCAGATTTTTTTTTATTCTATTATTTTGGTTCTACCTAGGTGCCCATCATTATTCTTCTATTATTTGGGGCACATTATAACTTCTTAGGGTTGATGATCTTAAAATGCAATGGAAATACTGAGCAGAATGCTTGGCACATGTAACAT
Source organism: Phataginus tricuspis (assembly GCA_029783875.1). Taxonomy (NCBI): domain Eukaryota; kingdom Metazoa; phylum Chordata; class Mammalia; order Pholidota; family Manidae; genus Phataginus; species Phataginus tricuspis. The sequence goes on along the minus strand of JAQQAC010008719.1, from coordinate 28,739,063 downwards.
GCTTAAAAAATAAATAAATGAAGGCAAATAGCCTATAGATATAAGAAAGACAAACTTCTTGACTCCAGGCTTATTAAGCTACATAATTTCTAATCTTGATGATACATTAATTCAGAAGCTCATAGCATTTGGCTCCACCACTTTAAAACATTGTACCTACAGCTTCATTGGGTTTTTTAACTTAAGGTTTTCACTTAGTTACATTACACCTCCTTATTTTGTCTTTATTGACACAATATTCTCCTAGGGGAAATACATTTTTATACTAACCAAATTGCCAATAAATTTATATTCTTTAATTGCACTAAAAGATAAAAAGGGAAGTTGAAGGGGAATTATCTTCCTAAATATGTACCTTTGTTAATTTAAGAATGCTCTGTATATCAGTGAGACCAACCATATGAATCAATAAACGACCCTGGGGTTCCATTTAGGAAACCAGAACTCTTCCACCTGCAAAAGTTTCTGCTTAATGAAAGTCTATTAGGCTGTATGTTCTGTGAGGACAGGCACTGTGTCCTTTTCACTATTAAGTCACTAGCACCAAGTACAGTGCCTGGCACACAGCCATAGTAAATAGGTGTTGAACTGAATTACAAACTCAAAGGAGAAATATCAGACAGGAGTTGCTGGTATCTTGATTTAGGATGAACTTGCAATAGGAGCACATAAATCGTTGTAAGATTACCTTGCTTGGTCTTCAAGTACATTTCACTTATACCGAGCTAAAATAACTCTATATTAAAGGTCACACTTGGAGGGGAGGGAAATTGGAAGCAGGGACATGATTGACAAAGCATTTCATGCACTGAGCAGTGTCTGGTGGTCAGTGAGCTCAACAAGCAGCAGCCACAGCAGTGGCAGCCCGAGGTGGGGTCTGCAGGCCACACCAGAAGTGGCAAGGATATGAGATAAGAGAAGTTAAGGATGAGGGGAAAGTAGTGAAGAGATAAACTCAAAAGCGTGTATTAACTTAATGAATATAGGAGACAAAAGAGGAAAAGGCAAGATTGCCTCCAAAGTTTTTAGGGAGAGAGGAAGATGGAGGAGTAGCAGCTTTGGAAAACAATATACCAAATTTTGTTTTGCACAGATTGAGTAGACATTTGGAAACTGAGAGACAGGTTTGGCTCTCAGGAGAGAGATCTGAGTAGTGGATGTAAATGGGGAAGGCATCTGCTTCCAGAGTAAGGAAGGTTATGCAAATAGATGAAGTGAACTTGGAGGAATGAGGAGAATGGGCTGGGTGAGGAAGGACATGAAATCTTTGGATACATTGATTTACCCAGAATTATTGTCACTTTAAGCATGTGTGCTTGGTGTATTTTGCAAACACATTTTGGAAGCTTTTCCCTTATCACCCCTCCTTGAATATCACCTCAAATCTAATTCAAGTTAGATTTCTTGCCTCTTTATGTGTGTTTGCTTTATTTTTAAAATGCATTTTGGAAGTAAACATTCCCTTTCAAACCCCTTGTTCAATATCATCCCTAAATCTTAATTCAACCTAAGTCCTCCTGTCTTTGTATTCCATGTCTATCGTACTGCTTATTATACTACTTTTAGTTTTTCACTTACCTCTTTTTACCAGTAGTCTGTGGACTCCCGAATAGCATAACATTTATCTTACTTAACTATTTATATTTGTTTATTGACACTTAGCCTAATAGCTGTCTGTTCTTTTAGGATGAAGGAATGAATTCATGTTTAAATTGGTGTCTACCTATCATGAATTCTCTTCTGTTAATTTGTGAAATCATTCAACATACCTTGTTGAGTACCCTGAGTATACCAGACTTTAATAGTGGAGAGCTTTGATACTATGTTGTTTAGATATTAAAAATGCCTAAATAATAAAATGATTTAATGATAATATAGTGTAATTCAAATATTTGTCTACACATCTCTTTCACATACAGAACACTTAATAATAATTTACTTTAGATGTGCTCTATATTTTCAAGGAGCAATTGTTGGAATATATAATGGCTAAAAATAAATATTATAATGGAGAATCATTCAAAATACAGTAACATTTTGCTAAAAGAGCTAATTAATTCCAAATGTGTACCTGAGCAATACTTCAAGAAAGAATATTACTTTAAAAAAAGAAATTTCAAAATAACTCCATCACACAAACATAGGTGAAAAAAATTTCTGTTTCAAACCATATATACCAGCCATGCTCTATGGTCCACAGCCATGATCTGTGGGACCAGCTTAGAGTTCTACTCTGTCTTACCTTAGATTTGTAGACTCCCCCTAAATTTTTATTGTCCTGTATCTTCTTGCTGTTCCAAAACACACTAGGAACCCAAGGCTTCCATATCTTTAGTTTTGTGTTCCCTGTGCCCATGTTGGACCATGTATGTATAGACACTCATGCAATACAGCCTTTTGATGATGGTGATCAGAAAGAGGAAATATACTTTCTTCAGCTAAGAGGCTGCCATGAGCAGGCTGGTCTCCGAACCAGCATGTTATTCTGAAAAGAGCAGTCACTGATTTGTTTTACTAAATCTTAACCATCTGATATTTACTCCTCTTACTGAATTCTTTTGCCTAACAAAAAAGAAACTGTATATTTCCTTTGACCTTGAGCATGTTTTTTGATAGATGGCAGAGAAAGCTAGAAAAATCAAGAAAGGAGAGGTTAAAGGAAGAACTTAAATGTTAGCCTGGGATGGAAGAATGCTTCATCTTTTAAGAGAAGAAAAGATAAGTAAGGCAAATATGGGTAAAGAGGTAGAAGAAACCTAATAGGAAAAAAGTTGAGGCATTCCACATCCAATGGCTTTATCCTAGTCGCTTTACCTAAAGTGGATAGGATAAGTATATTACATGCTTTAGGAGAGGGGGAAAGGTTAGAAATAATGACTATGTTACCAGCATATGGGAGTCGAGCTGAAATAGGAAGCACAGGTTTTGAGCAGTCTTAACAAGTGAATTTTTGTGTTAATTTCCCTGAATGGAAATTGGAATGGGAATAAATTTTGGCAGATACAGCAAAATATCCAGGAAGCTGGAAATCCTAAGTACTATGAGATCAATCTTGAACTGACTGAACTTGGTTTAGTCTTCAGATAATGAATATGGGAAATAATATTTTTAATTGAAATTATATTTCACTTCTTAAAAAAATCTCAGTGGAAAATTATGCTTTATTTAATGCTTCTATAATACCATGTTATATGAATTCCCAGAAAATGTGTATTATTTAATATGTAAATGATTTGAGCAATTCCCAGAATATTCCATCATGCCTGGTACATAGTAAACCCTTCAAAGGAATGAATAGATAGATGTTCATTAATAGATATGGAATGAATAGATGTTCTTTAATAATATAAATTTATAGAATTGTTTAACCTCATAAAGAATTACAATAAAATAAAGTTAATATATTTTGCACTGTTAGGTAATTCTCAGATTTGTTTCAATCTTTTGCCCATATCTAATAATAAAGATTAAATGGCAGTACAAAACATGTAGTTAGGTAAAAATAAGCAAACCAAGCATTGTAGGTAATGATTGAAGGATAATTCTAACTTATTATAAGCTAAACAAAAGGTAAGGGAGTTTGTGCCTTTGTGGGAAAAATGCCACCATATAAAATGACACAGACCAGATTACATCTAGAAAATTATCTTTACTTTTCACCTTACATTTATCTAATTTCATTTAATATAGCCAGCTAGGGTATCATACCTTCAAAAAACAGAGAGAGAAATATTTAATATAGAATGCTGCCAACATAATTTATTAAATGAAGAATAGAAGAAAAGATAGAAAAATTATGGATGTTATGTAGCCCAGGGAAAAGAATATGGAACCGAGACTCAATTTCTTTCACTCAAATGAAAGACTTTTTTAAAAAATTTGAATCCACTATAATTGTCACCATGTCATGAGAAAGACTTGCAGGAATCCATAAGTCTGAATAAAAATAGAAGCAGTTTCAGTTAGAAATGGAAAGTGAGTCTATGACTCTTTGAGTGATAAAACTCTGCAGTGGGAAGTCATCAAAATATCTCTATGGACTCTCTATATTGGGGATTTTCAAGAGGAGGCAGAGTATAAAATGCAAGGAGAAGAGATTGATTTGAGTCTCATATCTGCACCTTGAAATGTAAATACACAAAAATTATTAAATTTTACTGAGATTCAATTTCTTCATTTAAATAATGAGAATACTAAATACATTTCTCAGGGATGATAGGAGAAAATGTATTTGAAATCACTTTATATATTGAAAAACAGTTCAGTTAAGCTCCTTTTGCAAGCAACAGAGAATGATTCTGGGTTCATTCATCAAAATAAAAATGCATTAGAGTGATATGGGAAACACTGAAGGAAAACCAAGTGTATCAGGATTTTATTGAGTCATTCAGACTACATTGTGCCAGGTTCTGTTCTATGCACGGGATAAATAGTGAGCAACTGAAATATGAAGTTTATATTCTAGGGGGATGAAAGATATGGTAAAACAAATAGGATAATGTATAATGTGTTAGGTGGTGATAAATGCTAAAGAGAAAATAAAGCATAGAAAATGGAGAAGGAGCAGTGGAGTTTAAATTGTATGGATAAGGAAGTGAGCTGAGGAAGAGAACATGTGAATGATGACCTGGAGGAATCAGAGGTCTTTGCCCCAAAATCTTATTCGTTCTTTAGAGTCCAGTGAAATACATGTCTTCTCTGAATGTGCCAGAGTCCCTAGTTAGGTTCACCCGCTCCTTACTGAGATCCCATAAATGCACATACCTCTATCATAATAATTAACACTAATCTAATATAAGTATGCATATGTCCTTCCCCATTATACTATGAGTTCTCTATTTGTTAGGTGAATAGATTGTGAGTGTTCAATAAATGTGTGAATATGTAAGATAGCTGTGATTATCCAAATGTTCACAAAATGCACCCCAAGTTTTACATTAAGGATATGTTTGTTGGTTGTACCTGAAGTGATGACTCGAGGTTATGAATTATCTAACAAGAGATAGTTGATTAGCCTCATTGTCTTGTGTGCATGTGATTGTTGATGTTTACTTTTGGAGAGAAATTCTAACCAATGATTCATTTTGTAAGGATTTTAAAACCTTTAAAAAATATTCCTACATTTCAAATATATTCATTAATATAGTATCTACTAAATATCAGGACTTATGCACTTCATATGAACTGTACATAAAACTTAGATGTTTCATTTCAAGCTGTCTGATGCTCTCCATGACCGGCTGTGCAGATCAGCCTCAGTTTTCTTTCATTATCTAAAATTGTCCTAAAGTTCTCAGTATTGAGTAGTAAATCTTCGCTAGTCTATAATGATATGGTATAGCAGTTTGAAAGCAGACTGACCTGTGGTAAACACTCTGCTGCCTACTGGACAGGTGACACAGTCTCCCAGCCTCACTTCTTTTCATCTGTGAATGGGGTAAATAGAACTACCAACCTCAAAGGACTGTCGTTAAGGTCAACTGAGGTGCTCAAATGGTGCTTAACACACACAAATTCAGAAGAGGCATACCTGTAGCACTCTTTTTATTCATTTTATCATTAAAGTGTCAAATACTTGAATGTTCCTCCAGACTAATTACTTCCTACTGTCAGTGCAGATTCTCTCTGGGAATTGAAATTGGGCTTTCAGACTTTATCGACCATGCTTTATTTTATCCTCCTCTTGTGGATGTAAAAGATTCTTAGAATTGGGATAGGGATTCTTACACTTCAGAATACATAACTCTCCAAAATGTAGGCTCAAGTGCGACCCCTGGAGATGGTTCAGAAAATCCTTCAGCCAAGGAAACTGCATTTTAAACAGAATTTCAGGTGATATATATGCAGAAAGGTCATGAATTGGTAAAGAGTGGACAGCAGATGGAGAATTTTGACCACTATGAAAGGTACTTTCTATTTGAAGGATAACTGCTGCATAGAAGGTTAAATATCCAAAAGGTTAAGTATTCCTCCAGTTTTAATTATTCTGTTTTAGGAAGATATGCTTTTCATTTACAATGAAGTCATTTAGTTATTTCTTTCATGGGACAATTTTTAATTCCAACTGATGTGTGAATTATGAGGATTCCAAACTGCTCTGAAAGTAAACTAATTAAATCGAGGACCAGCCCTTAGTAATGATGATCTTTAGCTTTTCCCTCCTTCACTGCATATGTTTGTCATGGATTTTCCAAGTTCAGACTTAGTATATTGCTGTGTCAAGAATAATATTCAACTGTGGTGGGGTTGGTGGGGGGGACCTTGTGATGGGGGGAGTTCAATCATCACGGTATTGCCCATGTAATCGTAGGTTAATGATAGTAAAATAAAATAAATTATTTAAATAAAAAAAAAAAAAGAATAATATTCATTTGTTTAATTAATGATTTATTGTCTGCTAGAAACTGCATAAAATGAAACAAACCTTTAAATTAACCAGTTCCTTTCTTAAAATTCAGATTTCACATTAGAGCTTGATTAAAATCATAAGTGTTTATTAGAAAAGGGTGTTATTAGAAAAGGTTTATTAGAAAAGATTTTCAGGAAGAAAAGCCCATAAAATAAGTTATCTGGTTGCTATTCCTGGACTACACAATTCTCCAATATCAAGAATAAGCCCTCTTATGTATGGGTCTTTGTCTTTGTGCCTTCAGCTGCCTCCCAACATTGGGCCCGCAGAGTGTCACTTCACTTTCATTAATCATCTGCTCTTATGCTAAGTTATATTTGCAAGTTCGGAATCACAGGCTCATAAGAATTTTGTGATGTTAAAGCATTCAGTTGTTTGACTACTTGGAGTTTTAGTTCTTTCCCTATAAAGTGAAAATAATAAAACCTGTTTCCCAGGAATTATGAAGGTTAGAAATGACATAAAGGAATTTATCAAGATTAGAAATGAGTAAACTACCAAAACCATGGTAGGCTCCACAAAAGAAGAGATGATGATAATAATGAAACAATAAAAATACTAATAATACCTGATTTGGTTTCTAACATCCAGAATAACTGCCCCTGATCCTCACCTCATGAAATTCATGCCTTTGTGTAGACCCCTCCTTCACTGAATTGGAAGCAACCCTGTGTAAATAATACATGGTGCAAGTGAAAGCATGTGCCCTCTGAAGCTAGATGCGGAGGCACCGCAGCCTCACCCCGCTGTCTTGGAACTGCTCACAAACCGGCTGCCATGCTGTGAGGGGGCTCGAGCCCGCCTGTGTGGACAGGCTCACATGGAGAGGAACTCAGGCCCCAGACCATAGCCAGCGCTAACTTGCCAATCAGAAGAGTGAAACGCTTTGGAAGTGGATTCTCTAGTGATTGTCAAGCCTTCAAGATGCCTGATTTACTGCGCCATTTCCAAATTTCTGACTCACAGAAACAGAGATAATAAATAATCATCATTTTAAGCCACTAACTTCTGGGAAATTTTATGTAACAAAAGATGACTATATAACGGCCAAGACAACTTTGTCATCTCTAAGCAAGTTAATGGTAACGTATTCTGTCCATATATACTTCATTACCCTCATATAGCCTTCCTAGACAAACTGACTCGCTCTTTCTCCACCTGATTTATCTTTACTTCCCACTCTACCCTCAATGCTCTTACTTCATAAATGCATCAATCTTAGAGCATCAATATTTTTCACATCAGACTTACGGGCTTTTCTTCCTGAAAGTCTTTTCTAAGATGTTTACAGAATACACTTGTAATTTGCCAATCAGCAAGTACCTTAGCTTCTCTTCTTGGATTTATTAGACAGCATATTGGACTAATCTTGTTTTATGGTGGTTATCTCTGGCATTCTCAGTGGCTTTTCCTTGGTAGGAAAAGCGTGTGATTAAAGGTCATGTCTACTTGCTCATACTGTGCTCAGGACAGGAGCCTTTTATGCAGAGGATAACCAGTCCAAAGAGAAATTTTGAAAGAAA
>JAQQAC010008719.1:28483981-28724970 GCA_029783875.1 Phataginus tricuspis | reverse complement strand
ACTGAGCTTCATACTTTGGCATCTGCAGTGATGCCTGCCAATGATAATGGTTTAATATCTCCTAAGTGAACAAATTAATGAAGAGTGCTGAGTAGTATGTCATTACAGAAGCCAAGAGTGGAGACAGTTTTAAAGAAAGGAGTCCTAAGTTGTGTCAAATATTAATTATTAGAAGTGGACTAAAAGCACTATTGGGTTCAGTACATTAGAAATGAAGCCAGGTTGCAATGAGCAAATTAAAGCATTGGAAGCCGTGAAGTTAGATCACTTAGGAACTATAGTCATGAAAAGGATAAATGTAAAGCAGTAGAAAAGAAGTTGTCAATATATTAAAAGCAATGCATTTATTAGTCTTTAAATATGTCAGTGGTTTCAAGGCTATGCTAAAGGATCCAGTGGAAATGCTAGTTGGGGGATAAGGAGTGGAGTGACATATCTGAGGAGGTAAGAGAAGATAAAAGTAATGGAATAGACAAATTGATATCTTTGGAAAGGAAGAGATGGTTGAGTTCTTTGGAAAAGATAATTTTAATAGAAAATGAATGCGTATATGGAAAAGAGGGCAAGATGCAGGGAATCACTCCTAAATAAGAAAGACTAAAAATGGAGCCATGACTTCTGTGTGTAGAGAATGTTCATTGTCTTTTGCCAGGAATAGTGACTTGCAAGAATATCTCTCCTTGACTAATAGCCTGAAGGAATGTTCATTTTACCATACTGGAGTTCTCCAGAGCAATGGTCATTGTATATGCAACAAAAACTCTCTTAAAAAATGGCTATACATTCTTGAAATATCCTTTAGTGAACCTTACTCAGCTATAACATTTATTCCTACCTTAACAAGAGTTTTTGATGTTTTTCTGTAATAGTATTTACCTGTAATTATCTGTAGAATAAGAACGAATTATTGATTGGCAATATAAACAATGCACTAACATTCCCTGAATTATTTTCACTTTAAATGCTTTATTTTCATTAAAAACACTTTATTTTTTGCTTAAGATGTAATTTTATGATCAGAGAATATCTAGGCAATTAACCCTTGGTTTAGATTAACATATTTATTCTTCTTAGTAATTTACCACTTGTATACTCATTTAATTTTTATGTACACGATTTAGTCCACAGTAAACCTTAAAGAACCTAATGTATGTTAGGCCCACAGTACTCATGTATGAATATGATGATCACAGAGATTTCATATGCATTTTGGGGCTGGTGGAGGCGGCAAATAAAACACTTGTCCTGGACTTTGCCACCACTTCCTCCTCCTTCACACACCAAGTCCCCAGCTCGCTGAGGTCTCCCAAAATGTCTGCTGGGAAACTTGTTTCAGGGGATTGGCTCAGCCCTGCTGGGAGGCCAAATGTATGCTGGGAGCATGAGTACAGGGTCAAATTAATTTTTCTCCTTAACATCTTGATAGACTCTTTTCACCAAACAGCTGGCTCATCCATTATTCCAATGCAGGAGTCACGCTGAGAGATAATATTGGATCATTTCTGTCAGGTTGGCAAGACACAAAGTGCTTCTGACTACATAAATGAGGGCACACAACACACACACACATATGTGTGTGCATAAACACACAGCCATTTGTGAATATGTATTTATACTATGTGTTCACATTTCCTGTGTGTCAGATGTTGTTCTAAGTGATTTTTATGTATTAATTCATTCCAACCTTGCAACAGTCTCATGAGGCAGGTCTTATTATGGTCCAGAAAATCAAGGCACAGAGAACACTGGCTCAAGCTCATATGGCTAGGAAATGTTAACACTGAGACTTGACCCACACAATCTGGCTTCAGAGTTCATGCCCTGAACTATTACACTTTGCTGCCAAATTAATAAACCGTAGTCCCATCTACGAGAAACTGCTAGTGCTGTTGGCAAGGGATGAGCAAAAGGCATAAATAAGAAGATTGGAATCAGTAAATTATTATGGGATATACACTCTTTGGGGTGAAACATCTCTCTGCTAGTCTCTGTAGACTTTGATGGCTGTATAGTGACTGACAGTCCCAGAGGTAAACACGACTTGCCTTGGAATAAGACTGTCTCAGTGTATGGATCCATGTGTTAACTTTATCTGTTGCTGGATAGTGGGCAAGCCATCTGAAATGTGTGGGAAGAGACGTCAAGTTTTTCTCATTACATTCCATGTGTCCTGCGCAGAGAGCTAGTAGCTCTGAGGTTTTGTCCCCAGGGCGGAAAGAGAAGAAGATTGTGCTCCTTCTCATGGCTCTGACTAATCAAGTGCCCCTGTGTGCTCCAACAAGAGCTTTTTCTTAGTTGGATGAATGGCTGTGTAGAGAGGCAAGAGGCCAGGACTTATGGGCTCAAGAATGTGTAAGATTTATTGGAGCTGCTGGTTAGAATAGTGCTGTTTTTGAGAACTGGACCAAAATGCTCTCACACCAAGCTTTCCTCAATAAAATAAATAGCCTCAGGCATCTATCCACCTAAGAGGACCTGCTTGTAGTCCATATAATGGCCAAACCACTCTGCAGGGAACTTGACAGACAAGTCATTAGCTTTCAATTCAGGATGAGAATTTGCACCAAAAAATAAGATTAATGCTTTTTAAAGAGAAATTCCTGTTTTCTTAATCTTTCATTCAACAAATATTTATTTAGTGCCTATGACGTGGTAGGCACTGTCCTGACTGAAATACATCAGTAAGCAAAACAAAGATTCATGGCCCTCATGGGATTTGCCCTCTAATGTGGGGAGATAGATCATAATAAATAAATAAATGATATATGCTAGAAGGCGATCAGTGTTATAGAAAGAAGAGCAGAATAAGAGGGATTGAAAGGGTTGGGGGCTGGATGCAAATTAAGACAGAATAGTTAATATAAGAATATAGTACTTTGTCCTCCATTTGCCCCATGGTCCCAAGCACATGGGCTGGTGAAAATCATGTCTGGACTTGCCTCACCTTATCTCTAAACATTTTGCCCCACCCCTGAAGATCCACTCACCAACCAGATGTTCGCCCCACCCCTTAAGACCCACTCACCAACGGCCAGATTGTTGCCCGTAGCAGAAGACACCCTACTACTTAAAAACGCACTTCCTCAACCACAAGCTGCTCTCTGCTCAGAGGCAGCTGTTCTCTCTTTCAGCCATTAAAATCTCTTGCGTGGGCCCGTGTCTCCTGAGTCATGCTGGGGTAAGGAGGGTCGCAGCGAGATACCCTTTCAGTTAATAGTCACCTTATTGAGAAGGTAACATTTGAGTAAAGACTTGAAGTAGTTGAAAAGATCAGCCAAGTGGGCACCTGGGGAAAGAGCATACCAGGCAAAGGAAACAGAGGGCAGGAATGGTGTCTAGTACGTTTGAAGAATAGCACGAAGCCAGGGTGGCTAGAGCAGTGAGGGTTGGGGGGCAGGGGGCAGCAGAAGATGGGAAGAGGTAGCAAGGACCTGATCACAGGCAGGCTTGTAGGCCACTGTACAGACCTCTACCTGTACACCGTAGGACTTCTCCCCTGAATGAGATGGGACTGGACTAGAGAGTTTCAAGCAAAGAAGTGACATGTTCTCTCTCAGGTTATAACCAGATCACTTTGCTGTGTTGCAAATTGACTGAATGAGAGCAAGACTGGAAGTGAGGAAACCAGATACCATGCAATTTCAATCATCAAGAACAGAGATGGACAGAGGAGTTCCAGGAAGATGGCGGCGTGAGCAGGGCGGCAGAAATCTCCTTCCAAAACCATGTATATCTATGAAAATACAGCAAATACAACTATTCCTAAAAGAGAGACCAGAATACACATGAGAGTGCACAGCCTGGATCTGCACCTGAGAGGACTTGGCACCCCACAAGGCAGGTAAGATATGGAGCCATGACCCGGCGGGACCCAAGCACTCCCGCACCCCAGGGCACCGGCGGGAGGAGAGGATTCAGAGCTGGGAGGGAGTGGGAGTACAGGCCCGTGAAATAACGAGCCCTGGTTATCTGCACCGGGAGCGCTGACACACATTGCGCGGTGTATCGGATATTGGAGAGACAGAAGGTGCAGGTTTTGAGCTGGGAATGCGCCTGGGTCCTTGTAGCAGGCTCCCTGGGACAAAAGAAAAGTGTGTGCTTTTTTTGGCGGTCTTAAAGAGGCAAGGAACCAGGATAGTCCCAGTACACTTGACCAGGCAGGCTGGGAGTCCTGAGGAATTTTGGGCCCCTTGGCTGGAGACTGGGAAAAAATTGCCACACTGAAACTTCACATAGAGAACAACAGCCTCCCATTCGTTCCCACCACAGCCAGAGCCACAAAGGGCCCTGCGGAGCTGCGCAGCTGTGGCTGTGGAATAGTGGAGCAACAGCGCCACCTACAGCATCCTTACAAAATCTACTCCTGGTGGGCAGTTTTTTTTTTCCTTTCTTTTCTTTCTTTCCTTTTTTCTCTTTTCTTTCTCTTCCTTCTTTTTCTTTTTAAAGTCCTAAAGAGCCCAGCTGACATATGTGGCACCTGGCAGCGACCACTTCTATCGCCATGAAAAGACAGATGAATATGGTACAGACCAAGCTCACCCAGACCCAGACAACACCAGAGAGGGAGACTGAAGGGATGGAAATGCACAATCTTCCTGAAAAAGAATTCAGAATAAAAGTCATAACCATGCTGATGGATCTACAGAGAAATATGCAAGAGCTGAGGGAGGAAGTGAGGTAAGTCAGGAAAGACAATGCAGAAATGAGACAAGCCATCAATGGGCTTAGCAGCAGACTGGACAATATGCACGAGGCTGCTAATGCAATAGAAATCAGAGAACAGGAATACAGAGCAGCTGAGGCAGAGAGAGAAAAAGGATCTCTAAGAATGAAAGAATATTAAGAGAACTGTGTGACCAATCCAAAAGGAACAATATTCATATTATAGGAGTACCAGAAAGAAGAAGAGAGAGAAAAAGGGATAGAAAGTGTCTTTGAAGAAATAATCGCTGAAAACGTTCCCACGCTGGGGAAGGAAATAGTCTCACAGTCCACGGAAGCCCACAGATCTCCCAACACAAGGGACCCAAGGAAGACAACACCAAGACACATAATAATTAAAATGGCAAAGATGAAAGATAAGGACAGAGTATTAAAGGAGCTGGAGAGAGAAAAAATATCACCTACAAAGGAAAACACATCAGACTATCATCAAATTTCTCAACGGAAACCTTACAGGCCAGAAGAGAATGGCATGATATATTTAATTTAAGGAAACAGAAGGGCCTCGAACCAAGAATATTGTATCCAGCATGATTATCATTTAAATATGACAGAGGGATTAAACAATTTCCAGACAAGTGAAAGTGGAGAGAATTTGCCTCCCATAAACCACCTCTATAGGACATCGTAAAGGAACTTCTCTAGAGGGAAGCACTCCTAAGGCTAAAAAGATGTCACCAGAGAAAATAAAATAATAGCAAAGAAAGCAGACCATCCAAATACTAACTAAAGGCAAAGAATAAAACACCTAGTATATAAAGAATGGAGAAGGAAGAATAAGAAGGGACAGAAATAAAGAAACATCAGACTGTGTTTACAATAACTTAACAAGAAAGTTAAGTTAGATTGTTAGATACGAAAGAAGCAACCCTTGAACCGTTGGTAACCATGAATCTAAAGCCAGCAATGGCAATAAGTACATATCTATCGATAATCACCCTAAATGTAAATGGGCTGAATGCACCAATCAAAAGACACAGAGTAACAGAATGGATAAAAAAGCAAGACCCATCTATATGCTACCTACAAGAAATTCACCTCTAACCAAAAGATATGCACAGACTAAAAGTGAAGGGATGGAAAAAGATATTTCATGCAAACAACAAGGAGAAAAAAGTAGGTGTTGCAGTACTTGTATCAGACAAAATAGACTTCAAAACGAAGAAAGTAGCAAGACATAAAGAAGGACATTACATAATGATAAACGGGTCAATCCAACAAGAGGATATAACCATTATAAATATATATGCACCAAATACAGGAGTACTGGCATATTTGTCAGTGAAACAAATACTGACAGAATTAAAGGAGAAAATAGACAGGCATGCATTCATTTTAGGTGAATTCAACACACCACTCACTCTAAGGGACAGATAAACCAGACAGAACATAAGTAAAGACACAGAGGCACTGAACAACACAGTAGAACCGACGGACCTAACAGACATCTACAGAACACTACACCCAAAAGCAGCAGGATACACATTCTTCTCAAGTGCACATGGAACATTTTCTATAATAGACGACATACTAGGCCACAAAAAGAACCTCAGTAAAGTAAAAAATATTGAAATTCTACCAAACAACTTCTCAGATAAAAAAGGTATAAAACTAGAAATAAATTTTAGAAAGAAAACAAAAAGGCTCACAAATACATGGAGACTTAACAACATTCTCCTAATAAATCAATGGGTTAATGACCAAATCAAAACAGAAATCAAAGAATATATGGAGACTAATGACAACAACAACACAAAGGCACAACTTCTGTGGGACGCAGCAAAGGCAGTTCTAAGAGGAAAGTATATTGCAATCCAGGCCTATTTAAAGAAGGAAGAACATTCCTAAATGAACACTCTAAAGACACAATTACTGAAATTGGAAAAAAGAACAAGTGAGACCCAAGTCACCAGAAGGAGGGACATAATAAAGATCAGAGAAGAAATAAATAAAATTGAGAAGAATAAAACAATAGAAAATTCAATGAAACAAAGCGCTAGTTCTTTGAAAAAATAAACAAAATAGATAAACCCCTAGCCAGACTCATTAAGAGAAAAAGAGAATCTACACACATAAACAGAATCACAAATGAGAAAGGAAAAATAACGACAGACCCCACAGAAATACAAAGAATTATAAGAGAATATTATGAGAACCTATATGCTAACAAACTGGAAAACCTAGAAGAAATGGAAAACTTCTTAGAAAAATAGAACTTTCCAAAACTGACCAAACAAGAAACAGGAAAACTAAACAGACCAATCACCAGCAACGAAATTGAAGCGGTGATCAAAAAACTACCCAAGAACAAAACCCCAACCTGATGGGTTCACCTCTGAATTCTACCAGACATATAGAGAAGAAATAACACCCATTCTCCTTAAAGTTTTCCAAAAAACAGAAGAGGAGGGAATACTTCCAGACTCTTTCTATGAAGCCAGCATCACTCTAATACCAAAACCGGGCAAAGACCTCACCAAAAAAGAAAAGTACAGACCAATATCCCTGATGAACGTAGATGCAAAAATACTCAACAAAATATTAGCAAAGTGAATTCAAAAATACATCAGGAGGATCATACACCATGATCAAGTGGGATTCATCCCAGGGATGCAAGGATGGTACAACATTCCAAAATCCATCAACATCATCCACCACATCAACAAAAAGAACAAAAACCACATGATCATCTCCATAGATGCTGAAAAAGCATTTGACAAAATTCAGCATCCATTCATGATTAAAACTCTCAACAAAATGGGTATAGAGGGCAAGTACCTCACATCATAAAGGCCATATATGACAAACTCACAGCTAAAATCACACTTAAGAGCGAGAAGTTGAAAGCTTTTCATCTAAGATTGGGAACAAGACAGGGATGCCCACTCTCTCCACTGTTATTCAACATAGTACTGGAGGTCCTAGCCAAGGCAATCAGAAAAAACAAAGACATACAAGGCATCCAGATTGGTAAAGAAGAAGTCAAATTGTCACTATTTGCAGATAACATGACACTGTACATAAAAAACCCTAAAGACTCCACACCAAAAGTACTAGAACTAATATCTGAATTCAGCAAAGATGCAGGATACAAAATTAACACACAGAAATCTGTTGCTTTCCTATACACTAACAATGAACTAACAGAAAGAGAAGTCAGAAAAACAATTCCATTCACAATTGCATCAAAAAGAATAAAATACCTAGGAATAAACCTAACGAAGGAAGTGAAAGACCTGTACTCTGAAAACTACAAGACACTCCTAAAAAAAATTAAAAAGGACACTAACAAATGGAAATGTGTCCCATGCTCTTGGCTAGGAAGAGTAAATATAGTCAAAATGGCTATACTACCTAAAGCAATCTACAGATTCAACGCAATCCCTATCAAAGTACCAACAGCTTTCTTCAATGAACTGGAACAAATAATTCTAAAATTCATATGGAACCACAAAAGACCCCGAATAGCCAAAGCAATCCTGAGAATGAGGAGTCAAACAGGGGGAATTACGCTCCCTGACTTCAAGCTCTACTACAAAGCCACAGTAATCAAGACAATTTCGTATTGGCACAAAAACAGACCCACAGACCAGTGGAACAGAATAGAAAATCCAAACATTAACCCAAACATATACAGTCAATTAATATTTGATAAAGTAGCCTTGGATATACAATTGGGAGATGACAGCCTCTTCAGCAGCTGGTGTTGGCAAAACTGGACAGCTACATGTAAGAGAATGAAACTGGACTACTGTCTAACCCCATACACAAAAGTCAACTCAAAATGGATCAAAGACCTGAATGTAAGTCATGAAACCATAAAACTCTTAGAGAAAAACATAGGGAAAAATCTCTTGGACATAAATATGAGTAACTTCTTTATGAACATATCTCCCCGTGCAAGGGAAACAAAAGCAAAAATGAACAAGTGGAACTATATCAAGCCGAAAAGCTTCTGTACAGCAAAGGACACCATCAGTAGAACAAAAAGAGATCGTACAGTATGGGAGAATATATTCATAAATGACATATCCGATAAGGGATTGACATCCAAAATATATAAAGAACTCACGCACCTCAACAAACCTAAAGTAAATAATCCAATTAAGAAATGGGCAGAGGACAGGAGTAGACACTTCTCCAAAGAAGAAACTCAGATGGCCAACAGGCACATGAAAAGATGCTCCACATCGCTAATCATCAGAGAAGTGCAGATTAAAACCACAATGAGATATCACCTCACACCAGTGAGGATGGCCAACATCCAAAACACATACAACAACAAATGTTGGCGAGGATGTGGAGAAAAGGGACCCCTCCTACACTGCTGGTGGGAATGCAAATTAGTTCAACCTTTGTGGAAAGCAGTATGGAGGTTCCTCAAAAAACTCAAAATAGAAATACCATTTGACGCAGGAAACCCACTCCTAGGAATTTACCCTAAGAATGCAGCAGCGCAATTTGAAAAAGACATATGCACCCCTATGTTTATCGCAGCACTATTTACAATAGACAGGAAATGGAAGCAACCTAAGTGTCCATCAGTAGATGAATGGATTAAGATGTGGTACATATACACAATGGTTATATAGCCATAAGAAGAAAACAAATTCTGCCATTTGCAACAACATGGATGGAGCTAGAGAGTGTTATGCTCAGTGAAATAAGCCAAGCTGAAAAAGACAAGTACCAAATGATTTCACTCGTATGTGGAGTATAAGAACAAAGATAAAACTGAAGGAACAAAACAGCAGCAGACTCACAGAACGCAAGAACGGACTAATAGTTACCAAAGGGAAAGGGACTAGGGAGGATGGGTGGGAAGGGAGGGACAAGGGGGAAAAAGGGGCATTATGATTAGCAGACGTAATGTTGGGGGGGCACGGGGAGGGCTGTACAACTCAGAGAAGACAAGTAGTGACTCTATAGCATCTCACTACGCTGATGGACAGTGACTGTAATGGGGTTGTGGCGGGGACCTGATGAAGGGGGTAGTTTAATCACCATAATATTGCACATGTAATTGTAGATTAATGATACCAGAATAAAGTATAAAAAAAAAAGAAAGAAGAGAGATGATGCAGGTATGGACATGTTGCAACAGTGGAGGAGTTGAGAGGTAGTCAGATAATGGGTAGAATGTAAGAAAGGAAAAAAAAAAGATGAATCAGATGACCTCAACCATCAAGATGGAGAAGGCTGCTGGTGGGACAAGTTGTTGGATATATAGTCTGGATGTCAGAGAAAAAGTCTGGTCTGGAGATGCAAATATGGGATTGTTGGCATACAGATGATATTTAAAGGCAAAGGCTAGATGAGTTCACCAAGGAAGGGAGTTTGGATAGAAACGAAGCCCAAGGATTGAGCCTTCAAGCACTCCAACATTAAGGGGTGGGGAGAAAGAGGACTCAGCAAAGGAGATCAAGATGGGGTTATCAGGTATGGAATACCTAAATGGTAAGTTCTGGAAACCAGGTGAAGCAAGGGTGTCAAGTACTAGAAATTTATTGTCTTACAGTTTTGGAAGCGAGAAGAGGGAAATCAGGATGTTGGCATATGTGTTCGTTTTGGAGGCTGAGAGAGCATCTGTCCCATGCCTCTCTCCAGCACCTGCAGCTTGCTGCCCGTCTTCGGCATTTCTTAACTTGTGGATGCCTCACCCTGATCCCTTGCCTGCACCTTCACCTGGTGTTTTCTCTGTGTACTTGTGAGTACCTAAATTTTTACAAGGACACCAATCAAAGTGGATTTGAGGCTCACCCTATGCCAGGATGACCTCACCTTAACTAATCACATCTGTAAAGACCCTATTTCCAAATAAGGTCACATTCTGAGGTTTTGACACATGAATTGAGGGTGGCGGACACAGTTCAACCTATAACAGTGTTATAATGTTACATTTATTGAGTGTCAGCCTTAATGGCAATGGATTAGGCAATTGCTAACCAGGTAGGACTGACAATCAAAGGGATTTGAAAAGGTCTTCCTTGTGCATCCCTTTAATGTCTGCCAAATCTATCATTGGAATTTGTTATCAGATGTGATTGTTTAGATCTGTTTTAGAAAGCAGATCCTTGAAGAGTAAGAAGTAATGATTAGGAAAGTGAAGAGTGAAGGATTTGAGGGGGCAGAGGAGTGAGGGTTGTGCTCCTAAGGTGGCAACCATATGTTTTGAATATGTTTTTTTTCAAAATAAAAGCAGCTATACCCCAGGTATCATTCTGAGATTCTGTTTCTGTAGACCTGGAGCCCAAGAATCTGCATTTTAGCATGACTTAAGGTGATCTGGATGCCACACATTGACAAAGAGCCACTGGTTTGTGGTGTGGGGAAATGGAAGCAACAAGATACTGGGTTGGAGCCAGACTGAGCCTTGCCATCCAGAGAGAGCGGACAGAACCGTAGAATGCCTGAGGCCAGAGCTACGAGGGCCGAAGACACCCTCAGGACCACCTCCTCATTTCCAGATAAGGTGAAGCCAGGGCACTGTGAGCACTGAAGAGCAGAGACAGAAACAAAAAATGGGACTTAAATATAATAAGAGGATTACAATGGATAAAATGGAAAGGGAGAAGAGAAATGTGAGGTGCTGTCCCTGAAGTCGGTGTCTAGACTAGATAATGTCCCCTTTCTCTTTATCAGATCACAGAAGTTGTGCTTCAGAGCGGGCTACTGCTGTGCTTCTGAGGTAGGCCTGGGTTCCTGAAGCACGTATGTGCCCACAAGACAAAGAATAGGTCTGTTTTCAATGGCTGTTTTTTTGGGTTCACTGCTTCTTGTGGCACTGCATCACCCTTAGCATGCAAAGATAAAATCAGAACCCAAGAAAAATGTGATTAAGTTACTTGATGGTCTTCAATGAACTATGATTAGGCTTTGGTGGTTAAGATTTTCTGAGAAAATTATGAGTATAATAATCTGTGCCTATGTGGTTTCTTGACAGTTCTGTCACTTTCTTGACCTCCGTCGGTGCTCACAGTAAACCTGTAATAGTTACTACCCTCACTGGACAGATATTTTAAAGATGGAAACCTGACATGCCTTTTCCCTGCTTATAGTCTGTCTACGATTTCTCACTGTCCACCCATTGACTCATTAATCCTTTCTTGGGGAAATATTTTCCAAGTTAATAACCTAAAGGAAAAAAAGGGCAATTTATACAAGGATGTACACAACAGTTTTATTCACAATATTAAAAACCTGTAAACAAAAACCCAGTGATACAGGGCAGGGCTCAGCAAATCCTGCTCTATCAATACACCGGAATACTCTGTATCTACTGGAAATGATAAGTATCTGGTCTGCTCTGAGGCCTGACTGTGTGTCTAAAGATGGTAAGTGTGAAATACACTTAATAAACCTGATAATAAACACCCTGGTCTCAACTCTGTAAAAACACGCATGTACATACTGACAAAGACTAGCCACTAACAAAAAGTAATAAAATGTTTGGTATCGTATGTGAGTCAGATCTTCAGTGCAACATAAAAATTTAAATGGAGAAAATAATGCCTTTGGAATTTACTTCTGCGGGCATTCATACAGGGCTTTATAATGTGAAGAGAAAAACGAGACATGGAACTTAAAACCTAAGACCTCAGTGCAGCCGGGAGGTCTAAGGTCGTGGTGACAGTTTCATGCTGGGATGTCTGTGTTTGAGTCAGTTCACGTCAGACTGGGGGTGGAGCACGGCAGCCTCCAGCGGCCTGACGCAGTGCGTCCAGCACGCACACGCACACGCACAGCTGCTCGCGGGTTCGTCAGCCACGGCGGTGACAGCAGTTCAAGGCTGGTGAGAAGCCATAAAGCAGGAAAAGAACCAGCCTATTAACTGAGAGAAGAACTGGTCGGACTCGATCAGGCAGAACATTAGTGTGTGATGTCAACCTACCCTTGGGTACAGTTTCAAAGAGGCTCCAGGAACAGTTCCCGGAGTTCTCTTTCCTGGTGGTTGCCTTTTTTGAGGCACCATTGCACAGCACGGAAGCCTCCTTGTGAATGCACACAAATGGCTGAAATACCCGAACGTCAGCCTCTCTTCAGGTGTTCATTAGGTCTCTTCCTAGTTCTCTTTCAAGGTTCTTCCCTGGACCCTAAACCTTACGCTAGTGCCTTTTGTGCCTTTCAGTAAGCAATGTTATCGTTCATTGGGTCCTGTAGATTTACTGTTTCACTGTGTACAGATAAGGAGTAACTGATGGTCGGGAAAAATGTTGCCCTTCTAGGTTCTCCAGGTTTTCTGTGTTTGTAAATCTGGATCCTCAATGTCGGTTTAGCTTGGCTTGGTCAGGCCCAAAGAAAAACTGGCTTATGCACCCCAAACTCATGTGAGTCTGATTCGTATCAGAAAATCGATTTAGTCATTTACAATGAGAAACATAGCAGCAAGTGGGGCAATGTTTATGTTGGGCGCTCTGGGATTTCTCTTCCCACAAAGGAAACCGAGCGACGATTAGAAGTCTGTTGCCGTGTGAGCTTAAGTTACTGGGACCAGGACAGTGTCTGAGAGAGATGTATTTACAAACTGCTCTGCCTAGAATCCCGTGATTCCCCTTCAGTGTCTATACTCCTCTGAGGCCCAACTCACACCTTACCAGTTCTGTGAGCCTTCTGCCCCTGGTCCTTGGGGAAAAATGAATCACCTGGCCAGGCTACTATAACTTTTATATCTCTGTTATAGCACCAGTCCCTTGTATTCTAGCAGCCTTTGATGTACCTGTCTTCCCTGCTGTTTCAATAACTGGCACAAGGACTCCCTTATCCATTTTTGTTTCTTCAATGCCTAGCACATGATAAGTCCTCAATGCAGGGTTGTTGAATGAATGAGTAAGTAAGTGAATGAAAGAAGTTCTTTCTCCATCTACCCTGATGACCTTTCTACACTGGGTTCTATTAAATGGATGTGGCTAGATAACTAAGAATAATTGAGAGAGAGAGAGAGATTGAGGGACAGAAAATCCTATTCCCTAATTGTAAGAGACTAGTCCAAACCTTACACCATGGGGAACTCATGAAAGCCACTCTTAGGCAATATTCAATGTTTTAGGCTTTCATCCAGCTTGATCTGCTTATCCAATCCTCCTGTATTATTCCCTGGTCTAACCTAAGGCCCTGGCTTATGTATGCCTTAGCCTGCCTCTTTGTTTTAGTGAACAACTTGACCCCTACACAAGCTTATTGATTTGGATTGTCCTAATTCAACTTCACCCTCTTCCCTGCTCTCTTCCTCTCTCTGCTAATCCCCAGGGTACTTTAGATCCTTACTTCTTAGGGGACCAGCAGCATCAACATGATCTCTGAACTTGTTAGAAATGCAGAAACTCAGGCCTTAGAACTGCTGAATCAGAATCTGAATTCTAACAAGACCCTCAAGAGAGTTGTACACACAATGAAGTTGGGGAAACTCTGACTTACAGGTTTATGATGATCGTAGCTCCTGGATTCATGGGTTTCCTTTCTATCTTGTCTTCTGGTGCTCTCAAGACATTAACATTCATTGTGTTAGTTATTTATGTCTATGTTAAAAATCACCACAACTTATTGGCTTAAAACAACAAGCGTTTATTATCTCACAGTTTCTGGGCAAGACTTATCTGGATCCTCTGGCCAAGAGTCTCACAAAGCTGCCATCAAGGTGTCAGCAGGGTTGCATCATCTAAGGCTTGGCTGGGGAGGGGCCATTCCAATCTCACTCATGCGGCTGTTGGCAGGCCTCCTGTCTTGCTGGGCCATTGGCGAGGGCCTCCCTTCGTTCCTTGCCTTGTTGGTCTCCCCACGGGGCAGCTCCCAGAGCGGCAGCTGCCTTCATAGAGCAAATAAGTGGGAAAGCAGGAGAGGGCGGGCAAGATGGAAGCCAGAGACTTTTTGTGACCTCATTTCAGAGGTGACAGCCGATTATTTTTGCCTTATTTTATTTGTTAGAAGGAAATCAGAAGGTCCAGTCTACACTCCAGGGGAAGGGCTTATACAAAGGTGTGAGTAACAGGAAGTGGGAATCTTTGAGGGCTATCTTAGAGGCTGCCTACTATATCCATCTTGTAGTAACTGGGCAGACCAGTTTCTACTTTAGTTAAAGATCTGTATGGCCATACTCGGGACCTCAATATCACTTGAAACTTTATGTTCTCCAAACTCTCACCCTTTGTGCTTCCTTTTGTGACTACAGCTTGTCATTCCTTCTATTTGCCATACACCTTCACTCCAGTTACATCATCTTTCACAGAAAACATGACTTCCTATCCCTTTCAGCCCTTCTTGTCTTAGTCTATTATTAACACCCTTCCTGTCATACTCAAAGCCCCATGCAGGAGGCCTCCTATGAGTGGCTACTTAGGCGTGGCCTTACTAAAAACACTAGGAACACTCACACTAACTTGTTTGATTTGTGGGATTGTCACCTTTCCTTCCTCTACTTCAGTGGAAATCTAGCATTCTCTAGCTTTCTTCCATATCCAGGCTGATGAACATGCATGAAGGGAATCATAAAATTGTGCTGATTGGGTTCGCTATAAATGCATGCTATCTAACTTCATCTGCTTAACACCGTTCTTTAGGAACGCATCCCTACAGAATTTACCCAGCAGCATTTCCAGAACATTTTCATCCTCCTCAAGTGCTCAAACCCACCTTCACTATTCTTGGTGACCACCCTTGGCCTTCTCCAGTGGAAGGCCCATTCCTCAGCCTGGCTGACTCTACTTCAGAATGCTCTCATCTCTTCACTCACTATTTTTTGTCCCTCTTGTCTGAGAGGAATAGGCACGGATCTTCCTTTCTGGGTCTAAACTCTTCACTTGTCCTTGTTCCACCCTATCTCACTCCTTTGATTTCGCTCCATCACTTGCTCTCTCTCTACTGCCTTCTTCCCTTCAGTTTACACATATGTCTGCAGTAAAAGCAACCTTGACTCAGTGCCTCAAGCCACTACTTCATCACTTTCTTTCTACCACTTGGCTTACTTTTAATTTTATTATAATTTTCAAATATACAGAAAAGTAGAATACCACAATAGATACCAAAATACTTGCACCTAGATTTAACAATTGGTCATACTTGCTTCGTCTCTCTTTCCCTGAAGTCTTCTTAATTAAATTGTAGACATCATGCATTTTGCTCCTAATTAGTTTAGGATGCATCTCTTAAAAACCAATATCATTATGACAATTAACAAAACAATAATAATGCCTTCATATTATGTGACAGACCATATTCAGATTTTCCCAGTGATCTCAAAAAATGAGTTTTACCACTGTATTTTTAAAGCCAGGCTTCAATTAAAGACCATGCATTGCTTAGGTTCTCTACAGCTTAATTCTCTTTTGATTTCAACAGTGCTTCCCTCCCTCTTTTTTTTTAATTTTGGTATCATTAATCTACAATTACATGAGCAACATTATGTTTACTAGACTCACCCATCATCAAATCCCCACCACATACCCCATTACAGCCACTGTCCATCAGCGTAGTAAGATGCTATAGAATCACGACTTGTCTTCTCTGTGTTGTACAGCCCTCCCCGTGCCCCCCCAACATTACATCTGCTAATCGTAATGCCCCTTTTCCCACCGTATCCCTCCCTTCCCACCCATCCTTCCCAGTCCCTTTCCCTTTGGTAACTATTAGTCCATTCTTGGGTTCTGTGAGTCTGCTGCTGTTTTGTTCCTTCAGTTTTTTTCTTTGTTCTTATACTCCACATATGAGTGAAATCATTTGATACTTGTCTTTTTCAGCTTGGCTTATTTCACTGAGCATAATACCCTCTAGCTCCATCCATGTTGTTGCAAATGGTAGGATTTGTTTTCTTCTTATGGCTGAATAATATTCCATTGTGTATATGTACCACATCTTCTTTATCCATTCATCTACTGATGGACACTTAGGTTGCTTCCATTTCTTGACTATTGTAAATAGTGCTGCGATAAACATAGGGGTGCATCAGTCTTTTTAAAACTGGGCTCCTGCATTCTTAGGGTAAATTCCTAGGAGTGGGATTCGTGGGTCAAATGGTATTTCTATTTTGAGTTTTTTGAGGAACCTCCATACTGCTTTCCACAATGGTTGAACTAATTTGCATTCCCACCAGCAATGTAGGAGGGTTCCCTTTTCTCCACATCCTCGCTAACATTTGTTGTTGTTTGCCTTTTGGATGCTGGCCATCCTCACTGGTGTGAGGTGATATCTCATTGTGGTTTTAATCTGCATTTCTTGGATGACTAGCGATGTGGAGCATCTTTTCATGTGCCTGTTGGCCATCTGAATTTCTTCTTTGGAGAAGTATCTGTTCAGCTCCTCAGCCCATTTTTTAATAGGTTTGTTTTCTTTTGTTTGTTGAAGTGCATGAGCTCTTTATATATTTTGGATGTCAACCCCTTATCAGATATGTCATTTATGAATATATTCTCCCATACTGTAGGATGTCTTTTTGTTCTACCGATGGTGTCCTTTGCTGTCCAGAAGGTTTTCAGCTTGATATAGTCCCACTTGTTCATTTTTGCTTTTGTTTTCCTTGCCCGGGGAGATATGTTCATGAAGAAGTCGCTCATGTTTATGTCCAAGAGATTTTTGCCTATGTTTTTTTCTTAAGAGTTTTATGGTTTCATGACCTACATTCAGGTCTTTGATCCATTTCGAATTTACTTTTGTGTGTGGGGTTAGACAATGATCCAGTTTCATTCTCTTACATGTACGTGCCCAGTTTTGCCAACACTAGCTGTAGAAGAGGCTGTCATTTCCCCATTGTATATTCATGGCTCCTTTATCATATATTAATTGACCATATATGTTTGGGTTAATATCTGGCCTCTCTATTCTGTTCCACTGGTCTGTGGGTCTGTTTTTGTGCCAGTACCGAATTGTCTTGATTACTGTGGCTTTGTAGTAGAGCTTGAAGTTGGGAAGCGAGGTCCCCCCTGCTTTATTCTTCCTCTAAGGATTGTTTTGGCTATTTGGGGTCTTTTGTGGTTCCATATGAATCTTAGAACTATTTGTTCTAGTTTGTTGAAGAATGCTGTTGGTGTTTTGATAGGGATTGCATTGAATCTTTAGACTGCTTTAGGCAGGATGGCCATTTTGCCAATATTAATTTTTCCTAACCAAGAGCATGGGATGAGTTTCCATTTGTTATGATCTTCTTCAATTTCTCTTAAGAGTGTCTTGTAGTAATCAGAGTATAGGTCTTTCTCTTCCTTGGTTAGGTTTATTTCTAGGTATTTTATTCTTTTTGATGCAATTGTGAATGGAATTATTTTCCTGATTTCTCTTTCTGCTATTCCTCATTAGTGTATAGGAAAGCAACAGATTTCTGTGTATTAATTTTCTATCCTGTAACTTTGCTGAATTCGGATATTAGTTCTCGTAGTTTTGCGGTGGAGTCTATAGGGTTTTTTATGTACAATATCATGTCATCTGCAAATAGTGACAGTTTGACTTATTCTTTACCAATCTAGATGCCTTGTATTTCTTTGTTTTATCTGATTGCAGTGGGTAGGACCTCCAGGACTATGTTGAATAACAGTGGGTAGAGTGGGCATCCCTGTATTGTTCCCAATCTTAGGTGAGAAGTTTTCAGCTTCTCGCTGTTAAGTATGATGTTGGTTGTGGGTTTGTCATATATGGCCTTTATTATGTTGAGGTACTTGTCCTGTATACCCATTTTGTTGAGAGTTTTTATCATGAATCGATGTTGAATTTTGTCAAATGCTTTTTCAGCATCTATGGAGATGATCATGTGGTTTTTGTTCTTCTTTTTGTTGATGTGGTGGATGGTGTTGATGGATTTTCGAATGTTGTACCATCCTTGCATCCCTGAGATGAACCCCACTTGATCATGGTGTATGATCCTCTTGATGTATTTTTTGAATTCAGTTGGTAATATTTTGTTGAGTATTTTTGTATCTATGTTCATCAGGGATATAGGTCTGTAATTTTCTTTTTTTGTGGGGTCTTTGCCTGGTGTTGGTATTAGAGTGATGCTCGTTTCATAGAATGAGATTGGAAGTATTCCCTCTTCTATTTTTTGGAAAACTTTAAGGAGAATGGGTATTACGTCTTCTCTATATGTAGTATAAAATTCAGTGGTGAATCCATCTGGCCTGAGGATTTTGTTCTTGGATAGTTTTTTGATTACTGATTCAATTTCGTTGCTGGTAATTGTTCTGTTTAGATTTTCTGTTTCTTCCTTGGTCAGTCTTGGAAGATTGTATTTTTCTAGGAAGTTGTCCATTTCTTCTAGGTTATCCAGTTTGTTAGCATATAGATTTTCATAGTATTCTCTTATAATTCTTTGTATTTCTTTGTGGTCCATCGTGATTTTCCCTTTCTCATTTCTGATTCTGTTTATGTGTGTAGATTCTCTTTTTCTCTTAATAAGTCTGGCTAGGGGTTTATCTATTTTGTTGATTTTCTCAAAGAACAAGTTCCTGGTTTCATTGATTTTTTCTATTATTGTATTCTTCTCAGTTATATTTTATTTCATCTCTGATCTTTATTATGTCCCTCCTTCTACTGACTTTGGGCCTCATTTGTTCTTCTTTTTCCAGTTTCAGTAATTGTGACTTTAGACTATTCATTTGGGATTGTTCTTCCTTCTTTAAATAGGCCTGGATTGCAATATACTTTCCTCTTAGAGCTGCCTTTGATGCGTCCAACAGAAGTTGGGGCTTTGTGCTGTTGTTGTCATTTGTCTCCATATATTGCTTGATCTCTGTTTTCATTTGGTCATTGATCCATTGATTATTTAGGAGCATGTTGTTAAGCCTCCATGTGTTTGTGAGCCTTTTTCTTTTCTTTGTACAATTTATTTCTAGTTTTATACCTTTGTGATCTGAGAAGTTCGTTGGTAGAATTTCAATGTTTTTTAATTTACTGAGGTTCTTTTGTGGCCTAGTATGTGGTCTATTCTGGAAAATATTGCGTGGCACTTGAGAAGAATGTGTACCTTGCTGCTTTTGGGTGTAGAGTCCTGTAGATGTCTGTTAGGTCCATCTGTTCTAGTGTGTTGCCCAGTGCCTCTGTTTCCTTACTTATTTTCTATCTGGTTGATCTGTCCTTTGGAGTGAGAGGTGTGTTGAAGTTTCCTAAAATGAATGCATTGCTTTCTATTTCCTCCTTTAATTCTGTTAGTATTTGTTTCACATATGCCGGCACTCCTGTGTTGGATGCATAGATGTTTATAATGGTTATATCCTCTTGCTGGATTGACCCCTTTATCATTATGTAATGTCCTTCTTTATCTCTTGTTAGTTTCTTTTTTTTGAAGTTTATTTTGTCTGATACAACTACTGCAACACCTGCTTTTTTCTCCCTATTGTTTGCATGAAATATCTTTTTTCCATCCCCTCACTTTTAGTCTGTGTATGTCTTTGGATTTGAGCTGAGTCTATTGTATGCAGCATATAGATGGGTCTTGCTTTTTTATCCATTCTATTATTCTGTGTCTTTTGATTGGTGCATTCAGTCCATTTACATTTAGGGCGATTATCAAAAGATATGTACTTATTGCCATTGCAGGCTTTGGATTTGTGGTTATGATAGGTTCAAGGGTAGCTTCTTTAGTACCTAACCATTTAACTTAACTCTCTTATTAAGCTATTATAAACACAGTCTGATGATTATTTCTCTCCCTTTTTATTCTTCCTCCTCCATTAATTATATGTTAGGTGTTTTACTCTGTAGTCTTTTATGTTTCCTTTGACCGCTTTTGTGGATAGTTGATTTTATTTGTTGCCTTTAGTTAGTATTTGGTTGGTCTGCTTTCTTTGCTGTGATTTTGTTTTCTCTGGTGACATCTATTTAGCCTTAGGAGTGCTTCCATCTAGAGTGGTCCCTTTAGAATATCCTGTAGATTTGGTTTGTGGGAGGCAAATTCCCTCAACTTTTGCTTGTCTGGAAATTGTTTAATCCCTCCTTCAAATTTAAATGATAATCTTCCTGGATTCCATATTCTTGGTTCAAGGCCCTTCTCTTTCATTGCATTAAATATATCATGACATTCTCTTCTGGCCTGTAAGGTTTCTGTTGAGAAGTCTGATGATAGCCTGATGGGTTTTCCTTTGTAGGTGATCTTTTCTCTCTCTGGCACCGTTTTATACCCTGTCCTTGACTTTGATCTTTGCCATTTTAATTATTATATGTCTTGGTGTTGTCCTCCTTGGGTCCCTTGTGCTGGGAGATCTGTGGGTTTCCATGGTCTGAGTGCCTATTTCCTTCCCCAGCTTGGGAAAGTTTTCAGCAATTATTTCTTCAAAGACACTTTCTATCCCTTTTTCTCTCTCTTCTTCCTCTGGTACTCCTATAATGTGAATATTGTTCAGTTTGGATTGGTCATACAGTTCTCTTAATATCTATTAATATTCCTAGAGATCCTTTTATCTCTCTCTGCCTCAGCTTGTCTGTATTCCTGTTCTATGATTTCTATTCTATTAACAGTCTTGCACCTCATTCAGTCTGCTCTTAAGACCTTCTAATGATTGTTTAATTTCTGTTATCTCCCTACAGACTTCATCTCTTAGCTCTTGCATATTTCTCTGCAGGTCCATCAGCATGGTTATGACTTTTATTTTTAATTCTTTTTCAGGAAGATTGGTTATATCTATCTCATCAGGCCCTCTCTCTGGGTTTGTCGGATAAGATTCTTCTGCCTTTTCATGGTGATAGAAGTGGTCGCAGGCAGGTGGCATGTGTGTCAGCTGGGAGAACAAAGTCTCTTCCTGCTTGGTAGTCGCCTTGCCCTTCTATGCTGCCTGTGTTGGTTACCCGCACACAGGGAACAGTCTCTTGGTTAATCCCCTGAGCTGCTGTGGGCAGGGCAGCCCTCAGGATAGCTTAGGACACTGCAGGGTGTTGCAGATGCACTGGGTATGTTCTCCTGTGAGAACGGTGGCTCTTTCTGCCTTCCAGACCTTGCTCTGGCTGCCACTGCCTGTGCCAGTTACCTGCACACCGGGAGCAGTCTCTGGGATAATCTCCTGAGCTGCCATGGGCAGGGCGGCCTTGGGATAGCCTAGAGCCTTGTGGGCGGTCGCAGACGTGCCGGGTGTGTTCTTCTGCGAGAACGGTGCCCCTTCCTGTCTTCTGGACCTTTCTCTGGCTTCCTCTATCTGTGCTGGGGAGCTGCGCACCGGCTGCAGCCTCTGGTTCTGTCCCGGTTAGCTGCACACTGGTAGAAGACTCTGTGTGGTTGCTGTGGGTGGACTCTTCTTCAGCTGCTCTGCAGCTGTGGTGGTCAGCCGGTTTGCTTGCAGCCCTGGCTGGGGGGAATGAATTGCAGTCTGCTTATCACTGTGAGGGGCTTTGGGGCTGCGTTACCCCCCAGGGGGTTAGGGCACCTGAAGTTCCTTAAGATTCCCAGCCTGCTAGGCTGAGTGTGCTGGGATGATTTTGTCCAGCTGTTATGCCCTTGTCCCTTTAAGACTTTTAAAAAGTGCCCACTTTTCTTTTGTCCCAGAGGAGCCAGCTGTGGAGATCCCCTCACAGTCTCCGTCTCCGATTTTACTTTTCCATTTCTCTAATATCCAGTACACCATGAAATGTGTGTCTGTGCTCCCAGTGCAGATTACTAGGGATGGTTATTTAGTAGTCCTGTGCTTCCACTCCCTCCCCACTCTAATTCTTTTCCTCCCACCCATGAGCTGGGGTGGGGGAGTGCTCGGGTCCCACCAGATCACGGCTTTGTATCTTACCCTTTTCGTGAGATGCTGAGTTCTTGCAGATGTAGATGTAGCCTGGCTGTTGTCCTGTATCTTCTGGTCTCTCTTTTAGGAGTGGTTGTATTTGTTGTATTTCCAAAAATATATATGGTTTTGGGAGGAGATTTCTGCCGCCCTACTCACGCTGCCATCTTGAGCCCCTTTGATCTCCCCTCCCTCTTTTTTATGTGATTGAACTATTTAAGAGACTAGACCCATAGTCCCTAGCTAATGTCCTACCTTCTAATATTTGCCTGATTTTTTTTTTTTGGTGTCATTTAACATATTCACCTACTCCTGTATTTGCTGTAAACTGGAGATGAGATATAAAGGCTAATTTCAATTCAAGTTAAACATTTTTATCAGGAATATTCATAGCTGTTGCTGAGTACTTTATATTGCATCACATTTTAGGCACATTACCTCCCACTTTTAGTGATGCTAACATTAATTACTGAGTTAGGGTGGCAACAGCCAGATCTCCCCACTATCTTACTTTTATTCACTTGCAACCAGCACTTTCGCACTATGTAATGCCAAGAATTTTTAAGATTCTAATATTTCTTTCTCTTACCCCATTCTCTAATTTTTCTTCCCCTACCAGAATGAAATCTGTGGGAAATCACCAGTGACCTCCTTATCATTAAAACCAAGAGCCTTTGGCTTTTAATGAAGATAGAACTGAAAGCAAAGATGGAAGTCCCTGCTCCTTCCCCTCCCAAAGCCAAAGCAAAGGTTTTGAAGGCCAAGAAGTCTGTGCTGTAAGGCATCCACAGCCATGAAGACAGAGAAGATCTCAATGTCATCCATTTTCCAAAGACCCAGGATTCACTGCAGCTCGGAAAGCAGCCCACAATCCTCAGGGGAGCCCCCCAAGGAGAAACCAGCTTGACCACTAGGCCATTGTCAAGGTCAACTGACCACTGAGTCAGCCGGGGGAAGACAGAAGACAACAGTACTTGTTCAGTGTGGATGTCAAAGTCAACAAGCACCAGATCAAATAGGCTGTGAAGGAGCTCTGTCACACTGATGTTGTCAAGGTCAACATCCTCATCAGGCCTGGTGGACAGAAGAAGGCATATGTTCCACTGGTTCCTGATTATGATGCTTTCCCCCCATTTTTCAAGAAGTGTCCTGCCTCAAGTACTTCTTCTTCTAATTATTTACATCTTATGAATGTTTTTCTTTATCTGGCCTAAATAGGTTCAGGATTCTATTCTTGGTCTTCAACTTGGTCTCTAGACTGCACCTTTAGTAGTCTTACCCACTAACACAGCTCAGTCAGATTGCTAAAAAAATCTACATCTTTAGCTTGACATTCTATAACTTGACATTTCTACCTAGAGTCCCATCAGGTATAACTTAAACTCAGTCAGTATAAAAGTGAAGTCATCTTTCTTTGAACCTCCTTCCTTCCAATATAGGAGTTTTGGTTCAGTGTTCATGTTTACACTGTTATGCTCATGTAAATATTGTTCACTGCTGAGACATATCGTGTATTATGATCAGATATCCTTTTATATGAGGATAATTATGTTAATTACCTTGTTGTTTTGTTTTATTGTCTATGTATGTTTCATGATTAATCCTTTTCTTCTCCCCACAGCTGTAAAATTCCTCTCTATATAGCTAAATACATCAGGTAATCAATCAATTAGTTTCAGGGTTTTCCCCCCCACCTTTAAAAAGCCCTGCTGGAGGCCTGATCCTCCTGTTCCAATCTGTGACTGGCTGCTCTCTAGGCCTGTAGCACAGCTGGCCATTTGCGACTTCTGGTAATTCCCTTTTCCTCTCTCCTGTGCAGGATCCTCCTTTTCCTGGACTCCATGCATGCCACTTCCCTGGTTTCTTCCATTGTTTTCTTGGAATACTTTCTCCAAAGTAGCTTCCTAAGAAGGAATGCCTGAAGGTAAGTTTTTGAGATCTTGCATAACTGAAATTTTTTATTTTACCTTTACACATGATTGGGAGTTTATATAGAATTCTAGATTGAAAATCCACTTTGCTACTAATTTTGCATTCACTGTTTGATTATCTCCTAACCTCTATGAGAAAGCTAATGGCATTCTGTTTCTCCTTCCTGCATGATCTGTTTTGGTGTTCTAGAATATTTTAGGACTTCATGTTAATGAATTCTTGTGAAGTTTTTTAAACTATGTGTTTGATTTTTACTCTCAATATTTCTCTGTTCTCTCTTTCTGAAACTCCTTTTAATAGGATGTTAAATTTCCTCTGTTGATTTTCTAATTTTGGTATCCTTTCTTCTTTCTACTCTTTTAGAGGTATTTTCAACATTATTTCCAACCTGCTATTGAATTTTTTATTTCTGCTATCACATTCTTAATATTTACAAACTTTTATAGCTCTCTAAATATTCCCTTTTAATAGCATCCTATTCTTGTTTCAAAGACACAATGTTTTATCTTTCTATGAATATTAATTATAATTGTAACATTTATACTTTCTTCTGCTCCATGTATTGTTTCTAGGTCTTATGAATTAATTTTTTTAATGTTTGGAGATTTTCTATCTTTTGTATTGGAATCTTTCTTCCAACACCTGATGACCTTTGGTGGTCTCTTGGTATTTACGAGTTAGGCAATAAAAATTCAATTAGAACCTCTGTGGATGGACAAGTCGATTAGGCAGCATCTGGATGTTTACTAGATCTCTCCCCAAATGCTTTTCTCCTGGGAATTAATAACTCTAAAGATGAATAATCTTCATCCTGAAGATGAGGTACTATAAGCCTATCAGCCACTGTACAGAACCAATGGGATAAAATGGCTAGGGACCTCATTGTTCGATATGCAGACTTTGACTGAATCCCTAATAGTCTTGGAATCCAGAGGCTTTCTGGTCAACCTCTCCAGATAGTAAACATCCTTTATCCAGTTATGGTTCATTAAAGAAAACAGCAGCCAACATAGATATATATGGTTTTTTAATCAGAAAGAGATATAATTCAAGTACTAAGGAGCTTCCAAATTCATGGGAAGGGCTTGAAAAGAAGGCCAGGCTAGGCTTCCAGGGGGCTCAGATATGAAACAGACTATAGTACCTGTGTTCCAAGCCTCATGAAGCCACCATTGCATTGCTGCAGCTGCATCTCCACATCCTCAAATCTAGGACCTATAATTTAACAGAAAAACTCATTGTCTCCATATTCATGCCACCCAGGAGCAACACTCAGAGGAACAAGAAGATGGCCTCCACCCGATTCCCACCTTCTAGATCTAATGCAAGTATATTTCATTTTGAGAACCTAGTTCGTATCCTGAAAACCAAATGTAAAGGAGTCTGGAATTTTTTTTTCTACTTCCCAGTCAGCCTCTGCACACTGGAAGGATTAGAACAGTTGTTGATCAAGGCAGTCCACAGTAGGGCAAGGGCAGGGAAAGGGAACTAGAGCTCTGACTATTCCCTGTGGCAGAAGTCACAGTGCTTCCCCTAGGCTTCCTACTTTACATGCACATTGCTGAATGGACAGGTGAAACGCAGCACTTAATTACTCCTCCATATGCTTTCACCTCCTGAGATGGTGTAGCTATCTCATCCACTGT
The DNA here is from genome assembly GCA_029783875.1 of Phataginus tricuspis. Taxonomy (NCBI): domain Eukaryota; kingdom Metazoa; phylum Chordata; class Mammalia; order Pholidota; family Manidae; genus Phataginus; species Phataginus tricuspis. Next base: position 28,699,001 of record JAQQAC010008719.1, on the reverse strand, counting down.
TACCTTGTTTTACATTCTGTTGTGCTTATTGGTGTATAATTTCTTAATTCTCATTTTTATTAGAGTTTTGGGAGAAAAAAGAGATAAACATCTTTTCAGATCTACTAGCTATTTCTCAAAGTTTGCTCCACAAACACACTTCAGTGATAGGATATTCTCCCATGTCCCTGTGTGGAGGATTAGGGTGACATTGAGATATATGAGAATACCCAAATGCAGGAATTAATAATTTTTAAAACTTCCTAGGCAAATCTGTTAAACTACCAAGACCACTATTTGGTATCAGTTATCCATAGTTGTATACCATGTTATTCTATTACTTAATGGCTGGAAACAACAAACATTATCTTATCTCACAAACAACAAATATATCTCACAGTTTCTGTGGCCAGCAATCGGGAACGGGATTAGCTGGGTATCTATGGCTCAAGGTCTCTCTTAAGGATGAAATCAAGCTGTTGGATAGGACTACCGTCTTCTCAAGGGTTTACTGGGAGAGAATCTGCCTGCAAGCTCATTTCCATGACTGTTGCAAGCCTTAGTCCTCACTAGCTACTGGCCTCAGATGTCAGTTCCTTGTCATATAGACCTCTCAGTAAGGGTGCTCATGACATGACATGGCAGCTAATGGTCCAAGAGAGAGAAGGCATGAATGAGCCCAGAAGACAGTAACCACGGTCTTTTTATAACTTAATCTTGGGGGTGAAAGCCCATCACCTCTGCAGTATTCTCTATTCCTTAGAAGTGAGTTAGTAAATCCAGTCCACACTCAAGGGGAGGAGATCACACAAAGACATGAGTATGAGGAAGTGGGATCATTGGGGGCCACTTTAGAAGCTGCCTGTCACATCCAAATGCATCAATACTTCCCTCCAGTTGAAAAATCACTTTCCATGTCTGCTTGTCTACCTGTCTGCTTTTGACCTTTCTGAAGTAATACTCCTTACTTCTACCAACTTAGATCAGATGCATACCATCTCCTCCTTGGAGATGGATAGAATCTTAATTGATGGTATTAAAATAGAAGCAATATAGCAGAGAGTTCAAGTACAGTTTTTGGAATAAAAGAGACCTGGATTTGAAGGATTTCTCCAGTATTTCTCTGCTATACACCTTCATGGAATGATATACTCTCTTTGAAGTTCAGTTTTCTATCCTAAAAAATTAGCATCATAAGACCTACCTAATAGAGTTACTGTAAAATGAAATGATGCATATGAAACAGTTAACATCATTGCATTTTCTTAATAAATATATATGCCTCTGGATGCCCTTTTCCAAACTAATTTGTGTTATCACTACCAGTTTACTCCTCCATAACATTTTTGTCAAATTATTCTGTATCAACACCTATTAACTGAAGTTAAAACTCTGTAGCACCCTTTTCAAGATTCTTCAACATATAGTCTCAACCTTCCTATTTACCCTTCTCTCCCTATTCTTCCCTGCGTTTATTCTGTGCTTCAATCCACCTCTACTGGATGCCCTTTCTGGACCTTCCTTATGCTCTTTACCATCATGTGTTATTATTAATGAGCTTTTCCCCATGTGTGCCCACAGAAACTTCAGCCATCTTCTAAAACATATTTGAAATTCCACCTTCCTCCTAGAAATATCCTTGCCTACCTCATTCAGAAGGAATCCCTTTCGGGCCTGAGTTCCCAGGAGACTTAGTGTACTACCTTTTGATATTGTTTTTCTTGATGAGCAAATGAACGTGGTACTCGGTCATCAGTAAAGTGTTTTCTTTGAAACTAGATTCCAAACTCCAGGGGGCAGAGTTCATGTCTTATATGTCCTTCTATCCTTCATAGCACCCCATGCACTGTCTGATAAATGGAGCAATCAATGGGGTGAATAAAGAGGGCAAATAGTGGGCAGGGAAATATGCTGCAGAATGACAAACTGGATAATCCAAAAAATAATTCCAGGAACTCATTACAGGTTGTCTGGAAATGAGCTGACTGGACCATGGCCCTTCCACCTCACCAGCCAGAGGAGCTGCACTCAAATTCAGCTTCCCATGTATGCCTATCAATTTCCTATTTGCTCTCAGAAGCATCTCCCACCCCATCCCTGCTCTGCGTTGTATCACAGGGAGGATCATCTTCCAGGCGCCTTTGCCCTTCGGCTTTTAGGTAGTTTTCATGTGTTGTTTGGCTGAAGTTCACTCATTTTTACTGGTGTAAAATATCCCGTGTATGCAAGTACCAAATTTATGTATTTATTCTATCAATAATGGGCATTTGAATTTTTGGTTTGGGGCTATTATTAATAATGATGACATGAACATTATTATATTTCTTTTGTAAAAAGACAGGCTAGCACTTATTTCTTGGGTTTATATGTAGGATTAGAATTGCTGGGTAAAGGGTATGCATATTTTTAGTATTTACTAGATATTTCAAATCTCCAAAGTTGTACCAGCAGTGTATGAGAGTTCCTGATGCTCTACATCCTTTCCAGAGCTTGGTATTGTCAGACTTTTAAAATGTATTCAATGTGATGGTTACACAGAGGTATCTCATTCTCCTTAATTCACTGATTACTGGCAAAGTCGAATCCCTTTTCTTAAGTTTATTGATTATGTGTTTCGTCTGTGAAGTCATTATTCATATCCTTGGCTAACTTTTCAGTTGGTTGTTTTTATGTTTCCTTTGATGTGTAGAAATACTTTATATATTCTGGGCATTACACTTTGTTAGTTACACTGATTCCCTAAAAAAATATTTACTAAGCACTTACTATGTTTAGAAGATACAGCAGTGAACAAGACAGAACAAAAAAGCTCTTATTCATGAAACACACATTCTAGTATAGGGAGAGAAACAATAGATACAATAAATAAGAAAAGTGTGTGTGGAATGTTAAAATTTACATACTCTGTGATAAATGCTATAGAGAGAAATGAGGCAAGGAAAGGTTGTCATTTAAAATAGGGTGGTGATTGAAGGTCTCGCTAAGAAGGTAAACCCTGAAGGGCGTAAGGACACAGGCCTTAGGGGTATTTGTTGGAAGAGCATCTCAGGTGGAGAGAACAACACAGGCAAAGCCTTGCAGTTGGAGCGTAAGCAGTGTGTTCAAGCAGCATCAAGGAAGCAAGTATGGCTAAAGCTGAGTGAGAAAAATGAATCATAAGAGATGAGATTTGAGCAGTAAGATGGGGAGGTTTGTGTGTGCTGAATATAAAGGACTCAACTTTTACTCTCATTGAGGTGGGTAGCCATTTGAGGAAAGGAAAGATTTGAGCAAAGGAGTGACACAGTCTGACTTACTGTTTTAAAAGGCCCACTCTGGGGGACAAGGGCAGGAATAAACTAAGTGGTTTTCCAAATAATCCAGGTGAAAGATAATGGCAACTTGCACTAAGGTAATACTGATTATCAAAAGTGATTGGGGCACATTAATAGATAACCTGTGAGTAACTATGACCCAGCTGAAGTTGGGTAGCATTTCTTGGGTACCATTGATGAATTTTTGTTTTCCTACTCTAGAAGCATTTTATCTAGTAATGCTTAGGAGCTGAGACTGTGGATGGAGAAAGCAAAGGTGACCAACCTATTGGTGGTGATTGGTATGGCCACAACAGTAAATAGGCAGGAAAAAAAAAAAGTGGCTTGGGCTAAGGTGGTACCAGTGAAGATGTTGAGAAATTTTCAGAATCTAGATTTATTGTGAAAGTAGAGCTATGGGTTTTTCTTCATCCTAGAAGGTTAGGATTTCCATCAATTGATAATGAAAAAAATTCAAGAAGACCAGATTTGGTGGAGCTCAGGAGCTCATTTTTGGACCTATTAAATGTGAGTTGCCTTTTAGACATTCAATTGGAGGTGCCCAGTTGGCAAATGGATATATAAGTCTGGCATTCAGGAGAATTTAAAGGGAGTTTTATTGGTCAACTTTGTTGATGTGACAAACAACCCCCAAATCTCAATGGATAACAGCAAGAAACATTTATTTCTTGTTCTTAATGCACATGGGTGACAGATCACAGCTGTGCTCTAGGCTGCGGGCCAGCTATGTGTCTGATTCAAGTGTATTCTAATTTGGGGACTAGGCTGAAGAAACAGCCACTGTCTGACATATGCCACATTCATGGCAAAGGGCAGAAGCAAGAGAGGCCAAACTAAACAATGCCATACAGTTGAAAGCTTCTCTTTGCATGTGACATACACCACATGCTTACATTTCATTCCATTGGCCCAAGAAAGTCACATAGCCCAATCCTGTAATGGGGCAAGGATGTATATTGTGCATAGAAGGGACATTTCAAGATAATCCAAATGCATGGATGTACAATCCTCATAGAAGGGAGGGACCACACAGTTATTAACCACAATTCAATGAACCATGAAGTGAGTGTAGACATTGAAGAGAAGAAATCCAAAGACTGAGCTATTACAATGTTCAGAGTCAGAGATATAAGGGAAAACCAACAAAGAAGACTAAAAAGGAGCAAATAATAAGGGAGGGACAAAACTAGATTGGAAGTCAAGTAAAAACGTGTCTGAAGAAAGAAGGATCAGTGTGCCACATGCTCCTAATAGGTCAAGCAAGATGAGGACTGACGTTGGCCATTAGACTTAGCTTAGCCATGTGGAAAGCTTTGGTGATCTTGACAAGACAATCAATGACATGGTGGCAGAGGGGAAACCTTATTCAAGAGACTGTGGGAGGAAAGAGGTTAGAGACAGTGACTGTAGGCAGACTACTCTTTAAGGACTTTTGCTAAAAGGGGAGGGAAAGAAATGAAGGAGTAATGGAGGGAAAAGTGAGGTCAATAGAATTTTTTTTTAAGGTGGAAGAAATAAAGCCATGACTTCATGATGATAGGAAAGATCCTGTAGAGAAGGGAAAACTGATGTTGCCAGAAAGTAGAGAACTGCTGTACTGAGATCCCTGAACAGGCCAGAGGGGAGGGGATCTAGGGCACAGTGGAGGACTGGTCTTCCTTAGAAGCATAAGCTGTTCATTTATAGTAACAGGCAAGAAGGCAGGGCATATGGACACAAGTGTAGGTAGGTGAGCAAATATGACTCTGGGAGAATGTGAAAATTCTTTTCTTATTGCTTCTGTTTTTTTAGATAAGATGCAAGTCATCAACTGAGAGGATAAGTTGTCAGAGGTTTGGAAGCAAAAGGGACAAGGTTGTTTAAGAGGTATGTAAGGGAAGGTGCATAATGGTTGATCATGGAATCTAAGTTGGTAATAATGGAAGTAGAACTTGGAACAGATTAGAAATGATAAAATGGTGGAAAAATAGATGACAGGTCCAGGTATGTTTGGCAAATTGTTGGAGTCAGGAATACACCTAAATAGTAGTAGAATAGTAGTAGGTCTTGGTCAGAGAGTGTGACACTTAACATTGACATTATGGAGGAGTTGCCGTTATGAGCAATGACAAGATCTAGAACAGCGCTATCCCACAGAATGTCCTGTGATGATAAGGACGTTCTATATCCACTGTCTAATATTGTTGTCGCTGGTGGCTACTGATCATTGGAAATGGGTCAACTAAGGAAATGAGATTTAAGTTTTATTTACATTTAAAAAAAAAGCAACATGAGTTAGTTGCTACCATATTGGACAGTGTTGTTCTAGAGATATCATGCTAGTGAGTGGCTACGATGGAAACCACATTGTTGGAGAAGAGGAGGCCAAAGCTTAGAACTAGATTATTGGAAAGACCATACCAGTAAGTAGATATTGAAATCACCAAGAATTATGACAAGAATAGTATTGGAGGGACGATGAACCACCAGCTAAAATCTTCAAAGAAAGATGAGTGTCTCAAGATGGATGGCATGTATAACAAGAAGCAAAGTGAGTGGTATAGTCAGGTAACATGTTAATAAAAACAGAGGTTTTTAGGAGGGAATGAAGGAAAAAGTTTAGAACCAGAAATGCAAGGAGGACACCTACCCCTTGTCTAGGTCCAGTGGTGTAATATATGTTTTGAAAATATCTTCTTTCATTGCAAAGATTAACTTGTGGATTGGCTTAACACTTACTTAAGGTGTCTTCTGTTGAAAAAAAGTTTTCTTTCTTAACTTTGAAAAATTCATTCACCTTTTTTTAAATGATTCTTATTTTTATACATTAATTAAGAAATCCTTCCCTACTCCAAGGAGATATATTATTTTATGCTTTTCATTAAGTGTTATGGTTTTGCTTTTCACACTTAAGTTTTTAATTCTTCTGGAGTATATTTTTATATATGGTATAACATAGAAAACAAATATTTTCCGTATATTTTCTGAAGTACAACTTATTGAAGTCTACTGTTCCTTACAGTGTTGCCACCATCATATCACTTTCTCTAATAGCTTTTGAAATTCGCTCCTTATCCCAGATGATGTTCATTTTATTATTATATATACAGATGCAGATTTATACTAATTATCCTGCTTAGTACTCAGTGTGTGTGTTTCTGTGTGTGTATTTCATTTCTACAATTACTTGGTTATTATTTCTTCAAATATTGTTTCTCTACCATTCCCTCCATTCTTCTGGAACTTTTGTTGAATGTAGGTTGGAGCCCTTAATCTGTTTTCCATGTTTCCTAATTAGCTACATATTTATATATACACATACACACACAAACATAAGATGTATGCAAGGGAAGGATCCTCATGCATATACATAACCTCTTTGGCGCTCTGTGATGCACTCTACATGAATCTCTCAGCACTGTCTTCCCACTCAGGGAAGTCGCCCTTTAACTACATATAGAGTTTATCCCATCTATTAAGTTTTTAATGGCAATAAAAAATTGTAAATTCTTATTGTCTTTAGTTGCTTTTTATATTCATATGTTCTTCATTTTATTTATGCTTATTTTTAAATGAATTCTTATTAATTTTAATAGAAGTTATTCCTTTATTTATATCTTTCAGCATCCTAAAGTTTTTCTTTAAAAATTATTGTCAGACTTTTTTTATACAACTGGAATGAATTCATGTGCCAATTGTTTACTTTGTATACTTTTTTCTTAGCATTAGTTTTGTTTTCATGTGTTTTAGAATTTAGGTTTTCAGACTCATTTTGAGTAAGAGAGTTTGTTGGTTGGTTTGCTGATTTTCTTCCCCCACTTCCTGTGCTCACTCCTCCTCATCTAGCAGTTTTGTGGCTTCGTCCACTCAGACTCTGTTCCCACAATCCAAAATCACGTCCTACAGTGGCATTTCAAGGCTCCTGTCTAACTTTGGGACATCAGGGGACAGTGGTCACCTTGTTCATTTCCTAGTTGCTGTGTCTTTGTCCTTCTGTCTTCTCAGTTGACAGCTCTTTAGGGTTCTGAAGCCTCAGGAAGATGGTTGGCAGTAGCTTTCTTTTTTAGCCTCTTATCATAAGTGAACTGTAGATTTGGAAAAGATGGGGTGCATCAAAGTGTCATCTTGACTGGAAGTCTTCTCACAGTTTTAAAATATCATTTTTAAAAAGTATTTAAACATTTAATTGATCTGGAGTTATTTTTATGTAGTTTTGAAGTAAGGATCTAACTCTTCCTCTATATCTAAACATTTGTCCTCACATCATTTGTCAAGGTATTTATTGAATAGCCCATTTATGCCACGCCTACCTTTTAAATAGCCTTCAAATCTATCTTATTCTTTATATTCCTATTGTTATGGCCCTAGTTTACGTCACTGCCATCCTGCCAGCTTTCACCCAGATTGCTGCCATATCCTCCTAACTCTTCCTTTGTGAGAGCATATGAAACCCCTTAGACATACTGCCGTCAAAATAGCCTTTGTGTAAGACAGCACTGATCCCGTTACTCTCTGCGTGTCTTCCCTCAGGTGAAGTACAAACTGTTTAATGAGGTTTGCCATTATATCAGCTTATTTCTATAGCTTCATCTCTTACCATTCATCCTTCTTAGCCTCATGTCTACTCTCCACCCGCAAAGGCATTTAGCTTTCTTCATATGCCATGCTCTGCCTCAGTTCCAGGGCACATACTGTTCTTTGCCTCTGCCCTGCCCCATATATCTTTGATGACTAACTCACCTATCCTGCAGGTTTCACTATGAGATCAAATCTTCCAACAAGCCTGTTGGAATCTTCCTTGAGCCAAGATTGGGTGCTTCTCCTATATGACACTTTCCACATTACAACATTAATCATACAGAATTACAATTTCTTATTTACTTTCCTCTTTACTTCCTTTCTTGACTGTAAGCCAGTTGAGGGAATTATGTATTCTGCTTCTGAATCCCCAGCACCTAGCATGTAATAGGTTTCTACAAATATTTTTTAAATGCCATAAAAAAATCTATCAACTGTATGGTATGTGGTCTACACTGTGCTGGGCTATTGGGTACAGAGAACTAAGAAGGACAAGATCACACCCTCACATCTTATATGTTAGCAGGAAAGACAGACAATAAGCCAAACAAATAGATAAAGCAATTGCAGCTTGTGATAGGAAGAATATAAACAGTTGGCTGTGATTAGGAAGAATAGAGGGTTCTAGTTAGGTAGGATGGCCAAGAAATTCTGCCTTGAGGAATTGACATTTAAGCTAAGGACTAAAGAACGAGAAGGAGTTAATTACATGAAAATCTGGAAGAGCATTACAAGCAGAAAGAAGAGCATGTGCAAAAATCCTGAAACAGGAAAGAGGTTGGGTGTTCTAGGAACTTGGACTGCAGAGTTGTAAGCTGTGGGGTAAAGTGCATGATATGAAGTTGGACGCCTTAGGCAGGTAGCCAGGTCATGCAGTGTCTTTTTGGCCATAGCCAGGCCCTCGGATTTGTTCTAACAGACTGGAAAATCACAGAAAGGTTTTAAGGGTTTTCAGGAGAATGGCATGCTCCAATCACAGTTTAAGAGTCCACTCTAGCTGTGTTGATAATAGAATGTAAGGTTACCATGGAAGTAGAGGGAACAGTTCGAAAGCTATTGCAGTAATCCAGGAAAGAGAGAATGATGGCTTTAACTAGCATAGTCACAAGTGGAGATGAGGATAAGTGAATGAACTAAGATACATTTTGAAGGTAGAACAAGTTGGACCTGCTGATGGATTGACTATGAAGGATAAGGGAAAGGGAAGAGACTAGGATGACTCCCAGGCTGCTAACTTCAGTGACCCAGTGAGGAGTGTTACCATCTTTAGAGACAGGGACAATGGGGAGGAATGGCTTGGGGAGGACACAAAAAACATTCAATTTTGACTATGTTGTTTGAAGGCTTTGTGTGATATAATGAGTTGTAAGAAATACGTATTTCCCAGGTATATTTGGTCTTCACTCACAGTTCTGGAAATTCTTCAGAGCCTTAAAGGTGAAATGGGTGTCTTGCCATGTTAATGAGAGACTTCTGGACCCCCACCCAAGGGTGGGGGCTGGAGGTTGAGTCAGCCAATGGCCAATGATTTAGTCAATCCTGACTATGCAATGAAACCCTCACAAAAACATGGAAAGAGCATAGCTCCCTCTTGCATCCTGATTCTCAGTCGGGGAGAGCTTCTGTGCTTGGAGAGCCAGAACGTTTTCACATGCCACTGAGCCAGGCCCCAAGCTCCAGGAGTTCAGAAGCTCCTTTATTTGGGACCTTGCCCTGTGTATCTCTTCATCGGGCTGTTAACTTGTATCATCCTTTATTAAACTGGTAAACTTAGTGTTTTCCTGAGTTCTGTGAGCCACTCTAGCCAATTAATAGAACCTAAGGGGGAGGTCATGGGAACCTCCAATCTGTAGCTGGTTGGTCAGAAGTGCAGGGAACCGCCTGGGACTTGCCACTGGAGTGGGGCTGGAGATCAGTCTCTTAGGAAGGAGCCCTTAGCCTGGGGAATCTGGTGCTGTCTCTGGGCAGATAGCATCAGACTTGAGTTCTTGGACACCCTGCTAGTGTTCGAGAACTGCTTGGTGTTGTGTGTGGGAACACCCACTTCCACAAACACACATCTTGGAATCGGGTCCAGGAACCCAAAAGTAGTTACTGCTGCATGGAAAAAACAGTTTGTGAGACAATAAAGTAGAGATGTCACATTAGCAGTTTGAATATATTAATCTGGGGCTTAGATGAAAGGTCTAGTCTTGAAATACAAATGTAGGTGTCATTTGCATAAAGCTTTAGGGAATGGATGAGCTCCTCAAAGAACAGTTGGTGTGGGGAAGAGAAGGTGGTATTTAGAAACCAAGATCTAAGCCCTAGATCAGTTACTAGAGGTGTCCCTTTTCCCAGTCCTTCTGCCTGGACTGAGTGAGGAAATATATGTATGCATACACATAAATATGTATTTAAATACATACATTCATATACAAGTATACCTACACACATTTGCATCTATATTTATTACTGTGTCTACCTATAAAGGAAACCTAGAGTTCACGTTGACATGTTCCATTCCAATATGTTACTACAAGGTTCATTCTAGCTTTCCTCCATCTGCATTTATCTCCCTCTTCTCTCACAAAGAGAAATGACTTGTCTCATCCGCAATAGTCTACTAATTTGCTTGATCTCTCTGTGTACAGCCCATCTCCTGATACCTTTAGGCTGCCACCATGCTAAAATACCTTCCTTGGGAAGGCCTGGGCCTCCTGAATAGTTCATTTTCTTTCTTTTTTTGGCCCACAAAGCCTAAAATATTTATTATCTGGCCCTTTACAGAAAGAGTTTGCTAACCCCTGCACCTAACCCATTTTTTTTATTGAGGTATCATTGATATACACTCTTATGAAGATATACACATTGAAAAACAATGTGGTTACTACATTCACCCATATTATAGAGTACCTCCCATACCCCATTGCAGTCACTGCCCATCAGTGTAGTAAGATGCCACAGAGCCACTACTTGTCTTCTCGGTACTACACTGTCTTCCCCATGGTCCCCACCATACCATGTGTACTAATCATAATACCCCTCAATCCCTTCTCCCTCCCTCTCCACCCACCTTCCCCACACCTCCCCTTTGGTAACCACTAGTCCCTTGGAGTTTGTGAGTCTGCTGCTGTTTTGTTCCTTCAGTTTTGCTTCATTGTTATACTCCACTAATGAGGGAAATAATTTGCTATTTGTCTTTCTCTGCCTGACTTATTTCACAAAGCATAATACCCTCTAGCTCCATCCATGTTGCTGCAAATGGTAGGATTTGTTTCTTCCTTATGGCTGAATAGTATTCCATTGTGTATATGTACCATATCTTCTTTATCCATTCATCTACTGATGGACACTTAGATTGCTTCCACATCTTGGCTATTGCAAATAGTGCTTCAGTAAACATAGGGGTGCATTATGTCTTTTTGAATCTGAGAACTTGTTTTCTTTGGGTACATTCTTAGGAGTGGAATTCCTGGGTCAAATGGTATTTCTATTTTTAGTTTTTTGAGGAATGTCCATATTGCTTTCCACAATGGTTGAACTAGCTTACATTCCCACCAGCAGTGTAGGAGGGTTCCCTTTTGTCCGCAACCTCGCTAGCATTTGTTGTTCTTAGTTTTTTTGATATTGGCCATCCTAACTGGTATGAGGTGATATCTCACTGTGGTTTTAATTTGCATTTCCCTGATAATTTAATGATGTGGAGCATCTTTTCATGTGCCTGTTGGCCATCTGAATTTCTTCTTTTTTTTAATTAAGGTATTGTTGATATACACTCTTATGAAGGTTTCACATGAATAAACAATGTGGTTACTATATTTACCCATATTATCAAGTCCCCACTCATACCCAAATTCAGTCACTGTCCATCAGTGTAGTAAGATGACACAGATTCACTGTTTGCCTTCTCTGTGCTACACTGGTTTTTCCCCGTGATTCCCCACACCATGTGTACTAAACATAATACCCCTCAATCCCCTTCTCCCACCCTCCCCACCCGCCCTACCACACCCCTCCCCTTTGGTAACCACTAGTTCCTTCTTGGAGTCTCTGAGTCTGCTACTATTTTGTTCCTTCAGTTTTGCTTTGTTGTCATACTCCACAAATGAGGGAAATCATCTTTCACTTGTCTTTCTCCACCTGGCTTATTTCACTGAGCATAATATCCTCCAGCTCCATCCATGTTGTTGCAAATGGCAGGATTTGTTTCCTTCTTATGGCTGAATAGTATTCCATTGTGTATATGTACCACATCTTCTTTATCCATTCATCTACTGATGGACACTTAGGTTGCTTCCATATCTTGGCTACTGTAAAAAGTGCTGCAATAAACATAGGGGTGCATATGTCTTTTTGAATCTGAGAAGTTGTATTCTTTGGGTAAATTCCAAAGAGTGGGATTCCCAGGTCAAATGGTATTTCTATTTTTAGTTTTGTGAGGAACCTCCATATTGCTTTCCACAATGGTTGAACTAGCTTTCATTCCCACCAGCAGTGTAGGAGGGTTCCCCTTTCTCCACATCCTTGCCAGCATTTGTCTTTCTTAGTCTTTTGGATGCTGGCCATCCTTACTGGTGTGAGTTTATATCTCATTGTGGTTTTAATTTGCATTTCCCTGATGATTAGTGATGTGGAGCATCTTTTCATATGTCTGTTGGCCATCTGAATTTCTTCTTTGGAGAACTGTCTCTTCATATCCTCTGCCCATTTTTTAATTGGCTTATTTGCTTTTTGGGTGTTGAGGTGTGTAACTTCTTTATATATTGTGGATGTTAACCCCTTGTCAGATATGTCATTTACAAATATATTCTCCCATACTGTAGGATGCCTTTTTGTTCTGTTGGTGGTGTCATTTGCTGTACAGAAACTTTTTAGTTTGATGTAGTCCCATGAGTTCATTTTTGCTTTTGTTTCCCTTGCTCAAGGAGATGCATTCAGGAAGAAATTGCTCATGCATATATTCAGGAGATTTTTGCCTATGTTGTCTTCTAAGAGTTTTATGGTTTCATGACTTACATTCAGGTCCTTGATCCATTTCGAGTTTACTTTTGTGTATGGGGTTAAACAATAATCCAGTTTCATTCTCTTGCATGTAGCTCTCCAGTTTTGCCTACACAAGCTGTTGAAGAGGCTGTCATTTCCCCATTGTATGTCCATGGCTCCTTTATCATATATTAATTGACCATATATTGTTGGGTTTATATCAGGGCTCTCTAGTCTGTTCCATTGGTTTATGGGTCTGTTCTTCTGCCAGTACCAAATTGTCTTGAGTACTGTGGCTTTGTAGTAAAGCTTGAAGTTGGGTAGCATTAATCCCCCAGCTTTATTCTTCCTTCTCAGGATTGCTTTGGCTATTCGAAGTCTTTTGTGGTTCCATATGAATTTTTAGAATGATTTTCTCTAGTTCGTTGAGAAGTGCTGTTGGTATATTGATAGGAATTGCATTGAATTTGTAGATTGCTTTCGGCTAGTTCATTTTCTTTGTTTAGGTTTGTACATGTCTTATTATGTACATTTTTGATACTTTGTTTTGTTGCTCTTTTGAAATAGTGCTTTTTAAAAAAGTATATTTTCTGCCCTTAACTTATATCTAAAAGGCTACATTTTATTTTTTTACATTTGTCAATCTGAAAGGAAAAGAATTATTTTTATTTCACTACTTTTATTGGTTATTAGTGACACAGAAAATTTTTCAAATGTTTATTAGCCGTTTTTACTTATGTTTCTGTGAATTGTATGAATTCTTTATCTATGGGAATCCTAGTGCTTTTTTTTAAAAAGGAACCTCTTGAGTTGTTTATAAATTCAGGAGAATAATTTCTTGTGTGTTGTAAATGTTTTCCAAATTAACTGGTTGTTTTAAATTAAATTTTATTTTTTTAATTTACAAAATTAAAATTTTTACATGGCCAAATATGTTGATTTTTACTAATTACTTTTAAGCTTCAGATTGCCTTTTCTCCAGAGGTCAGATATTCATCTATACTTTTTATTTTTGTTGAAGATATTCACAAATTTTACATTTTTAGAAATTTTAGAACCTTTCTTATCATGTTAAACATCTTTACAAATGTTTTCTTTTTTTTCCACGTTAATAGAAAGTTTTTTTTATTGAAGTATCATTGATGTATTCTTTGGGTAAATTCCAAAGAGTGGGATTCCGGGTCAAATGGTATTTCTATTTTTAGTTTTGTGAGGAACCTCCATATTGCTTTCCACAATGGTTGAACTAGCTTTCATTCCCACCAGCAGTGTAGGAGGGTTCCCCTTTCTCTGCATCCTTGTCAGCATTTGTTGTTCTTAGTCTTTTGGATGCTGGCCATCCTCACTGGTGTGTAAGTCTTACATTGGTTTCAAATATACAACACAGTGGTTCAGCAGTTACCCATATTATTAACTCTTCACCGCCACTAGTGCCATTATTATCTGTTAACATAGAAAGATGTTACAGAATCATCGGCTATATTCCCCATTCTATTCTACTATCCCTGTGGCCAAGTTATATTATGATTGAGAATTTTTTATGCCTCTTTATCATCCTCACCCTCCCCATCCACCCATCCCAAGAAATGTTGTTAAACATTTCTTTATCCATCTGGAACTTGTTTTGTTATATTTTTGTCCAGTCTGTAGAAAATTCTAATACTAAGAATATTAATCCTATCAAAATTGTCACCAATATTTCCCTCAGCATTTTATTTTCCATTTAAATCCATCTTATTTTGATTTTTGACATGCAGTTTCCATTTTTTTGTAATTAAATTTACTAATCTTTATTGACTCCTCCCCTTGCTTTTAAGCTTAGAAAGACCTCCCCTATCCAGAGATTTAATAAATATAACACCTATATTTTCTTTTTCCTCTTCCCCCTCTCTCTCTTCCTCCTTTTTCTCTCCTCTGTCTCCTCTTTTTACCTTAAGATTTGCCTTAAGGCCAGCTTTAAGTAAAACGAACCATGAAGTCACAGTCACTTTGGTCTTCTGGGGGTCTTGCAGACCCAGAAAAATGTGGGATTGGGATGGATTTCTATACAAGGCAACCCCTCCCTTTCCCTCCTACATAAAAAGCAGTTCAGTGTCAAGCTCCCAGTAAGTGTATGTACCTCTGACAATTCATACACTCTGATGTGAAAGGTGGCCTTTAGATATTCTGTATATAAATTTAGCCATTTATATGGAGAGAATGAAAAAAAAATGACCTAGTTTTGGTCAGATGCTGCTTGTTTCTCCTCACACCGTGGGTTCTGTTCTGTGTCATTTCCTTTGAAGTCAGTGGGCGCTCTGTGCAGGGCAGCCACGCGAACACCGGCCTCCATACATGAAGGTGAGAACTGCCATTACGATAAACTATTCAGCAGTGCGGTGGAGGGAACATTGGTTTCACACACTTGGTGGCTACCCTGCAGATCCCACTGTCTGTGAGGGCTTTGTTCAACTGGAGCAAACAAGAACTTTTTGAATCTTGACGTACAAGGGCTCATTCAGTAGAGCATCCCCTGTTATGAGAGAAGGCACAGTGCTGGGCAGGCAATGCAGTTTTTAGCCAGCACACTGAGGGCATTGCTCTCACATTCTCTCCATCTGTAAAGAGACTGTTTTCAAGACCCCAAAATCGTTTTCTATAGATTGGAGAAATGTATAAATATTTTTACATGTGTGTACTCATATATAATGGGGGGCAAACTACAGTCATGTCAAGGAAGCCAGGCCTTTTCAGTATGAAAAGAGAATTCTTTGCAAATTTTAGCTGAGGGTGTTATTTGGTGAAAAGCAGAGCTTATAATAGAAACAATGAGAGAACTTTGATACAGAGATGGTATTGGAAATGAAGAAGAATCATCTACATTTGCTTTCTTTATCAGGAGCATTATTTTGGTAATTAGCTCACAGAGACTTTCTCCCTCTCCTCCCTTCACAATGAGTCACACACCATTTTAGGAACCCGCATCACATGGTTTCAGGTGGTTATTCTACAAACAGAATGAACAGAGGTCAAAGAGCAAATTGCCCAAAATGATGGGTGATTTTGTTCCCAAGCATCCCATCCCCTGACTTTGAAATAGCAATGTCCTCTAACTGATTCCTTCATTATTTCATTCTGCTCCTGTCTCCAAGCCCTTGCTCAGGCTGTAGCATACCCCCAGCTTCAAGGCTCCTCACTTTCAAGGCTCCCTCCTAGAGCAAGACAGCAGCATTTTGTATTTGTAATTTCTCTTACTGGATAGCGTGGAGTAGCATTTTTTGCTTATAATTTTGAGTTCTGTTGCAGAAAACTTGTATGCACTTCTGCATAGAGATCATCAAGGGAGGAAATGTAGATGGAAGAGAAGAGAAAACACTGAGTTCTGGAGTACTCCAAAGGTAAGAGATTGGGGAGGAGAGAAAATCTATTTGGGAGATCACTTTGTAATAGTACATGGGAGCACTATCATTTTTTGAAATAACAGTTATATTGTAATATAATAGCTATGAGCTATTCTAGTGTGTGAATATGCCCTAATTTACATAAGCAGTCCTCTACCAATAGCTTCTTAATTGTTCCTTCTGCTCTCAGTTTATCCTTACTCCGATATGTTCTACATTCTGCTTAGGTTAACCTTGGATTAATTTTAGTCATTTGTGTCTGGTTGAAAAGTGGAAAATTGGGTAAGTACAATATATTATATTTATATGATGAAATCCGGTGCAGTTATGAGTTTTAATAAGAAAATACTTGCAAAAAATGTTGAGTGAATAAGGCATAATCCTAATATGTGCACAAATGTACACACACACAAATATGTGACCAGAAAAAGATGCTATAAATTTATCCATTACCAATGTAACATGGATGGTGGGTTTTGGTGACTTTTATTTTACTTTTTATGTTTTTCTGTGTTTTTCAAATTTCCTTCATGCAAAATAAAGGTTTTTTTAAGAAGTGTACTTTAATTCTGATGTCTCACAGTCAGGAAACCAGCTTTGATTCTTTATTGCCTACAAAGATAATGTACAATTATCTTAATTTAGTAGTCAAGACCCTTCAGATTAGAGGCCCAATCTGCTTACCCAACCTCTTTGTTTCAGCTAAAAGGATCTGCTCATGGTCTTCTGGATGTGCTGTGTACTTGTATACTTTTTTGAAAACTGGGTTCCTTGTTATTTCCCTCCTTTCCTTATAATTTCTACAAATTCTTTAAGACACTATTTAAATTCTACTTCTTATTTGGTCCTCAGACTATGGATGATGGAAGAGGTCTCCAAGGGTTAGGGGCTGTGTTACTCATTCAGCATTTACCCCAGGATGCTTTGCATCATTATGGCTCTTTCTCTATGAGTCCATAACTTGTCGCTCCATCTGGCATCCGGATTCTTAGAGGACAGTTTCTGTGAGTAAAGTTTTTGATATCCGGACCCCCCTGCCTTGTTTACAGTGTGTCACAAACATTTGCAGTGTTTAGACGTAGGGTTATTTCAAATATATATATATATATATATTTGATCTCTCTTTACATATATGTTTGTATCTTGTATGCTTTGACTTTATTGAAGGAATAATAAAATTTCAGCAGTTAATTTCCTATAAGGGAAACATTTTAAATACACGTAGTTATAAACTGTTGCTTAAGCATTCTTTCTTTGGTCAGGAAAAATCACTGATCTCTCTTTAGGGAATGTTCTCTTCTTACTGTCTCCTGAAATACAATGTAGCTTTACTTTTCTTCTTTATTGCCTGGTCCCAAATACAATCTCCACATGTGTTCTATCTTTTTAAGTGAAATACTTCTTGCCTTAGTGAAAGTCAGCTCCCAGATGGGTTTCTGTTGGTTCAGAGAGCAACTTGAGGATTCTGCCTTTGGCGCCATTCGATTTCCTTGGCATCTCTCCACAGTCACCATTTAGAACGCTCCTGGTCAGCAGGATTTCTTTCCATCATATACTCTGTAGAGGTTAAAAAAGGACTGTATTACACTGGCTTGAAACTGTGTTGGAAAAGGAAGCTTTTGAAACTCAAATTGTACTCAACTTGGAATTCTGATAGTACCCTTATACATGAGTAGTTCTTAGTGGAGTAAAATAGCAGATATGGTGAAAGTTCCTTCTTATTTGGATTGCCACTAAGTAAATATCACAATGTTTAAAATTAGTTACACAAATAAAGCAGTTGTAAAACAAGGTGATTATAATTATTTTTTTAAAAATATGGGTATATATATATATATATATATATACTTATAATGCAAGCTTGGATTAAGATCTTAAGAAAGGTCCTAAGCACTGAAGAGTTTATAGTGCATATGAAATAATACATTTTATTTACATTGGGATTAAAACCATGTTACAATTAAGTAAGAATAAGGAAGTCTCAATAAATTCTGAATTTTTATATCTTTACATTTATAAAAATATCAAAATCTTTAAAAAATTATTTTTGGTTCTGTTTTGCTGGTGCCTTAAGTACATACTTCATCTGTCTATTGGGTAATTCGGTTTTGTTTATATGAATGTAAATACACCGATAAAGGTCTGGAAAGGAGCATCCAGATCATTAACAGTGGTTACACATGTGCAGAGGAGCAGGCTGGGGAATGGAGAACATTGCCCGTTTCCATTTTACACCTATATTTTCCCCTAATCATCTGTTACCAAAATGTAGTCATTAAAGTTATGCACAATCATTAAAGACAGACACACTGCAAAAAGTAAAATGCCTCAACTTTTCTTTTTTCTATTGAAGTTTAACATTAAAATTGCATATATTTTATAAACATTAACATAATCCAGACAGCAGTTTAAATCATCCTCCAAATTGAATGTATTGATTTTTCTTTCTCTTTCATCCAATAACATGGTTAGATACCTACCTGCTATTAGGTTTTTTCAGGTGTTGGTGCTGGTCATAATCACTGCTAACATTCACTGACCTCTTACAATCTGCCAGGCACTGGTACAGAGCTCTATATGTCTTAATTTGTTGAACTCTCAGAACAGTCTTGTGAGTTTGGTATTATTATTATTACTGTCATCTTATAGTTAAAGAAATAGAGGTTGGAGTAAAGAAACAGAGGCCGGAGAGGATAAAATGTCTTGCGTGAGCTGGGTCACACAGCCAGCAAGTGATGGACCTGAGATGTGTCTCTGGCAGACTGACTTCAGACTCTGCATAGGAAAGAGAAAGGGAGTGGAGCTAGTCTGGTCTGTGGTTTAAGATTTGTACTATATTACATAGTTGGCATATACACTTCTAACTGGGAAGTGACTGAAGGCATCTGGGTCCAGTTGATGTGTTGGTTGAAAATTACTATTATTATGAGGATGATTATTATAGTATTTAGTAATTATACAGTGCTTTATACTTCAAAGAACTGTGCTTTATAATCATTTATTAGCTATGTCTCACAACATCTCTATGATATGCACTTATCATGCATATTTTACAGAAAGAGAAACTGAGGTAGAGTAAGATAGTCCGCATCCTCAATGAAAAAGTGAAGGTGGAATGAATGCATCCTCTTAAATTCCTGAGACTCACTAAGCAGCTCAATCTGGACAACAGAAGTTTAATTTTTTTTACCCTTTGAAAAGAGAGTGTTAGTTCCCATACTTTTTCTTGATATTTAATTAAAAATCAAATATAAAATATGCTAACATTTGATGACTGTGCCCTTTTAGGTCCTCTGTTTTTGAGGTTTTACTGCATTTGTGCAAATGTGACATTTTTGCTCAAATTCAACCTTGCTATCTCCCATTTCTCCACAGAAGCACAATTTACTACAGATACGGTTTCCAGTGTCAATATTATATTGCCTCAGATTGCTTCCATGTCTTTAAAAGATGCTTTTTGTTCACCACATACATAGGACTTTTCATGATAACTTACCATCAACACAAACTTTGTGCAAGAATTATTTTGGAATTAAAGGAAGTCTTGGATGTCTGGCAGTTTGTGCACTTCAAAATGGAAGATTATAAACCTATCAATGTGACCTGGGGTTGGGGAGAGCAAAGGTGGGGATGAGAAGGAGCTGTGTGGGTTTATTACAGCACCTTATAAAAGGCCTGGAAGAGATACACACACTCTTCTATAAATTTGGAGTCTCTTTGAGTTGAGAGGCAGTCATAGCCATAGCACATGGGAAAGGCTCAATAAATATTAATTTAGTGGTTAAGACCATGGCTGTGGAGACAGACTGCCTGGGTTCTAATCCTGGCTTCATTACTTGCTAGCTACATGAACTAGTTGGGCTTGTGTTTCTCCATCGCGGTGGGGTGGGGGATCCCACTCCACAAAGTTAGTCACGAATGAAAATTATTCAAATAGTTGCTGTTATTTGTCTTGTCTATTTTCAAGGCAGTTGACAAAAAACATCAGCTACAATGCCATTAAAGTGTTCGTGGTAATGATATTTGTGACTTGATGTCTGCACTTGCCTGGATTGTTTAGAAATGGTACAACATGGTACCCCACAATTTTCTACCCCAGAAAAACAATTTAAAATGTATAAACAACTTAAAACAAAATATATGGGAATAAATAAGTATGAGCACATGTAAAATCTGTAAGGCAAAATTCTATACTTGTTTTTCCAAAACATCCATATGACCCCACACACCAGTGGCTCCAGACTCAGCACCTACAAGATTTCACATGTGAGTGAGGCCAACTCATTATACTACCTGCATCTGAGCTAAAGACACTGATGGCTTGTGGGATGTACCCCTAGTCAGCCAACATGTCTATGGTTTTAAGAGACACCAGCCACTGGGAGTTTGATTTTACATGATGTTTCCCAATTAAAAAATTTTGGCTTGATTTATTTCTTGGTACAAAAGTCTGTGGGTCAAACAACACACTTGAGAGCCATTTGTCAAATCTCTGCCAATTATATTAGTACATATCCTAATACATTGTGCTTTTATTCAGATCAGCAAACACTTTTCAAGCACTTGTGGAGTCAGGGATGAAAGGTGAGGAAGGCAGAATATGACAAATTCTTCATGAAACTCACAAGTCTAGTGGAGAGACTGGCAATAATGTCACAGCAGAGAGTGGAAAATGCCACAGAAGAGTGTGGAACCCAGGATTTAGGCTAAGTATTTGATTAGGCCTACATGAAAATGAACAAAAAAGAACCCCATTATTTGAAAGCAAGACAAATGGTGGACACCCAAGTAGATTGCTCTTTTGTCTAACAAAGCCCCTTAATGGATTTTTAGGGTGGGACATATGTGCAGACAGGGCAGCAGCCTTGCACAATTCCAGGGGGACCATTCCTATTGTGGCCTGTGCAATTGGCACCCCCTTGAGCACCATTCAGGTTGTATTCTTTGTGAATGGTACCCCCTGGAATTGTGTAACCTGGTAATTCTGTCAACAAAGACAGGCCTGGAGTCTAGCCTGAGAGGACTGAAAGCTAAATCCTTCTACATAATAAAGTAAGAGGAATTTTAAGTCTTTGCCTCGTGGTTGGAGCCTTGAGGTTGGAGGGGGTGCCTATAATGGGGAGAAGAAAGGGTTTGGAGTAAAGATCTCTACGATGAGGATGGGCCAGCAACTTGGCAACAACCTGGAGCCTATGAACATGGTGAGAGATTCCCTGTAATTTTTTTTTTTTACAATTTATTTTATTTTAGTATCATTAACCTACAATTACATGAGCAATATTGTGATGATTAAACTACCCCCTTCGTCAGGTCCCCCCCACCAACCCTATTACAGTCACTGTCCATCAGTGTAGTGAGTCCCTGTAATTTTTAAAAGACACATAAAGTCCTCTGTAATCTTTAACTTAAGGAGACTCTGACAAATGAAGTCAAACAACTTTTTCTTTGGCATCAAGTATAGCCTTTGAACCTGTTACATATGAATCAGGAATAACCAGGAAAGAGTCAATGCTCAGTCTTCACATAGCAACCTTTAGCTAACCATACAATACTGTAATAACTTGCCTTTTTAATGTTTTTTTTTTAAAGCTCAAAGCACTTACACTTTTTCTTTCCTCATTTCTTCTAACATTCAGTGTGGGAGGGGCAGATTATAAAATTATTTATTGATGGAGAAATTGAAATAGAGATTAAATCGCTTACTCAGTGTTGCATAGTTTGGGTGTTGGAGCCCACACTGGAGTAGAGAGATCATGAGTTTTGGAATTAGAGGAATCTGAACAATCCTGATTTCTGCCTCTTAATGAGAATGTGGCCTTAAGTCAGGTTACCTAAGTATCAGTTTTTCTCTTCTGTAAAATTAAGATCACAAAACCTCATAGTAGTGTAATGAAGATTAATTTAGAAAGTGCTCGTAAGGCCCTGGCACAGAGTGTTTCTTGAATAGGATTAGTTCCACCCCCCAACTCAGTATTATCTGATTAAATTTCAGTGCAAACTTGAAGTAATCAAAGAAGAATCCTCTATTAATACTAATTTTTTTTGAGCCTCATCTCCCAGTGAGAGCAAAACATGAATAAAATTGCTTTAATACATCATTTAATTCAATTGGAAGAAATTTTGCTTTGGTAGAATTATTCCTGTTGAGGATAATTAGAAAAAGAGAAGAATATGTGGAAGGCAAGGTAGAAGAGCACAGTGGTTCTAAAACTGGAGACTATCAGAGTCACCTGCAAGGCCTGTTAAAACAGATGGCTGGGTACCACCCCAGTTTCTGATTCACAAGGTCTTGAGTGGGGCCTAATAATTTGCACTTGTAATAACTTCACAGATGTCGATGCTGCTAGGCCTGGGATCGCACCTCGGAGAAGCCCCAGTATTGGTAAGGAAAATCCTGGGGATGAGGCTCAGCGATCTGTGTTTTAGTAAGACCTCGGTGATTGTGACGCACTGTCAAGTTGAAAACCACTGGTGTAATGGTGAAAAGCATCTGAGACAGACCAGATTCAAATCCTAGCTGCATGGATTACTAGTTAAGATGACTATATTCGATGACAAACCGCTAGCACATCTGTGTCTCCAAGGAGGCCTGACAATGCCTTGATTCAGAATGCGTCTCACTGTCCATCTTCTAAGCTCTTTGGTGGAAAGAGAAGTTAGTGAGTCCTGTCAAGCCAGGCTTGGGTTTTTACTTCTCCACACTTTGGGGCACGAAAGACTGCTTAAATTTGAGCATTAGGGAATTATTTACAAACACTTCTGTGATCACAAAAATAAACAAGACAGTGCTGTAAATAAAGCCAATAGCAAAGGCATTGTTTGGTCTTAAATTCATAATAATGGGTTCAGAACCATTTCCATTTCCTTTGCCTTTTTTAGTAGAAAACTTAAAAAAATCTTCTTCCTCTAGTTTTAAGAGATGCTTGTAAATTTGTTTTGCAGAGAACATGCATGTTAAGAGGCTTTTCTTCCCCTGTATCTGGCCTCAGATACAGAATCTGCTTTTGATGTTGGATGCCTTCCTGATATTTTGGCTGAGGAATAATCCTTTTTTCCCCCTCCTTTCCCTGCCTGGCATCTGACTCTCTGGATCTGCATACTGTCTCAGCTCACAGGGTCACAAATATCCATGTTGGCCCCAGGACATTCTTTGGCTCATTTACCCTCATTTTTCCCATTGCAAAGACTTCTACTCTTTATTTCCTTAACTAACATTTTCTGTCACCATTTGTTAATCCACATGTTTCCAAGTTACCCCACTGGAGTGACTCCATTAGAAGAGAAATTGTTCCTACTCATGATGAGGTATGAGAATTGTCGACTCTTACCCAGTCCCACGTTGGTACTAGGTACACTGAAGTGTTTATCATGCATTTGCATTGAATCCCTATATCGATCCAGAGATGATTTTATATATGTATATATACACACACACACATATCAAATATATCACAAATGAGGAAGCTGAGGCTTAGAGAGGTAAAGCAACTTACCTAAGATGAGAAAGTAAGAGTAAATAAGATGATCCAGGTAGGAAGATGCAAGAGTTCCCAGCTCTTGGCCTCTGTTGAAATCCCAACTGATGATGGAATTTAAGAATATAATTTGGTTCCTGCCCTCAAAGAACTTTAAATCTTGTTAGTAGATGGGATTTATATACACAACACGAGTTGAAATAAATCAAGAACCAATCTTTGTGGTATTGGGTTTGGTACCTTTGATTGGTTTCCTCTATAAATGTAGATAATAATACCAATCTCAAGTGGTTTGCGGATGATTAACTGAGTTAAGCACCCGAAGCGCTTAAAACTGTGCCTATTACGTAGTAAGAGTTCAATAAATGTTAACAATCATGATTTTTAAAGGACTATTGGAGTGAGGAAGAGAACACTGGAGAGCCGGGAAGCCGGGTGTAAGCCCTGGACCTTTGCATCTAAATCTCGAGGCTCGGTTTCCCGTCTGCAAAATGTGGTGGCTGGGGCGGACCAAGTCAGAAAGCAATTGTATTGCGCGCGGTCAGGGACCCAAGGGGCGGTGGGGCAGAAAGGGTAGCAACGCGCCCGGGGTCGACCGTGTGAACGCCGCGCGGGAAAAGCCCCGCCCCCTCCTTGCCCCGCCCCGGAGGCCCTGGCACCTGCGTCCGCAAGCAGTTCCGGTGCCAGAACTCCTCCCTGTCCCGCTCCCCCGGAAGTGCTTTTCCAAGGTTCGGGCCGGAGAGAGGCCTTGTAGGCGCAGCCGCCGAGGCCGTCGGCGCCGAGTAGGGACTCCTATCCGGGTCGGAGCCGGGGGGTCTGCGCCCTGCCCCCTCCCAGCACCCGGGCCGACGGTGAGTGGCCGGGGGAGCGGACCGGAACGGCCGCGGGCCGCGTTGGGGCTGGCGTTCTCGGGCCCCGGCTGCCCGCTCGGGGCTGCGGGTTCGGCTGTCGGGGTTCGGGGAAAGGGGTTGTCGACCGCGGAGCCCTTCGCCGAGCCCGGCCGGCGGGGCCGTGGGGTGGGCGGGGCGCAGCCGGGAAGGGGGCCCTTGGAGCTGCTGTTGCTCTTGGGACTCAAGAGTGGGGCTGGGCTGGGCCTCGGTCCCTCCGTTCCCCTCATTCCTGCTCCCCCAGAATCTTAGCTCTGCCTCCCGGATTTGGTTTCCTGTGTCCATCCTGGGGTTGGACACCAGACCCAGTCTTGGGTCACAGTTCCTTACTTTCGCGTCCTCTGGGTCTGTCCCGGGGCTCAATAATTAGTCCAGGTTCCAGGGGTGTCGTCTCCTCAAGTCCCAGGGCGGGGCGATGTGAGTAGATGCAGAGGTTCTCTTGCAAATCTTTTCATCCAGACCTGATTAGGGACTGCCTGGGATCGATGTGAAGTGCGCTTGGGACTGGTTCTGGATACGGAGGTCCGTGTGGCACCAGCGAGCCTCTCAGGATCCTTATTCACTGGAAAACTTGCTCAAGCTGTTGTTGAAGTCACTTAACAAGCTGCTTGAGGAAAATCTGTAGTTAAGTTCCCTTATTTTCCTGCAGACATTTAAAAAAACGATGCTGTTCTGTAATTTGCATTCTTAATTCCTGTGGTTCTCTGAAGTCACAGTTGAATGATGAGTTCAGTCTGCGGTTGCACGAATTGATTGCAGAGGGTTGGAAGAATACCTCTTTTTCGCAAAGTTTGTATTTACCTTCCTATTTGGAACTGTCATTCTCCTTAACTTTTAAAGAAAAATTGTTCTCGGTAACTCCAAAGAGGCTGCAGAGGTTCACACAGGTGGGCAGAGATGTTTTATGTTGTCTTTTTTAACTTATATTTTGAGGTGTTTACCTTTGGTAAATTGAGAATGTTCTAGAGGAAAAAGTGATGTAGGTGGTTATTTTTAGTGTGCAAATTTTAGGTAATAAACTCCTGAAATATTTGTCGGGTTCTCCATATTGAATAGTGATTTTTAAGTTATCATAAGGGCAGGTACTGCAGCTTAGACTGTCTGTAGATGACCAGTGTTTTTGCAGTGTAAAGTGTACGCAAATCACCTTTGTGAGACCAGTAACACTTTCCTGCACTTCTCTTGTGCTTTTATGAGGACTTACACTGTAGGTTTTGGGTACTTAACCTCATTCTCTCCCCTCCCATCACTGGAAGGGGAGGTAATAGCATGAACTAGAGAAAGTAGACTGAGATGGCAAGTTCAGTGAGATCTCCTATGTAAAAGAAAATTTCTTTCAAAGGTATTAATTTCAAGGTATCAATTGATCCTAAACAGGCAAAGGGTGGATGATTTTTAAAGTCCCTGGAAAAAACTTTGGAGGGATGATTAGTTGCCTGGCATTTAGATTTAGATAGAAACTGTAAATTCTTGGTCATTTGAAGTGCTTATTTGTTTAGAGTATACAGTTGGAATATTGGAATTGAGAGAATCTGGAGAAGGAGTCAGGGTAGATAATGGTTAAGGATCTGTATTAAAGGTACGATGTAATGTTTTTTTGGGAAATACTTCAAGAATTATTTCCAGAGAAGAAAAAGGTTATTGGGGAAAATCAGATACCCCTAGGCATTGCAAATTTTATTATGTTCAAATCAGTTCAGTAGATACTGAATATTTATTTGCATTGTGAATTTATTATAAAATGTATTTTGTAGTAAATTTGTAAATTGTATTATATCACTCAAGTCAGTTAAACAGATACTGAATATGTGCTAAGTTAGGCATCAAGGTATGTTAAGTAACCATGTAATAACAAATAAAGAGACCCCTATAACACACCTAGACTCATGTTTTGGCAATAATTTTCAAAGGTGTGTCAGTCACATCATGAAGACGTGAATCATATTGTTTAGGCATATTAAAAATTTTTTTCTAATTGAAGGGGAGTATTGTATTCTTTATGAAAAGCACTTTAGGCATTATAGGATACAAAGAGTCTTTGGTCTGTAAGAATTTGAAATCTAGAAGGGGATTAAGATATTTGCATAAAAATTTACAACATAAATATGTGTAAATACTACGTGAGTGGTTTGCCATAAAGTTTGGAGTTGTAGAAAGGAAAATGGATTCATTTTCAGCTGGAATAATGGACAGTGGTGGGGGTATAGTAATAGGATAGCTCTGAAGTTGTTACTTATTGAGTACTTAGCTAGCACCACGCCCTATGTTAGTTGCTTTACATGCATTTTCTAAGCTTCACAATAATATATAAGCATCTTAGTGAGGACACTGATGCCCAAATAAGTAACTTGCCTAGACTATGTAGCTAGCAGGTAACTGAGCCCCCATTTGAATCTAGATCTGTCTGTTGCTGAAGCCTGTCCATTTACACTACAGTATGCTACCTCCCAATAAACTGTAACATGAGTTCAGCATTGCACAGGGCAAGACTTTTGCAAGACAAAAATTTAGGAGATGGAAGTAGACAGATGAAGAAGGCTTTTCAAATGAAGGGAACAATGTGAGCAAAGTGTGGAGGTGGGAAAATTCATTGTATACTCAGAGAAAAGTTAGTGGACCAGATTACCTAGAATATAGTGTTCATTTTTTGGGAATAAGAGATGAGGTTTGAAATTTAAATTGGGGCTGGATTGTGGGAAATACTTAAATGCTGTACTTAGGAGTTCAACATTTGGGAGGTAATGAGAAACTAATGGTGTGGTATATGAAATGATTTGTTGCAGAAAGCTGACTTTCAGTGTAGTATAAAAACCGCATAAGGGTAATGGTGTTGGGATGGGGTAGGCCGGTGGGTGGAGAGGTTGTGGGGGAAGGTTTGGAGAAAGTGGAAGGTGGTTCATTTTGAGTGTGGTGTTGGAAATGGTGGTACTATCAGTAGAAATAGTACTAGGTGTAAAAATGGTCTCATTTTGGAATATGTTGAGCTTTTTATATACTTCCTAAATACTGGAAATGCCCAGAGGCATTTGGAACTGGGGGTTTGTAGTTCATGAGAGAGGTCAGTGGTAGGACTACATTTAACATGAATCTAGAGAACAATATAAATAGATCTACCAGTTGAATCTAAGGAGATAAAAGAGCCAAAGGAAAATTTAGAGGGGAAAGAAAAAAAAAACAATTATTTGTTTTAGATGGCATCTGTTTAGAACAGAAGGAAAAGACATTAAATAGGTAATTTTATATAGTGGGTAAAAAATTTGATAGTCTATGTACTGCTCCCTCACACTGCAGATTCATATAGAATAGAAAAAATCTGATCATTGAAAACCCAATGGGAAAATACAATTTTCTTGCCATTGCTAGCACGGATACTGTGCTGTTACCCTATTTCAGGGAGGACAGACTATTTCAGACTCTGGTCCACAGTGTCAGACTGATAACTTAAGGACTGTTTGGTTGTTTCTTTTGGATATTTGCTGGCAAGTGAAATGTGAGGATTTGGGAGCAGATCTCTGATACAGTATTCTGTTTAGTTGTATGCATGACTTTCAACTTTGGTATCAATATCAGGAATCTCTAAATATTCAAAGATAATTTTTGTGCCTCCTATTATTGTCTGCTAATAGTCCCTTTCACAATTTATTTATGAAAGTATTACATATTTTTAAATTACATATTAATTGAAAAGTATTTAATTACATATTTTTCTTCCAACTCTCTTTTATAAGTACTTCTAGTTCACATGAGTAGTTTTGTTTCTATTATTCTGACTGTCAGAGAAGGATAGTATGGTAAGATACTTTTATCCATCACAGAATGATGCATACATAAAAACTATGTATTTTAATTTTGAAACTAAGAATTATGGATTTATAGAATTCCATGTTTTTCTGTTCAGATATTTAACAGGGGGAACTGGTTGGTGTATTAATGTGTAAAAGATTGTAGTAGTTTGCAGAAGGAGGCTTAAGAATTCTAAGTTTTTGAGAACAGGTTTATTGTTTTTAGGCTAAGTTACCATGGAAGTGTTTATTTCCTTATTGAGAACTAATACATTGCTTTTGTCTTTCAGGAATATGTTTCTCACTATATTACAGGGACTTGGGAATGTCCTGAGTCCTGAGTCAGTGCTTCTGGAGGGAGGGAGTTTGTGTGCTTTGTCTGGGCTGGTTGACTTAGTTGCAGTCAGCCTGGTATTAATGAGGCAAAGGTCAGGAGTTCCATTTAGCTTCAGTCTGAGTGATGGCCAGTGAGTACCCCTCTTACTCCCACCAGCTGTCTTGGAAATTCCTGGGTTGTCATTGGTCACAAAAGTGACTGGATTTGTGTGGATCGTTATACTACTGGAAGAATATTAGAGGAAACTTAGCATAATGGTTAGGAACCCTGATCTGGAATTAGACAGTCTTGTGTCAGAATTCTTGGTCTGTGACCTTGGGAGAGCCCTTAAACCCCTCCAAGCCTCTGTTTCCTCATTATTGAGTAGGTTAATATTTGGTTTGGGCATGTCCTGTTGTTGCTTTCTTTTTCCAAGTAGGAGTCAGCTGCTTAGACCTGTGGTTCCCAAATGCTAGACTATGGAGTGGTGTCTGTCTGTGACAGATTTTTCACTTGTCTGAAGTGAAATGACAATGAATTAGCTTTTCATAAACTAAATATATTGAATTTAAAATAATTTTTTTTCTAAAATTATCTTTTACCATTTTTAGTATAAGCATATTCATTTAGGAAATAATAGTGATGGTAACTGATAGTTATTTTCTTTTTAAATGTCCTTGGCAAAAATTAAAAGTTGGCAACTCTATGCTTACCCGCCCCCCTTTTTTTTTTAAGATATGGTTATGTGAAATCTGAAAATCTTGACTTAAACAGAACCAGGGGATTGGTGGACAGCACTTATCCAGTATATTTATGCATATTCAGGTTAGGCTTGGAGTACATTATACCCTTTTGTTACACTGCAGGGGTTGTATTGTTATTCTTACCATCATTGAATTTAATTTTGCCAAGTTTTATGTTAATACTTACAGTACATTTCAAGGGACAGTTGAGATTATTTTCAGTTCAAACAAGTTGCTCCAGATTATTTAAGGCTCTGTTTCTCAACCAGAGTCCCAGGAGGAAACTGGCTATCTGTGGGAGCTGCTCAGGGTGCTGCTTAAGTCATTACTCTGTTGATTAGCCAATAAGATAAATGATTTGCCTTTGACATAGTGAAGTAGAAGCAATTGGCTTTTATTTTCACCCCTTCTGAAGGATAGATCTTTGAAGCTAGATTGAGAAAACCTTTTTTATTTAATATAGCAAGTAAACCTTGTGCAAATATCAGTATTCAAAATGCTTTCTAGAGAGAGAGGAGTTCAGTACTTTGCATAAGGAGTTATGTAAGTGGAGCCATAAAAGTCCTCCTGGGGACACAAACCAATTAATAGCATACGTGCTTATTGAAATTGCCCTCAGTTTTCTAGGTGAGAAGCTTGACGCCTTGGTTCACTTAGAGGTGGTGGTGGGCGGGAGGGTGGGGAAAGGGGGGGATGGAACTTACGGTGCAAACCTAGCCTAAGTGACTGTTAAATTAAGGCTTAATATTTGGAGTTTTCTGAGTGTTTTTGGTTAGATAATTTAAAAAATTGAAAGTGCTGTACAAGTACTTAATATATGTTAGAATGCCTAAAGCAAAATGTTCAGCTTCAGTTGAAATAGCTTAGGCCCTCTATCTTTTAAAGAAAACTGGAGGTTTGCTGCTTTCAATGTTAAGGATGTTTTTGCTTTCTAGAGTTGTATATTCTTTTTGGTAAGTAAAAAAAACATCGAATTCATTTATTTTAACAGAGCTTAAATTTTTCTTCCAAAGTACTCCTAATGGCAGAAATGAATGGTATACTCAGAAGTCTAGAGATGCAGCCCAGTGACCTGGAATCAGTAGAAAATTTCATGATGCCTATAGGCATCATGAAAAAAATAACAACCATATAGGTTTTATTTTTAAAAATTCATATGAATTTTGTGTTTGCTATTTTATATCTGTAAACAGTGTTCTAAACACTGTCAGCTAAAATTGGTGCCCCCTAGAAAGGATGGTGTATTCATCCTGTGGGTTTTCATATCCCAGTGACATGGCTTGTATTACAGTTTAGTAGCACTGTGGCTTAACTAATCTTCGTTCATTAAAAAAAAAAAATCTGAAGGAACAAAATAGCAGCAGACTCAGAGACTTTAGTGGTTACCAAAGGGGAGGGGTGTGGAAGGGTGGGTGGGGAGGGTGGGAGAAGGGGATTGTGGGATATTATGTTTAGTACACATGGTGTGGGGGAGCACGGGGAAAACAGTGTAGCACAGAGAAGGCAAACAGTGAATCTGTGGCATCTTACTACACTGATGGACAGTGACTGCATTGAGGTAAGGGTGGGACTTGATAATGTGGGTGAATGTAGTAACCACATTGTTTTTTCATGTGAAACCTTCATAAGAGTGTATATCAATAATACCTTAAAAAAATCTTGTGTTATGGTTTTTGGTGGGACATAAGGGATGGTGACCAATTCCTGACAGTTTTTGTATATTTTTTATTTTTTTATTTTGGTATCATTAATATACAATTACATGAGCACCATAGTGGTTACTAGATCCCCCCATTATCAAGTCCCCACCACATACCCCATTACAGTCACTGTCCATCAGCATAGTAAGATGCTATAGAGTCACTACTTGTCTTCTCTGTGTTATACTGCCTTCCCCGTGGCCCCCCCCCAACATTATGTGTGCTAATCCTAATGCCCCTTTTCCCCCTTATCCCTCCCTTCCCACCCATCCTCCCCAGTCCCTTTCCCTTTGGTAACTGTTAGTCCGTTCTTGGGTTCTGTGAGTCTGCTGCTGTTTTGTTCCTTCAGTTTTTTCTTTGTTCTTATACTCCACAGATGAGTGAAATCATTTGATACTTGTCTTTCTCCGACTGGCTTATTTCACTGAGCATACTACCCTCTAGCCCCATCCATGTTGTTGCAAATGGTAGGATTTGTTTTGTTCTTATGGCTGAATAATATTCCATTGTGTATATGTACCACATCTTCTTTATCCATTCATCTACTGCTTTCTGTATATTTTTAACAATCAGCAAAATGTTTTAAATACTAGTAAAGAGCTTTAATTTCGTAGAAATAAAATGACCTTAAAAGGACATTGAATCAATTTTAAGATATTCTTTTATATTTAAGATACTCAATTATCAATATATTTTTAGTGTTATAGGAAAAATGGCAGCACTGTCTGATAGAACTTTCTGCAATGGAAGAAATGGTCTGTATTTGCTATTCAATATAATGATCCTTATATGACTACTGAGCACTTAACATATGTCTAGTATTACAGAGGAACTAAATCTTAAATTTTATTTAATTTTAATTAGTTAAATGTGAATAGCCACTTCTGGTTGTTGGCTGCTGTATTAGGTTGCAGCTCTGTAGGGCAAGGAATAGGGAGAAGAGAGGTTGGAAATCTTCATTCTACCCCTCAGCTCAGTTGTAGGCAGAGATTCGAGTTTGGTAAGTGTTTGTTGAATGAAAGAGTGAATCTTTTTTTGTTTCAATTTTAAAGACTAAGGTTTGTGACATATTCTAGAATTTTAGGGAGTGAGCACTAGTCTTAAGTTTTTTCTTCTGTGTTGATTTTTAAAATTTACTTTTATTATAAAGGCATAATAAATGTGCAATTTATGTAATTATAGAATGAACTACCATGTACCACTAACTGGCTTGAAAAATAGAATGCTGCTTGCATCTTTGAAGCCTCTTTATACTCTTCATCATTTGTGTTCTCTGACATACTTCCTAAGAAACCGCCATTTGAATTTTGTGTTAATCATTCCCTTGCTTTTCTTTTACTCTTAATGAATGTATTATAAAAAATTCTGTTTCCTTCTCTCTTCAAGTTTGGAAGTTCAGCTCTGTAGTTTTCCTTTATTTTAGTTCTCCCTGACTCCCAACAAATTAGATATTCTTGTTGTTTTAAACACTTGTTTGATTTGCCTGTTTATCTTCAAAGGGTCTTTGCTCATCATTCCCTTGTGCTTCTTGCCCTCTTGTCAGGGATCTGAAATCAGTTTTTCTCTGTCTGAAATAATATGCTTTAGAATTTTCTGTAGTGAGGGTCTGTTGTTGGAAAACTTTTTGTTTGAAAATATCTTTTTATCTTAGTCTCATTCCTGAAGGTGGTTTTTCTGAGTGTGCATTCTTTGCTAGCAGTTTTTTTTTTCCTTCATTAATAGATTTTATTCCATTCTCTTCTGGCTTTAATTGCTGTTGAAAAATTTGTAATCAGTGTAATTGTCATTCCTTTATAGATATCTGTTGTTTCATTATTTATTTGCTAGTTTTAGAATCTTTTCTTTGTCCTTGGTGTTCTTCTGCACTTTCATTTTGGTATGTCTAGAAGTTGATTTTATTTATCATCCTTGGAATTCACTAGGCCATGGAATCTGAAGATTGATGTCTTTCAACAGTTTTGGAGAACTTTCAACTGTTTTCTCTTCTGTATTGTCTATCTTGAACTTGTATTTGAAGTGTGTCAGATGTTCTTACTTTGCCCACCCCCCCACCAATGCCTCTTTAACCCTTGTTTCATATCTTCCATTTCTTTATCTGTCTGTATTGTGTTCTGGAAAATTAGTGTTTTTTCTTCCAGTTAGTTGATTTTTGCTTTAGCTGTGCTCAACTAGTTTGCTGAATCATTTTGTGATATTTTTCACTTTAACTATTATTTCCACTTTTGTTGTAAAATACACATAAATATGATTTGCCATTTTAACTACTATAAAGTGTACATTAAGTGCATTCACACTATTGTGCAACCATAACCATTGTCCATCACCACAAACTGAAAACTGTACCCATTAAACAGGAAGTCCTGTTCCTCTACCCAGCCCCTGGCAACAACTATTTTACTTTTTGTCTATGACTTGAACTATTCACCTCATATGAGTGGGTCATATGATATTTGTCCTTTTCTGTCTGGTTTATTTCACTTAGCATAATGTCTTTAGGGTTCATCCATGTTGTAGCATGTTCATTCAATTTTTTAAAAATTTGATTTACTGTATTTTTTCATTTGTAGAAGTTTCACCAGTTCCTTTTTAAGACTGCTTTATCTTCTTTTTTTAGGTAGTCTTATTCTTTTGGTCATGTTCTCAAGATATCTTCTGTTTCTTAAAAACCTATTACAAATTTAAGAAACTAGGATACTAATCTATTATACTTTGTGTCTGATAATTCCAATATCTGACGTCTTTATAGCTATGCTTCTGCTGTTTGTTTGCTGACTCTTGCTGTCATGCTTTTTCGTCTGCAATTTGTGAAGTTCTTTAAGACTTTTTCTGTATTAATTTTGCAGGTTGATTTTTAATAGTACTTGAATTGTGTAGCTTAGAGCTTATTAAGTAAACTCTGAGTTTAGCATCCTAGTAAACTTTGTTTTGAAATAATTTCAAACTTAAAAAAGTTGCAGGAATGACACAGTAGAGTCATATATATTCTTTATCCATATTCACCAATTCTTAACATTTAGACGTATTTGTCTTTTGCATACACACACATTACTGTTTATTTTTGTGAGTCATTAAAGAGTAGGTTGTATGCCTTTTTTGCCTCTTAATTATACCTCACGGTGTCTTTCCTCAGAATAAGGATATTCCCTTATGTAATCACAGTACCATTATCAAATTCCAGAAATATAATAATGATAAATAGTTCAATCAGCATTTTATAATCCATTTCACACATCTCTTGATCACATATTGTAGTTGGTAATGTATTTTCTTACCATTTCTCTTTAGTCTCGTTTAGTTTGGAAGATTTCCTTCACCTGCCTTTGTCTTTCCTGCAATTGAAGAATACATGTCAGTTAGTATATAGGAAGTTTTTCAATTAAGGTTTATCTGATATGATCTGATTGCCTCATGATTTGAATCAGGTTATTTATTTATCCAGTTAGACGTCTACAAAAGCTGTGTTCCCCTCTCAGGATATCACATCTGGATGTACATAATGTTCATTTGCCCCTTGTTAGTTAAATTTTGGTCAAGGTGTTGTCTGGTTTATTCACTTTATAGTTACTATTTTTTTTCCCTTGTAACTAATAATTAACTCTGCAGGAATGTACCCTAGTGTTTTGTTTTTTTCTTAATGAAAAACTTAAGTACAGTAATAAGATATCTTACATTTGTATAGTGCTTTCTACTTTGCCAGACTTTTTTATATTTTATGATTTTATTTTAATATTCATGACAAGTAGTATCTATTTTAAAGTTCTGGAAACTAAGACCCAGAGACGTGTTATTGTAATTCAAATCCTGGTTTTCTTAAGAATTTTTTAATGAAGTACAGTGCTTTTTAAGTTACTAGATAGACTAAACTTACATGGTCTGTGTCTTGTTCATTGTTACATAGTGAGTACCTAGGACTGTTGAATTAATTAGTAATATAGAGGTGAGTTGCTATCTGACTTAAGATTCTTGTAAGGTAGTAGTTCTGTTGTATTGTTTATTTATACATTTTATATTTACATAGGAATATAGACATGTATAAGTATATAGATATAATTACATATAAATATAATCGCTGGGAGAATAAAGCTTGTGCAGAGGGATTTTTGATGCCTTGCATACTTGTAGCTAAAATTTTTCAGATCAGAAAGTTGATGAATTTATACGTAGCAAAGAAAATTTGGCTTTCTTGGCTTAAGTGAAAGCATTAAGTGATAAAGGTTAGTGAGGCAGATTTTTCTGGTACTAATTCAGTTCTTTTTCCAGTTATTAAAAAAGTCTTTGGCTGATCAAGATGAAATGACTTAAGGTTTTCCTTACGTTGCTAGGATGTAGTGTTGGTTAATGTAATCTTGTGACTGGTGAATTGGTGGAGGTTGGGCTCTATCTAAATTCACCCCTTTCTTCTTGTACCTTCTATCCTCTAGTTCCAGTTAAAACTGAGAATAGGACATGGCAGTTGAATCTTGGCCAGAACATGAATTACCCATTGACTGATTGATTCAGGAAATAGTTATTGGGAGCACACTAGGTATCAAGAACCATGCTTGGCATTGAGGTTAAAATGGTGAATTAAGATAGATGGTGTTGCTGTCATGTAGCACAATCTAGAGGTGATGAACTGTTACACTCTTTGTATTAGTCATTTATATATTTAAATTGAACATATGTTAGAAAATCTTGTTTATAGCTGTTGAAATTTTTCTGGCAAGGGAGAAAATTTTGAAGGTGATTGCGTAATGGATTATGTAAGTACAGGGTTTGAGATTCAAAGCTATTCAGTTAAGCATATTCTGAAAATTGACAGATGTTTTCATTTAAGTTGAAGCCTTTTTTTTGACGACTGGCCTAAGAAAATTATGTTCAATCTAAATTTGTCTCTTATGAGGTTTTGTGAAGTAGGTAGGTAGTACACTGTAGTGCCTTGGAAGTTATGTATTAATCTGTCTCATTTTACATTCCCTTATCTGCCTCCCCATCAAAAAAAAGCTTAATCTTGAGATAAAAGCGCATATTTCTTTAAACTTTTATTTTGAGGTAGAGACTGAGGAAGTTGCAAAAATAGTAGGGTTCTATAATAAACTCTCCTCTTCACTCAGTTTGCCCAGTGGTGGTATCTTACATAGCTGCCATACAATGTGAAAACTCGGAGGCTGATTGATATTGGTACATTACTGTTACCTCAACAATAGACTGTGTGCAAATTTCACCATTTTTTTAAAACCTGCTTTTGTGTGGGTGCATGTATGTGTAGTTCGTTACAGTTTTTGTCCCGTGTTAGTTTTGTGCAGCCACTACCACAGTCAAGATACAAAGTTGTTCCATCGTCACAAAAGAACTCTTTAGTGCTGCCTCTATGTATTAACCCCCAACCCGTTTTGTCATTTTGAGAGTGTGTGAATGAAATCTTACAGTATTTAACCCCCTGCGATGCATGTTTTAAAAATATAATTTGTTTTCATTCTAATAGTCACAATTCAGAAAGGTTAAATAATAGAAAAAACATGAATCAACCTCTCTAATACAGTCATCATTTTGGAGTTTTTTACAGCTTTTTCATGAGATGGTTTTATATCATAGTAAATGCTCAGTTTTGTTTGCTCCTTTATTTTATTTTCTTAAACAATTTTTTTATTTTACTATCATTAATATACAATTACATGAACATCATTATGGTTATTAGACTCCCCCTATTATCAAGTCCCCACCACATACCCCTTTACAGTCATTGTCCATCAGTGTAGTAAGATGCTATAGATTCACTACTTGTCTTTTCTGTGTTATACTGCCTTCCCCGTGTCCCCACCTTCATTACACATACTAATCATAATGACCCTTTTTCCCTCTTATCCCTCCCGTCCCACCCATTGTCCCCAATCCCTTTCCCTTTGGTAACTGTTAGACCATTCTTGGGTTCTGTGAATCTGCTGCTGTTTTGTTCCTTCAGTTTTTTTCTTTGTTCTTATACTCCACATATGAGTGACATCATTTGATACTTGTTTTTCTCCGCCTGGCTTATTTCACTAGGATAATATCCTCTAGCTCCATCCATGTTGTTGCAAATGGTAGGATTTGTTTTCTTCTTATGGTTGAATAATAGTCCATTGTGCATATATACCACATCATCTTTGTAGTAGAGCTTGAAGTTGCGGAGCATAATCCCCCCAGCTTTATTCTTCCTTCTCAGGATTGCTTTGGGTATTTGGGTCTTTTTTGGTTCCATATGAATTTTAGAACTATTTTCTCTAGTTCATTCAGGAGTGCTGTTGGTATTTTGATAGGGATTGCATTGAATCTGTAGATTGCTTTAGGCAGGATGGCCATTTTGGCAATATTAATTCTTCCTATCCATGAGCATGGAATGTGTTTCCATTTATTGGTTTCTTCTTTAATTTCTCTCATGAGTGTCTTGTAGTTTTCAGAGTATAAGCCTTTCACTTCCTTGGTTAGCTTTATTCCTAGTTATTTTATTCTTTTTGATGCAATTGTCAATGGAGTTGTTTTCCTGATTTCTCTCTCTGCAAACAGGGACAGTTTGACTTCTTCCTTCCCAATCTGGATGCCTTTTATTTCTTTGTGTTGTCTGATTGCCGTGGCTAAGACCTCCAGTACTATGTTGAATAAAAGTGGGGAGAGTGGGCATCCTTGTGTTGTTCCCGATCTTAAAGGAAAAGCTTTCTGCTTCTCGCTGTTAAGTATAGTGTTGGTTGTGGGTTTGTCATATATGGCCTTTATGATGTTGAGGTATTTGCCCTCTATACCCATTTTGTTGAGAGTTTTTATCATGAATGGATGTTGAATTTTGTCGAATGTTTTTCAGCATCTATGGAGATGATCATGTGGTTTTTGTCCTTCTTTTTGTTGATGTGGTGGATGATGCTGATGGATTTTCGAAGGTTGTACTATCCTTGCATCCCTGGGATGAGTCCCACTTGATCATGATGGATGATCTTTTGATGTATATTTGAATTCGGTTTACTAATATTTTGTTGAGTATTTTTGCATCTATGTTCATCAGGGATATTGGTCTGTAATTTTCTTTTTTTGTGGTGTCTTTGCCTGGTTTTGGTATTAGAGTGATGTTGGCCTTGTTGAATGAGTTTGGGAGTATTCCCTCCTCTTCTACTTTTTGGAAAACTTTAAGGAGTATGGGTGTTAGGACTTCACTAAATGTTTGATAAAATTCAGCAGTGACACCATCTGGTTCAGGTATTTTGTTCTTAGGTAGTTTTTTGATTACAAATTCAATTTCTCTGCTGGTATTTGGTCTATTCAGATTTTCTGTTTCTTCGTGGGTCAGCCTTGGAAGGCTGTATTTTTCTAGAAAGTTGTCCATTTTTTCTAGGTTATCCAGTTTGTTACCATATAATTTTTCATAGTATTCTCTCATAATTTTTGTATTTCTGTGGTGTCCGTAGTGATTTTTCCTTTTTCATTTCTGATTCTGTTTATGTGTGTAGATTCTCTTTTTTTTCTTGGTAATTCTGGCCAGGGGTTTATCTGTTTTTTTATTTTCTCAAAGAACCAGCTCCTGCTTTCATTGATTCTATTGTTTTATTCTTCTCAATTTTATTTATTTCTGCTTTAATCTTTATTAAATCCCTCCTTCTACTGACTTTCGGCCTCATTTGTTTTTCCTCTTCTGGTTTCATTAATTGTGAGATTAGATTGTTCATTTGGGATTGTTCTTCTTTCCTGAGGTAGGCCTGTATTGCAAAATATATTCCCTCTTAGCACAGCCTTCACTGCATCCCACAGATTTTGTGGTGTTGAATTATTGTTGTCATTTGTCTCCATATATTGCTTGATCTCTGTTTTTATTTGGTCATTGATCCATTGATTATTTAGGAGCATGTTATTATGCCTCCATATGTTTGTGGGCTTTTTCATTTTCTTTGTGTAATTTCTAGTTTCATACCTTTGTGATCTGAGAATCTGGTTGGTACAATTTCAATCTTTTTTAATTTACTGAGGCTCTTTTTGTGGCCTAGTATATGATCTATTTTTGAAAATGTTACATGTGCACTTGAGAAGAATGTGTATCCTGTTGCTTTTGGATGGAGTGTTCTGTAGATGTCTGTTAGGTCCATCTGTTCTAATACATTGTTCAGTGCCTCTGTCTTACTTATTTTCTGTCTGGCTGATCTGCCCTTCGGAGTGAGTGGTATGTTGAAGTCTCCTAAAATGAATGCATTGCATTCTATTTCCCCCTTTAATTCTGTTAGTATTTGTTTCACATATGTAGGTGCTCCTGTGTTGGGCACATAGATATTTATAATGGTTATATCTTCTTGTTGTATTGACCCTTTTATTATTATGTAATGTCCTTCTTTGTCTCTTGTGACTTTCTTTGTTTTGAAGTCTATTTTGTCTCATATAATTACTACAACTCCTGCTTTTTTCTCCTTATTAGTCCCATGAAATGTCTTTTTCCATCCCTTCACTTTTAGTCTGTGTATGTCTTTGGGTTTAAAATGAGCCACTTGTAGGCAGCATATAGATGGGTCTTGTTTTTTTATCCATTCAGTGACTCTTATGTCTTTTGATTGGTGCATTCAGTCCATTTACATTTAGGGTGATTATGGATAGGTATGTACTTATTGCCATTGCAGGCTTCAGATTCATGGTTACCAAAGATTCAAGGTTAACTTCCTTACTATCTAAGAGTGTAAACTTAACTCACTTAATATGCTATTACAAACACAATGTAAAGGTTCCTTTTTTTTTTCCTCCTCCTTTTTCTTTGTCCTCCATTTTTTATATATTAGGTATCATATTCTCTACTGTTTGTCTATCCCTTAATGACTTTGGGGACAGTTAATTTAATTTTGCATTTGCTAAGTAATTAGCTGTTCTACTTTCTTTACTGTGGTTTTATTACCTCTGGTGACAGCTATTAAACTGTAGGAACAATTCCATTTATAGCAGTCTCTCCAAAATACACTCTAGAGATGGTTTGTGGGCGGTAAATTCTCTCAGCTTTTGCTTATCTGGGAATTGTTTAATCCCTCCTTCAAATTTAAATGATAATCTTGCCAGATAAAGTAATCTTGGTTCAAGGCCCTTCTGCTTCATTGCATTTAATAGATCATGCCACTCCCTTCTGGCCTGTAAGGTTTCTGTTGAGAAGTCTGATGATAGCCTGATGGGCTTTCCTTTGTATGTGATCTTATTTCTCTCTCTGGCTGCTTTTAATAGTCTGTCCTTATCCTTGATCTTTGCCATTTTAATTACTATATGTCTTGATGTTGTCTTCCTTGGGTCCCTTGTGTTGGGAGATCTGTGCACCTCCATGGCCTGAGAGATTATCTCCTTCCCCAGACTGGGGAAGTTTTCAGCAATTTCCTCCTCAAAGACACTTTCTACCCCTTTTTCTCTCTCTTCTTCTGGTACCCCTATAATGCGAATATTGTTCCGTTTGGATTGGTCACACAGTTCTCTCAATATTCTTTCATTCTTAGAGATCCTTTTTTTCTCTCTGTGCCTCAGCTTCTTTGTATTCCTCTTCTCTAGTTCCTATTTCGTTTATTATCTCCTCCACCAAATACAATCTGCTTTTAATATCATCCATTGTGCTCTTCAACAATTGGATATCTGAGTGGAGTTCATTCCTGAGTTCTTGAATATCTTTCCATACCTCCATGAGCATGTTAATGATTTTTTTTTAAAACCACATACATTCCTATATTTATTTATTTATTTATTTTTTTACAATTTATTTTGGTATCATCATTCTACAGTTACATGTGCAATATTATGGTGATTAAACTACCCCCTTCATCAGGTCCCCCCCACCAACCCCATTACAGTCACTGTCCATCAGCGTAGTGAGATGCTATAGAGCCACTACTTGTCTTGTCTGAGTTGTACAGCCCTCCCCGTGCCCCGTTACCTTAGTCTGCTAATCGTAATATCCCTTTTACCCTCTTATCCCTCCCTTCCCACCCATTTTCCTCAGTCCCTTTCCCTTTGGTAACTATTAGTCCGTTCTTGGGTTCTGTGAGTCTGCTGCTGTTTTGTTCCTTCAGGTTTTTTCTTTGTTCTTATACTCCACATATGAGTGAAATCATTTGATACTTGTCTTTTTCGGCTTGACTTACTTCACTGAGCATAATACCCTCTAACTCAATCCATGTTGTTGCAAATGGTAGGATTTGTTTTCTTCTTATGGCTGAATAATCCATTGTGTATATGTACCACATCTTCTTTATCCATTCATCTACTGAGGGACACTTAGGCTGTTTCCATTTCTTGGCTATTGTAAATAGTGCTGCAATAAACATAGGGGTGCATCTATCTTTTTCAAACTGGGCTGCTGCATTCTTAGGGTAAATTCCTAGGAGTGGGATTCCTGGGTCAGATGGTATTTCTATTTTGAGTTTTTTAAGGAACCTCCATACTGCTTTCCACAATGGTTGAACTAATTTGCATTCCCACCAGCAGTGTAGGAGGGTTCCCTTTTCTCCACATCCTCGCCAACATTTGTTGTTGTTTGTGTTTTGGATGTTGGCCATCCTCACTGGTGTGAGGTGATATCTCATTGTGGTTTTAATCTGCATTTCTCTGATGACCAGCGATGTGGAGCATCTTTTCATGTGCCTGTTGGCCATCTGAATTTGTTCTTTAGAGAAGTGTCTATTCATGTCCTCTGCCCATTTCTTAATTGGATTATTTGCTTTTTGTTTGTTAAGGTGCGTGAGTTCTTTATATATTTTGGATGTCAACCCCTTCTCAGATGCATCATTTATGAATATATTTTCCCATACTGTAGGATGTCTTTTTATTCTACTGATGGTGTCCTTTGCTGTACAGAAGCTTTTAAGCTTGATATAGTCCCACTTGTTCATTTTTGCTTTTGTTTCCCTTGCCCGGGGGATATGTTCATGAAGAAGTCACTCATGTTTATGTCAAAGAGATTTTTGTCTATGTTTTTTTCTAAGAGTTTTATGGTTTCATGACTTACATTCAGGTCTTTGATCCACCTTGAGTTTACCTTTGTGTATGGGGTTAGACAGTAGTCCAGTTTCATTCTCTTACATGTAGCTGTCCAGTTTTTCCAACACCAGCTGCTGAAGAGGCTGTCATCTCCCCATTGTATATCCAAGGCTCCTTTATCAAATTTTAATTGATTGTAAATGTTTGGGTTAATGTTTGTATTTTCTATTCTGTTCCACTGGTCTGTGGGTCTGTTTTTGTGCCAGTACCAAATTGTCTTGATT
This sequence comes from Phataginus tricuspis, assembly GCA_029783875.1. NCBI lineage: Eukaryota > Metazoa > Chordata > Mammalia > Pholidota > Manidae > Phataginus > Phataginus tricuspis. The sequence goes on along the minus strand of JAQQAC010008719.1, from coordinate 28,656,690 downwards.
ACTGTGGCTTTGTAGTACAGTTTGAAGTCAGGGAGCGTAATTTCCCCTGTTTGATTCCTCCTTCTCAGAATTGCTTTGGCTATTCGGGGTCTTTTTTGGTTCCATATGAATTTTAGAATTATTTGTTCCAGTTCATTGAAGAAAGCTGTTGGTAGTTTGATAGGGATTGCATTGAATCTGTAGATTGCTTTAGGTAGTATAGCCATTTTGACAATATTTATTTTTCTTAGCCAAGAGCATGGGATGCATTTCCATTTGTTAGTGTCCTCTTTAATTTTCCTAGGAGTGTCTTGTAGTTTTCAGAGTACAGGTCTTTCACTTCCTTGGTTAGGTTTATTCCTAGGTATTTTAGTCTTTTTGATGCAATTGTGAATGGAATTGTTTTTCTGATTTCTCTTTCTGTTAGTCCATCATTAGTGTATAGGAAAGCAACAGATTTCTGTGTGTTAGTTTTGTATCCTGTAACTTTGCTGAATTCAAATATTAGTTCTAGTAGTTTTGGAGTGGAGTGTTTAGGGTTTTTTATGTACAGTATCATGTCATCTGCAAATAGTGACAGTTTGACTTCTTCTTTACCAATCTATATGCCTTGTATGTGTTTGCTTTGTCTGATTGCCGTGGCTAGGACCTCCAGTACTATGTTGAATAACAGTGGAGAGAGTGGGCATCCCTGTCTTGTTCCCGATCTTAGATGAAAAGCTTTCAGCTTCTCACTGTTAAGTATGATGTTAGCTGTGGGTTTGTCATATATAGTCTTTATGATGTTGAGGTACTTGCCGTCTATACGATTTTGTTGAGAGTTTTAATCATGAATGGATGCTGTATTTTGTCAAATGCTTTTTCAGCATCTATGGAGATGATCATGTGGTTTTTGTTCTTCTTTTTGTTGATGTGGTGGATGATGTTGATGGATTTTCGAATGTTGTACCATCCTTGCGTCCCTGGGATGAATCCCACTTGATCATGGTGTATGATCCTCTTGATGTATTTTTGAATTCGGTTTGCTAATATTTTGTTGAGTATTTTTGCATCTACGTTCATCAGGGATATAGGTCTGTAATTTTCTTTTTTGGTGAGGTCTTTGCCTGGTTTTGGTATTAGAGTCATGCTGGCTTCACAGAAAGAGTTTGGAAGTATTCCCTCCTCTTCTATTTTTTGGAAAACTTTAAGGAGAATGGGTGTTATTTCTTCTCTATATGTCTGGTAGAATTCAGAGGTGAATCCGTCAGGTCCAGGGGTTTTGTTCTTGGGTATTTTTTTGATTACTGATTCAATTTCGTTGCTGGTGATTGGTCTGTTTAGTTTTTCTGTTTCTTGCTTGGTCAGTCTTGGAAGGTTGTATGTTTCTAAGGAGTTGTCCATTTCTTCTAGGTTTTGCAGCTTGTTAGCATACAGATGCTCATCATATTCTCTTATAATTCTTTGTATTTCTGTGGGGTCTGTCGTTATTTTTCCTTTCTTATTTCTGATTCTGTTTATATGTGTAGATTCTCTTTTTCTCTTTATGAGTCTGGCTAGGGGTTTATCTATTTTGTTTATTTTTTCAAAGAACCAGCTCTTGGTTTCACTGATTTTTCCTATTGTTTTATTCTTCTCAATTTTATTTATTTCTTCTCTGATCTTTATTATGTCCCTCCTTCTGGTGACTTTGCGCCTCCTTTGTTCTTCTTTTTCCAGTTTCAATAATTGTGTCTTTAGACTGTTTATTTGGGAATGTTCTTCCTTCTTTAAATAGGCCTGGATTGCAATATACTTTCCTCTTAGAACTGCCTTTGCTGCGTCCCACAGAAGTTGTGCCTTTGTGTTGTTGTTGTCATTAGTCTCCATATATTCTTTGATTTCTGTTTTGATTTGGTCATTAACCCATTGATTTATTAGGAGAATGTTGTTAAGTCTCCATGTATTTGTGAGCCTTTTTGTTTTCTTTCTAAAATTTATTTCTAGCTTTATACCTTTGTGATCTGAGAAGTTGGTTGGTAGGATTTCAATATTTTTGAAATTACTGAGGTTCTTTTTGTGGCCTAGTATGTGGTCTATTCTGGAAAATGTTCCGTGTGCACTTGAGAAGAATGTGTATCCTGTTGCTTTTGGGTGCAGAGTTCTGTAGATATCTGTTAGGTCCATCTGTTCTAGTGTGTTGTTCAGTACCTCTGTGTCTTTACTTATTCTCTGTCTGGGTGATCTATCCTTTGGAGTGAGTGGTGTGTTGAAGTCTCCTAAAATGAATGCATTGTTGTCTATTTTCTCCTTCAATTCTGTTAGTATTTGTTTCACGTATGTTGGCGCTCCTGTGTTGGGTGCATATATGTTTATAATGGTTATATCTTCTGGTTGGACTGACTGCTTTATCATTATGTAATGTCCTTCTTTATCTCTTGCTACTTTCTTCGTTTTGAAGTCTATTTTGTCTGACACAAGTACTGCAACACCTGCTTTTTTCTCTTTGTTGTTTGCATGAAATATCTTTTTCCATCCTTTCACTTTTAGTCTGTGTATATCTTTGGGTTTGAGGTGAGTCTCTTGTAAGCAGCATATAGATAGGTCTTGCTTTTTTATCCATTCTGTTACTCTGTGTCTTTTGATTGGTGCATTCAGTCCATTTACATTTAGGGTGATTATTGATAGATATGTACTTATTGCCATTGCTGGCTTTAGATTCGTGGTTACCAAAGGTTCAAGGGTTGCTTCTTTACTATCTGAAAATTTAACTTAACTTTCTTGTTAAGTTATTGTGAACGCCATCTGATGTTTCTTTATTTCTCCCTTCCTATTCTTCCTCCTCCATTCTTTATATATTGGGTGTTTCATTCTTTGCCTTTAGTTAGTATTTGGATGGTCTGCTTTCTTTGCTATGATTTTATTTTCTCTGGTGACATCTTTTTAGCCTTTGGGGTGCTTCCCTCTAGAGCAGTCCGTTTAAGATATCCTGTAGTGGTGGTTTATGAGAGGCAAACTCTTTCAACTTTCCTTTGTCTGGAAATTGTTTAATCCCTCCATCATATTTAAATGATAATCGTGCTGGATACAATATTCTTGGTTCAAGGCCCTTCTGTTTCATTACGTTAAATATATCATGCCATTCTCTTCGGGCCTGTAAGGTTTCTGTTGAGAAGTCTGATGATAGTCTGATGGGTTTTCCTTTGTAGGTGATCTTTTTTCTCTCTCTAGCTGCCTTAAATACTCTGTCTTTATCTTTGACCTTTGCCATCTGAATTATTATGTGTCTTGGTGTTGTCTTCCTTGGGTGCCTTGTGTTGGGGGTTCTGTGGGCTTTCGTGGACTGCGAGACTATTTCTTTCCCCAGTGTGGGAAAGTTTTCAGCAATTATTTCTTCAAAGACACTTTCTATCCCTTTTTCTCTCTCTTCTTCCTCTGGTACTCCTATAATGCGAATATTGTTCCATTTGGATGGGTCACACAGTTCTCTTAATATTCTTTCATTCCTAGAGATCCTTTTTCTCTCAGTACCTCAGCTTCTTTGTATTCCTCTTCTCTAGTTTTTATTTCATTTATCGTCTCCTCCACCGTATCCAATCTGCTTTTAACACCGTCCATTGTGTTCCTCAAGGATTGGATCTCTGACCGGAATTCATTCCTGAGTTCTTGAATATCTTTCCGTACCTACTTGAGCATGTGAATGAATTTTATTTTGAACTCCCTTTCAGGGAGAGTCATAAGGTCCATATCATTAAAATCTTTCTCAGGAGTTGTGTTCATAATTTTACTCTCGACCAGGTTCCTTTGGCGTTTCATATTTGTGTATGGAGCCCTCTAGTGCCCAGAAGCTCTACTCTCTGGAGCTGCTCAGCCCCTGAAGCAATGTCAGGGATTGTAGGGGAGTGGTATTGGTGCCTCGGGGGAGGAAAGGGCTGTTTCCTGGTTCCTGGCTGCTATGCCTGTCTCCACTCTCTGAATCGGTGGGCTGAGCACAGAGGTATAAGCCTCAGTGCTTTGCCTTTTAAGTTGCTGTAGACAGATCCTCCCTCCATTTGGCCCAACACCAGGGAAGGGCTTCCAGGTTTGCAAGCCCGGTGGGGCTGGCCAGGCGAAAGGTGCACTAGTCTGCCTGTCACAGAAGGGGTTCCTTTAGCTGTGCAGGCAGCCAGGGTGCTGGCACACCTGAAGATCAGAAAACTCCCAATCTGCTGGGCAGAGTTCACCCGGACAATCCTGTCCACCTGTCCTTCCTCCCGAGTAGCAAGCTCTGTGCAGTCCTTGCCCCTCAGCAGGCCTCCTTCCAAGGTCCTCCCTGCCAGGAAGTCTCTCAGACTGCCTGTCCCTCCCCCGTCCTGGAGAAGCTGGGTATGGATCCCTGATCTCACAGGCAGCCGAGATCTTAGTTTCTCCAGGAACTCCGCCTGTCTTAGCTTTCCAAGCTCCTAATTACAAGAGTATCATGCAAGCCCCATGAAATGTAGGTTTGTGCTCCCAGAGTAGATCTCCAGAGTTAGGTATTCAGCAGTCCCAGTTCTCCACTCCCTCTCTGCTCTGTTCCTGTTCCTCCTGCCAGTGAGTTGGGGTGGGGGAAGGGCTTGGATCCTGCAGGACCACAGCTTTAGTACATTACCGTTTTCTGTGAGGGCTGCTCTTGTCTCTAGGTGTATGCAGTTTATTGTAGTTCTCTTTCCCGTTGTTCTTTCAAGAGTAGTTGTAGTAGCTTTATTTTCATATTATATGCGGTTTTAGGAGGTAGCCTCTGTCTCACCTCTCACGCCGCCATCTTTAATCCCGAGCATGTTAATGATTTTTATTTTGAACTCCCTTTCAGGGAGAGTCATGAGGTCAGTATCATTTAAATCTTTCTCAGGAGTATTAATAATTTTACTCTGGACCAGGTTCCTTTTGCATTTCATATTTGTGCATGGCACCCTCTAGTGCCCAGAAGCTCTACTCTCGGGAGATGCTCAGCCCCTGAAGCAATGTCAGGGGTTGTAGGGTAGTGGTATTGCTGCCTGGGGGGAGGAAAGAGCTGTTTCCTGCTTCCTGGCTGCTATGCCTGTCTTCACTGCCTGAACCAGTGGACTGAGCACATAGGTACAAGCCCCCATGTTTTGCGTTTTCAGCTGCTGCAGACTGATCCTTCTGATGCCGGGGTTCTTGTTCACGAAGCCGAAGAATGAGCTTATAAACACCCAAGGTAGGAGAGCAGGGTATAGGCTTTTATTTAGAAATAAAGTGAAAGGACAGAGCTCCCAGCTCACGTCAGGAGGGGACAAGAGAGTCCGGTGTGGTGTGTTGTCAGGGGTTTTATAGGCAGATGAGGATTTTTCGAGAACATGAGAAAAGTTTAGGGGTGCAGACCTGCTAAGTGGTGTCTGAACACCCGTAATTAACTTAACACAAGGAATTTCTTACCCCGATCTCTCTCTCTGGGATACTGGCATCTTGGTCTAGGAGCATATCAAAAGGCGGCCTGCCCAGCCCCCAAGGTGGACTGAGGTATTGTCTGTTTGCTTAAGAGTAAGTTAAGAATCCTGCTTCCCAAACTTCCTGGGTGTTAAAATGCAATCTTATCTTTAAGGTGGAATCTTTGCTGCCTTTTACTATGTTGTTTACAGCTGGGTCTGCATGCTAAATTAGTTGCCCAGTTTGCAAAACCACCCCATCAGATCTGAAAGAGGAAAGACAGCACATAGGCCTGAGCCTTTTAGCATGCTAAAGTGAATCTTACACATGATTACAAATAATTAGCATAATAAAAACATGTGCTACTCTTCTTTGTCTGGGGAACATTAACTGATCTTACTGTCAAATGACCCTAGAGCTTAATGTTTAACACAGAGTTTTGGTAGGGGGTTTCCTTGCACGTAGTTAACATTGTTGAGTACAAATATTCTGCCTTGCTTTTTTCAGAGGCCCTCCCCCTACTCTGACTACACCCATGGTCCCTGTCTCACTTCCTCTGGCTGGCCCAACACCAGGGTAGGGTTTCCCAGTTTGCTAGCCTGGTGGGGCTGGTCAGGAGAAAGGCACAGTAGGCTGCCTATTGTGGAAGGGGTTCTTGGAGCTGTGTAGGCAGCCAGGAAGCTGGAGCACCTGAAGATCATGAAAGCTCCCAAACTGCTGGGCTGAGTGCACCCGGACAATTTTGTCTACCTGTCCTTTCTCCTGAGCAGTAAGCTCTGTGCAATCCTTGCCCCTTTAGCAGCCCTCTTGCTAAGGGCTTCTTTGTTAGGAAGTCTTTCAGACTGCCTGCCTTTCTTTTGTCCCAGAGCAGCTGGATATGGATCCCTGCTTTCCACAAGCAGCTGGAATCTCAGTCTCTCCAGGAATTCTGCCTGTCTTAGCTTTCCAACTCCCTAATTACAAGAGTATCATGCAAGCACCATGAAATGTAGGTTTGTGCTACCAGAGCAGATCTCTGGAGTTAGGTATTCAGCCGTCCCAGATCTCCACTCCCTCCCTGCTTCGTTCCTCTTCCTCCTGCCTGTGAGCTCGGGTGGGGGAAGGGCTTGGATCCCGCAGGACCACAGCTTTAGTACGTTACCCTTTTCTGTGAGGTCTGCTCTTGTCTCCAGGTGTATGCAGTTTGTTGCTGTCCTCTTTCCCATTGCTCTTTCAAGAGTAGTTGTAGTAGCTTAATTTTCATATTATATGCGGTTTTAGGAGGAAGCCTCTGTCTCTCCTCTCATGCCGCCATCTTTAATCCTTCTTCCTAGTTTAGTTTTTTAAAAGTTTCAGATGCTAGAATCTGAAAAAGTTTTTCCACAAAATAAGATATATTTTTTACATAATAATTCATTTTATTTTCTGTTTTTGTTATTGAAGACTAACTACAACCAGAGCTTCTGATCACTCTGAGATAGTTGGTGTTACCACATTGACTTTTAATGCCCCCCCCCAAAGAAATTTGTTTATTTTAGTTAGCATAAAAAACTGTATTTCTGTCAGTATATTAGGCTATTTTAGAGTCTTGAAAATGGCTTAAGGAACACTCAGTTCTGCCTTAAGGAGGTCCATCATTCACGATTGGAAGCCATTGATATGAATTTAAATGTTTATTTGTAGTTGTTTATCCTTGACTTTCTTTGACATGCTTATAATTAATATTATGATAAGCAGTATTATTTGAGTGTATTAAGTACCTCAGACACTCCTGAGCCATAGTAGTTTACTAAGAAATGTAAAATAATACAGAATAAAAATGAAAATTAGCAATTGATAACATTCTTGTCCTTTTTCTTTATAAATGGCAAGGTAAATGAATTTCACATGTTTATTCTGAGGCACTTTTTACCTCACTTTCTTAAGCACACCTATATTTTGTGAGTCTTTTTTTCTTTATTTTTTTGGCATTAGTCCGAGTGTTTGAATCTGGCAAAGAAAGTACTGAGCTTTTTGATAGCCAGCATCTTTTATTTACTGAGATATATTATAGATCTCACAAGACTAATTGATTATGACAACAAACCTTTGGGTAGATAGTTTGATTTTTTTTTAAATAGATCATTAAGTCTGTAAAATTTAAAGTTGTACAGTAAGATACATAGCTGTGTGCTTAGATGGCCACGTCATAATGTTGTTAGTAAAAGAATCAATAAAAGGACTTTTCAAATACAAAAAATGAATATAACCCGCTTCCTAAATGTTACCATGTTATGTAGTTGCTCCCCCTCTTTAACTTTTTTTTTTTTAGTTCTGGTTTTATAATTGAACAGTCTGATTCATCAGAGGAAGAAGAGGGGACCAGATTAGTATTAGCTGCTGTTGTATTCATTTTTCTCTTTACCTAGTAGCAAAGCTACAAACCCTGTAAATAGCAACATTTAAAAATTAGCTTGGAAAAGTTTGGGTTGTTTCTTTCAATTTCTTGAGTTTAAATTACTGAGGAACTACTATGTTCAATCTTACTTGGACTTTTAAGAGGTAAAGAGAAAAATTCTGTTTAGAAAAAAGGCATCTTAATAGTTCTTTAGGCATTTAAAACTTGTTGTCCATGACTTGTTTTTAACTGCCTTTTGGCATTTCTTAGGCTCTTTATAAAATATTTCTGATGCATTTAGCTATTTGAGATCTGATAGACCCTATAACCAGAAGTTCCAGCCAGATAATTTTTTTCCTTTTGGCAAAGCATGGTTTTTAGAGTGCTGACAGTTAAATTGCATCCAATTTTATTTTTGTAATAAAGGTGCTTCAGGTAAGATAAATTCTTCGCCTATTTTTTCACCTATTATCCTTTGTTTTAGTTGATGCAAAGTTGCCATAGTTGTTCCTCTTCTCACTAAAGAGGAAATGAGCCCCCTACCCTGGTATGTTGGTTATTTGTAACCTCTAGTAGCCTAGAAACTCAGTTCTAATTAACATTGCCTGTAGATAAGGAAGTAGAACTATTTAGGAATCAGAGAATGGTGTAAATTCTTTAACAAATTTTTGACTTACTCATTTTTAACAAGAGGGCAATGTGTATACATGATCCAAAATTTTAAGGTACAAAAGGGTTTATTGTGAAAGGCAAGTCTCTTTTCCTGCCTTCCTGTCTACTAGGTCCCTTCCCTGAGGCCTTTGCAGTTTTTGTAGCAAGATTTCTTCACACATTTACAGCCATATCTATACATTCTTATTGGCTGCATAGTATACAGTGTATTGAATGTACTGTGCATTGCCATTTTGGGGGACATAAAGCTTGTTTCCTATCTTTGGTTTGTATAAGTAAAGCAGCAGTGAGTAATGTATACATATTTCATACCTGTGCAGATATATCAGTACTTTAAATTTTAGAAGTGAAATTTCTTTGTCAAGAGGTAGGTGCATTGAAAAGTTTGATACTGCCAAATTGTCCTTCTTGGTGTATTCATTTCTAAAGTTAGAATATTAGTTTTATAAGGTACTTTTAAAAGTATGGTCACTAAATGGTTATATGCTGTTTATAACCAGATTTAGTTTATTTTTTAAATTATATGGTTGTAAGCATGGATGACTCATGCTGTAGAAGCTACTGGCATTCATTTGTCAAAAATGTATTGTTTTGATTACTAGAGGTCCTTTATATAGGTAGCTTCTATCTTACAAACAAATTGTTTAAAAAGGATTTTGGCTAGGGGCTGGGGAAATGGTGAGTTAAAAAGAATCAGCCTACTTTTCCAATATCAAATGTGCGAAGTTTCGCTTACTTAGGCCAGGCAATAAAAAATGGTGTAACCCGTTACATCGCACTATATTTGAACCACCCTTTATAAACTGGTGGAAATTTGTTCATCCTGCTACATCCCTATCTTAGGGAACTGGGTCCACCCAAAATCTGGGCCCTTGGTTGTGACTTCCAATGGGGGATAGATTGGGTGGTGGTGCCTGGGGAGAATGTCTAGAGGGAGCAGCGAATGCATTAGGAGTAAAGTGAGAAATAGCAATAGAATGAACTCAGGGTGGTTTATTCTTTCCAGTTTTTGCTTTTCTGCAGTGTTGGGAACAGGGTAAGGGAAGGAGCAGGGAAATGGGAAAGATGGGGTTTTACTTCTGTCCCCTTCAGAGTGACTTTCCTCTTTTCCTAGTTCCATTCAGGGGGTACTGAACCTGGGATTCAGGTGAGTTTAGATGAATGAGGGATGAAGAGTGAAAATGTCTGAAATTGTTGAAAGGTTTATAGAGTCTGAGAACAGGGAAATGGAATGGAAAAGATTTCCAGTGATAACACAAAGAACCATCTGTGTGTTACAAGCATTTATAGCTTGTGCTTTTTTTTTTTTTTTTTTTTAAGACAAGTTGGTGGACAGTTTTGAGGGCATTTTAAATGAGCATTGTTTCTGCCGGGGAGGACAGGAACATCGGCTCCAGGTGGATTTTTTTTGGATACTCTATAGTCGTTCTTTTTTGAGGTGAAAATACACAAAGGCTCTGACTTAAAGGGAATGTTCTGTTACATCCCTGCTAGCTTAGAGGTATCTCTGTGGGTCTTAAAGTGGTGGCAATAATTCTCTTTCTATTCAGTCCCATGTTGGAGCAAAACAGAGCTGACTATACAGCCCTTGTCCTTCAGACATGTCTAAATTTTTTCAGTCTATTTATGAGCATCCACAAACACTGTGCATACTTCTGCCAGGGGTTGAATGTGTCTATTTTCCTTTAATTTAGCTTAAAACTAGTAATGGAATTCCTGAGGTTTTGAGAGGAATAGTGTTGGCAAGCTTCATTTTGAAACTAAAGGCAAATTAATATACCAAGAAAACAGATAACTTTAGAAAGGGATCTTAAAACTCTGCTGACATTTGCAAACCTGGTGTCTTATATTTATATAAGCTTTAGATAGGAACTGCTATTTTTCTAAAATTGTTGGTTTAAAAATAATTGTTACATTTGTGCATTTAAAAAGTTGCTTCTAACACACTTGGGGTATGCTTGAGCTCAGTCTTTTCAGCAAAGCACTCAAAGACATTTGGGCATCAGCCCTTTTGGTCTTATTCTGTCTCAGACCATTTAGATAATTAAGATGGATTGTGGATGTCAGGAATTTGATAAGTTTCCATTAAATTCTAATGTGGTTTAAAAAATTGCTTAAAATGGCCTTTGAGCTCGTTAAAATGTGTTACCATCATTTGAATTATGCAATGTAGCTGAATATTGCTGAAATGACAGATGATAGCTCTTGTCATTTTGGCATTTGCTCTTTAAATGTACTGTTTCATTGTCTTTAGAAGATATTATTTGCATGTGCGCTGAACGGTTATACTAGTGAAAAATAGGCCTTTCTCTGATTAAATCTACTTAATTCTAACTTTTGTGTACATTCCATTAGTATTCATTTGTGGCCTTACCTACTTATGTGAATTTTACCCATTAATCCATGAACTTTTTTTGAGTTCCTAACTCTGTGTTAAATCTATCTGTATATTGCTTTGTTGTTAGGTATCTTTTGCTATTTTAAAATTTCTTCAGGACAAGTATTATGTTTTCTTATATTCTTTGGTTAATTCTCCACAATGCAACACAACGAACACTTTGTTGTAGTGGGTGGATACTAAAAGCTTACTTGCCCATCAAACAGATACTTACCCAATGCTTAAGTTTGTTCTAGAGGCTGAGGATATAAAGTTGAATAAGGTAAGGACTCTGCCTTCACCTTGCTTAGACTTTGATAGGAGATTCAGAAAATAAACCAATTATATAGTACCATGTGCTATTCATGTTTTGAAATCATCCTTGAGAGGGCCAGAGCTCTACTCTGATACAGGAGGTTTTTGTACTCATTCTGAAGAGTGGAAACTAACATTTTTAGATTGTCTGAAGGCTTCTGTATCAGTTTATCCTCCTAAATCCCTCAACATAAGCATGATATCTATTTTATACATGAGGAAACTGTCTTAGGTTATATCGTTTGGTGTAGGCCACTTAGGTGCTAAGCTGTTGAGCTGGGATTCTAACTTAGTGTTCTTTGTTTTATACCAGAGGGTTTCTTAACTTGAGCCCTGCTGACATTTGGGCTGGGTAATTCCTTGTTGTTGGGGAATGTCGTGTGCACATGGGATGGGTAGCAGTACCCCTGTGTCTACTCTGGGCCAAGACTAGGGCTATGAAAGGAGGCACCAGGGCACAAAATTTAAGGAGTCACTCATTCTCAGGATCTTTTAAGTGTGGACCTGGCATTTTAATCCTCACAACATCTGAGAACATTCGCCCATGCCCACCGGTTGCTTCTAGGTTTTGATTCAGTTTCTTACGATGTGAGGAATGAATCCTCTAGGCATTTAGATATTCCTTGGGAGCTGAAGAACAGTAATGAGTTTTTTTTTTTTTGCATCTTTTGTCTCTCTTATCCTAGAACACATAACCTTGAGCAAAAGTGACTAAAAAGAAATGGCAGTTGTAAGTGCTAAGTAAATACCTTCTAAGTATTTCAGAGCTTAGAACCTTTAGGTAATATGTTACAGAACAAAGAAACCAATTGCTTCAAACTAATGAAAACCAAGAGCAAAAACTATCTGTTGAATATACTTGGCTTAATTTTGTTTGGTGGCCTAGCCCTTACCTGCTACTATTGATTTTGTACCATTAGAAATTGCATTAATTATTTTCTAATGTCTCTGCTTTTAATATAACTATATCCTTGTATGGGTACATCCATTAGTACCTTTTGATTAACTGGACTGTAGCTTGCACACTAAACACGAACTAGGTTGTGTGGTTCTCTAGAATGAAGTCTTTCAAATAACAAGAGTATGTAATAAAAGCCTGAAATCTAGGATTATTGATAAATAGTGCCCAACAGAATTATTAATAGTCTGCCAGATTTGGAGTCTTAAGTAGTTTTAACTTACTGGTAATACATTGTTTGACTTGTGATAATATCATTTTTTTCTTTTACTTTTACATTGGTAGGATTGCGGTTATATTTTAGATGTCCCTGAACAGCTAGTACAGTAGGCAGCTCTTGTTATTACAGGCCATAGAGAGCCATTAAAGACTGCTGAGTTCTAGAGTAATTTGGAAAAGGAAACTTTTCAGGAATATTATTCTGGTAACTTTATGTATAACTTACTGTGCAGAAACCTTTACTAAGGTCAGCTTAGAGGCCAGGTAGGAGGATATAATGAGAATGTGAACTAGGATGCTTGAATAGGAGTGGAGAAGTGAGTCTGGATGGGAACATTTTTTGGTGTGTATTTTTTTCTTGCTTATGAGAGTATAAAAAACATATAAAATGCAGAAAAGTGTGGAGAAGATGGTGCTTATCCTTATTTCTACTATTTAGAAATATAACCACTATTAATATTCTTAGGCATTCCATTTCAGGTCTGTTGCATCTTATGTTTCCCTGTTCTACCACCACCCCCAATTTTGGTGAAAGGGTCCACAGGGAAAGGCTACATGTGTCTTCTCATAGAATACGAAGTTTTTAAAGAACAGGCTTTCTAAAATGAAAAGATTTTATACATACGTAGCAGGAACCCAACAGGTGTTTGTGGAATGAATGAATTGGTAACTGCTAAAATTCAGTGAATAAAGAGGGATGAGTCAAATATAATGCCTAGGTTTTGAGGTTGTGTGAATTGTGGTAAAGGAGAATTTGGCTAGTTTTTGATGGTGGGGTTGAAAGTGGTGGTAAAAAGAATGGATTTTATTTGAAGGAATTGAATTAGATGTACTAGTACAGTATTCTAAGTAGAAATCTGGAGCTTAGCTGAGAATTTGAGGTCATCACAGAAGTGAGAAAATGTGGAGAAAGAATTGAGTTTACAAATACATAGCTACAGCTCCAGTCAGAGCCATGTTTCTGACAATAGCTTTTTGAGGACCACCCCAAAATGCAGTTATTTCCTTAGTGTTTTTCTTTAAATAATTCTTTTACTAAAATACATTTATTTTAAAGGGAAGCTTTATATTGGTACTATAAATGTCAAACTAGTATCACTTGCTTTAAATAGTTGGCAATGGAAAAGCTCAAATGGTGACAACAGAATCATATTAAATTTTAGCTAGATGATGTTGCCTGCTAAATCTTCAGAAACTAAGTCTGTGTGGTTTAGATAAAAAAAAAGTGAAATGAGAAAACAGTAAGACTTTGTAATTAGAAGGCCCTTAGGCCTTGACAGCTAATAACTTTGTCATGACACATCATTATATGTCTGCCATCTGAAACAGGTCTATAGCCCATGCTTTGGGAAATACTGAGGTATGGGCAGAGGAAGGGGAACTTGCTTTGGAAATAGGCAGCTAGTGAGCAGACAAATGAGAACCAGGAGTGATAATGTCCTGGAAGACTTAGGGAGGTGGGTATTTCAAAAAGGCATGTGTGATGCTGTTGAAAATTCAAGAAAGTTTTGTAATAACTTTCATATCAAGATGTGATGCTGTCTATTAATAAAACCAAGAGGTTTCTGCTTTCTGGTGATTCTCATTTATTTGGATTCAGCCACCATATAGGAATTGATAAAATATCAACATAAAGGAATTGATAAAATACTTTCTTGTGTGTGTTAACAGGTTTTATCTGGAATATAACAATGATTGAAAATGTAGAGAAGGCATAAGACAGTGATGACGACAAGAACAGTCATGTTCTTATTCATATGATTGAGACTTAGCAGGACTAGTTAACTCAGTAATAATAATTCAGTAAATGAAATTTGTAGTCATAAACGTGAATTGGGCTGCCCTGTCTGGACAGGTACACACACACATGCAGCTACTGTTTCTCTAGAGAAGAATAATTCTCCTACCCTCCTTTTAGATCCTGCTTTGAGGAAATTTTGGTTGTATATCTTCATAGGGGCAGGAAATAGTTTTGAGAAATATTTATTATGCAGTTTTTGTCTCCTAACTCATATGCCACGGTATGAGTCAACACTAGTTGAAGGTCTTTCTACTTTGGGTGTGGGGGTGGGGAGAAATGAATGTATTAACAGTTTACTTGTATTTTTGTTATCCTTAAAATGAAAATTTATTTCTGAACTGTGGAAATATTTTAGAAGTTCTCTGAATTTGTAGTGATAAAATCATTCTACCTTTCCATGAATTATCTGTAGTAGTACTTTGTTGTTCTCTGTATTATAAAAATAATTTTAAAGAATGCCTAAGTAAAACATGCTATCCATATCTTATTTTCAGGCTGAGTTTGGGTGGTCCCAATTTAAGGTTGATCTCTTTCTACACAAAACTTTAAGAATTGCAATACCTAAAAATAAATCATCAAGGAGATTCAAGATGGCGGCTTGAGAGGCGAGACAGAGAAATCCTCCCCAAAGCACATATAGTGTGAAAATATAGTTAATACAACTAGCCCTAAAACAGCAACAGGAAAGAAGGCTGCACCAGACTGCATACAGACCTCACGAACAGAGCAGACCTCATGAAACAGGGTAATGTATTAAAAGCCTTGATCTGGCAGGACCCAAGCCCTTCCTCTACCCCAGCTTACCAGCAGGAGGAAGAGAAACGGAGCGGGGAGGGGGTGGAAGCCTAGAACTGCTGAACACCCAGCCCTGGAGGTCTGCTTTGGATCACAGACCTACACTGTGTGGTGCTCTGGAGGTTGCTGGGGTTGGGGAGCCGGGACAGGCAGAGTGCTTGAAAGACTGAGATTCTGGCCATTTGTGGAGGATGGGGATCTACATCCGACTGCTCTGGGACAAAGGAAAGGCAGGCGCTCTGAGAGGATTCCTAGCAGCTAGAGGGCTGCTGAAGGGGTGGAGTTTGCACGGAGCTTCCTACGGGGAGAAGGGATAGGTGGACAAGGTTGTGTGGGTGCACTCTGCCCAGCGGGTTGGGAACTTTGAGGAGCTTCAGGCGCCCCATCCCCCTGACTGCTTACTCAGCTCCGAGGCCCCTGGCTGTGACACGCAGCCTGCTGCAACTTCCTCCTAGACTGCTGGCACCTACTCGCAAACGGCAGTCACTGCGCTGGTGTCAGGCCAACTGGAGGGTGCGCCTACAACAGCTAGAGACACCAAGCACAGAGGCTTACATCTGTGTGCTTGGCCCGCTGGCTCTGATACTGGAGACAGGCACTGCAGCCAGGAATCAGGAAACAGCTCTTTCCTGCCCCAAGGCACCAGCACTGCTCCCCTACGACACCCAACCTCACTCTAGGGACTGAGCAGCTTCAGAGACTAGAGCTTCTGGGAACTGGAGGGCACCACATAGAATTATGAAATGTCAAAGGAACCTGGTTAAGACCAAAATGTCACAAACCCCAGAAAAAGGATCAAATAAAACTGAATTCACCAATCTTCCTGAAAGAGAGTTTAAAATAAAAATCATAAACATGCTTGTGGAGGTACAGAAAAATATTCAAGAACTCAGGGACAAATTTAAAATGGAGATTCAATCATTCAAAAATTCTATATCTGAAAAGAAACACACAATGGAGGGATTTAAAAGCAGATTAGATGTAGTAGAAGAGATGGTAAATGGAATAGAAATTAGAGAAGAGGAATACAAAGAAGCTGAGGCACAGAGATAAAAAAGAATCTCTAAGAATGAAAGAATATTGAGAGAACTGTGTGACCAATCCAAACGGAACAATATCCGCATTGTAGGGGTACCAGAAGAAGAGAGAGAAAAAGGGATAGAAAGTATTACTGAGGAGGTAACTGCTGAAAATGTACCCAGTCTGGGGAAGGAGATAGTCTCTCAAGATATGGAGGTACACAGATCACCCAACACAAGGGACCCAAGGAAGACAACATCAAGACATATAATAATGAAAATGGCAAAGATCAAGGATAAAGACAGACATTTAAAAGCAGCTAGAGAGAGAAAAAAGATCACATACAAAGGAAACCCCATCAGGCTATCATCAGACTTCTCAACAGAAACCTTACAGGCCAGAAGGGAGTGACATGATATATTTAATGCAATGAAGCCGAAGTGCCTCAAACCAAGAATGGTCTACCCGGCAAGGTTATCATTTAAATTTGAAGGAGGGATTAAACAGTTTCCAGATAAGCAAAAGCAGAGAATTTACCTCCCGCAAAGCACCTCTACAGTGCATTTTGGAGGGACTGCTATAGATGGAAGTATTCCTAAGGCCAAATAGATGTTACCAGGGGAAACAAAATGATAGCAAAGTAGAACAATTAATTACTAAGCAGATGGAAAATCAAATCAACTACACTGAAAGTCAATCAAGGGATAGACAAAAAGTACAGAATATGATAACTAACATATAAAGAATGGGGGTGGAAGAAAAAGGAGGAAAAAAAGAATCTTTAGGTTGTATTTGTAATAGCATATGGAGTGAGTTAAATTAGACTGTTAGATAATAAGGGAATTACCCTTGAAACTTTGGTAACCACAAATCTAAAGCCTGCAATGCCAATAAGTACATACCTATTGATAATTACCCTGAATGTAAACTGTCTGAATGCATCAATCAAAAGACATAGAGTCACTGAATGGATAAAAAAACAAGACCCATCTATATGCTGCCTACAAGAGACTCACTTCAAACCCAAAGACATACACTGACTGAAAGGAAAGGGATGGAAAAAGATATTTCATGCAACTCGTAGGGAGAAAAAAGCAGGAGTTGCAGTACTTGTATCAGACAAATAGACTTCAAAACAAAGAAAGTCGCAAGAGACAAAGAAGGACATTATATAATAAAAGGGTCAGTCCAACAAGAGGCTATAACTATTATACCTATGCACGCAACACAGGATTACCCACATATGTGCAACAAATACTAACAGAATTAAAGGGGGAAATAGAATGCAATGCATTCATTTTAAGAGACTTGAACACACCACTCACTCCAAAGGACAGAGCAACCAGACAGAAAATAAGTAAAGAGACAGAGGCACTGAACAATGTATTAGAACAGATGGACCTAACAGACATCTACAGAACACTCCATCCAAAAGCAACAGGATACACATTCTTCTCAAGTGCACATGGAACATTTTCAAGAATAGATCACATACCAGGCCACAAAAAGAGCCTCAGGAAATTCAAAAAGATTGAAATTATACCAACCCGCTTTTCAGATCACAAAGGTATGAAACTAGAAATAACTTACACAAAAAACCGAAAAAGCCCACAAACACATAGAGGTTTAATAACATGCTCCTAAATAATGAATGGATCAATGACCAGATAAAAAGAGAGAATAAGCAATAGATGGAGACAAATGACAACAATAATTCAACACTGCAAAATCTGTGGGATGCAGTGGAGGCCGTGCCAAGAGGAAAGTATATTGCAATACAGGCCTACCTCAGAAAAGAAGAACAGTCCCAAATGAACAATCTAAACTCACAATTAATGAAACTGGAAAAGGAAAAACAAATGAGGCCCAAAGTCAGTAGAAGGAGGGACATAATAAAGATTAAAGCAGAAATAAATAAAACTGAGAAGAATAAAATAATAGAAAGAATGAGTGAAAGCAGGAGGTGTTTCTTTGAGAAAATAAACAAAATAGATAAACCCCAGCCAGACTTACTAGGAAAAAAAGAGAGTCTACACACATAAACAGAATCAGAAATGAGAAAGGAAAAATCACGACGGACACCACAGAAACAGTAAGAATTATGAGCGAATACTATGAAAAATTATATGGTAACTGGATAATCTATAAGAAGTGGATAACTTTCTATAAAAGTAGAACCTTCCAAGGCTGAGGAAGAAACAGAAAATCTGAATAGACCAATCACCAGCAAAGAAATTGAATTGGTCATCAAAAAACTACCTAAGAACAAAACTCCCGGACCAGATGGTTTCACTGCTGAATTTTATCAAACATTTAGTGAAGACCTAATACCAGTCCTCCTTGAAGTTTTCCAAAAAGTAGAAGAGGAGGGAATACTCCTAAACTCATTTTACGAGGCCAACATCACTCTAATACTAAAACCAGGAAAGACCCCACCAAAAAAGAAAATTACACAGAAATATCCCTGATGAACATAGATGCAAAAATACTCAACAAAATATTAGCAAACTGAATTCAAAAGTACATCGAAAAGATCATCTATCATGATCAAGTGGGATTCATCCCAGGGATGCAAGGATGGTACAACATTCGAAAATCCATCAACATCATCCACCACATCAACAAAACAAAAGACAAAAACCACATGATCATCTCCATAGATGCTGAAAAAGCATTTGACAAAATTCAACATCCATTCATGAAAAAAAACTCTCAACAAAATGGGTATAGAGGGCAAGTACCTCAGCTTAATAAATTCCATATATGACAAACCCACAGCCAACATTATACTTAACATCGAGAAGCTGTTCCCCTAAGATCAGGAACAAGACAAGGATGCCCACTCTCCCCACTTTTATTCAACATAGTTCTGGAGGTCCTGGCATGGCAATCAGACAACACAGAGAAATAAAAGGCATCTAGATTGGCAAGGAAAAGTCAAACTGTCCCTGTTTGCAGATGACATCATATTGTAGATAAAAAATCCCTAAGGAATCCGCTCCAAAACTACTAGATCTAATATCTGAATTCAGCAAAGTTGCGGGATACAAAATTAATACACAGAAATCTGTTGCATTCCTATACACTAACGATGAATTATTTGAAAGAGAAATCAGGGAAACAATTTCGTTCACAATTTCATCAAAAAGAATAAAATACCTAGGAATAAAGCTACCCAAAGAAGTGAAAGACCTATACTCTGAATACTATAAGACACTCATGAGAGAAATTAAAGAAGGTTCCAATAAATGAAAACATATCCTGTCTTCATGGATAGGAAAAATTAGTATTGTTAAAATGGCCATCTTACCTAAAGCATTCTACAGATTCAATGCAATCCCTATCAAAATACCAACAGCATTCTTCAATGAACGAGAGCAAATAGTTCTAAAATTCATATGGAACCACAAAGACCCCGAATAGCCAAAGCAATCCTGAGAAGGAAGAATAAAGCGGGGGGAATTACACTCCCTGACTTGAAGCTCAACTACAAAGCCACAGTAATCAAGATAATTTGGTAGTGGCACAAGAACAGACCCATAGACCAATTGAACAGACTAGAGAGCCCAGATATAAACCCAAGCATATATGGTCAATTAATATACGATAAAGGAGCCATGGATATACGATGGGGAAATAACAGCCTCTTCAACAGCTGGTGTTGGCAATACTGCACAGGTACATGTAAGAGAATGCAACTGGATTATTGTCTAACCCCATACACAAAAATAAACTCAAAATGGATCAAAGACCTGAATGTAAGTCATGAAACCATAAATCTCTTAAAAAAAACATAGGCAAAAATCTCTTGGAGATAAACATGAGCAACTTCTTTGTGAACATGTCTTCCCCGGCAAGGCAAACAAAAGCAAAAATGAACAAGTGGGACTGTATCAAACTAAAAGGCTTCTTTACAGCAAAGGACACCATGAATAGAACAAAAAGACATCCTACAGTATGGGAGAATATATTCATAAATGACATCCGATAACGGGTTGACATCCAAATTATATCAAGATCTCCCACATGTCAACAAATAAAAAGCAAATATCCAATTAGAAAATGGGCAGAGAATCTGAACAGATAGTTCTCCAAAGAAGAAATTCAGATGGCCAACAGGCACATGAAAAGATGTTCCACATCACTAAACATCAGAGAAATGTAAATTAAAACCACAATGAGATATCACCTTACACCAGTTAGGATGGCCACCACCCAAAAGACAAACAACAACAAATGCGGGTGACTATGTGGAGAAAGGGAACCCGCCTACACTGCTGGTGGCAATGTAAAATAGTTCAACCATTGTGGAAGGCAGTATGGAGGTTCCTCAAAAAACTCAAAATAGAAATACCTTTGGATCCAGCAATCCCACTCCTAGGAATTTACTTTAAGAATGCAGCAGCCCAGTTTGAAAAAGACATATGCACCCCTATATTTATCACAGCACTATTTACAATAGCCAAGAAATGGAAGCAACCTAAGTGTCCATCAGTAGATGAAAGGATAAAGAAGATGTGGTACATATACAAAATGGAATATTATGCAGCCATAGGAAGAAAACAAATCCTACCATTTGCAGCAACATGGATGGAGCTAGAGGGTATTATGCTCAGTGAAATAAGCCAGTTGGAGAAAGACAAGTATCAAATGATTTCAGTCATCTGTGGAGAATAAGAAAAAGGAAAAACTGAGGCAACAAAACTGTAGCAGACTCACAGAACCCAAGAATGGACTAACAGTTAACAAAGGGAAAGGGACTAGGTAGGATGGGTGCGAAGGGGAGAGATAAGGCAGAAAAAGGGGCATCACAATTAACATGTATAATGTGTGTGGGGGACACAAGGAAGGCAGTATAATTGAGAGAAGACAAGTAGTTACTCTGTAGCATCTTACTATGCTGATGGACAGTGACTGTAATGGCGTATGTAGTGGGGACTTGATAATGGGGGGAGTCTAGTAACCATAATGTTATTCATGTAATTGTACATTAATTATAGCAAAATAAAAAAGTAAATTAAAGTAAATAAATAAATAAATAAATAAATAAGTCGCCACATATGAAAATTCAGCCTGAATGTATTACTCCCTTTTAAAGAATGAGACAAAATACAAATAAGTGAAATACATAGTGGTGGTTGCCAGGTCACAAAAGCCATAATATACCTTAAGTACATTCCTGAATCACCTAACCACTATTTTTAACAGTAAATCTGTGGTGTAGAAAGACATTCACGACTTTCAAGCAAGTAACCAACAAATCATCTTTGGAATGTACAGTGTTTAAGTTGGGAACTGCTGTAGAAGCAGCTGATTTTGGCAGAAAACAGATGTTTTAAAAGAGAATTGGGTATGTCTTTTTTGGTTATCTGCTCTTGGGGGTGCCTCAGTCTGTAGTCTGTATTTAGTAGAAGTATAATTACTAATACATTTTTTTTGTATTATATTAGGGATTTTAAGTTTATTTTGAACAACACTGAGTTTAGCACAACAAAGAAACTAGATGTAAATTGATCCACTCTGTAGAAATATGCTCTACTGCACATATGGAGATTTTTGTCGTTCTGAGTTTATTCAAGCATGTTATGGTTCTTAATTCAGCCTTTTTGTAAGGTGGCTGTGTGGAAAGAGGTGGACTTTAATTGGCTCCTTAATTTTGTGCTGGGATTTCATTATATTGTTTGGTAGAATGCCATTCTATTTTAATTGGTATGTTTACCATATATAAGCATTTTGTAAGGGATGGCATCAGTGTAGGTATTTATGAAAGCTTGTAAGAAACTACTATGTATGGAGAAACATGTACAGATGTACCCAGAAATATTGTGGGTTTGGTTCCAGATGGCTGCCCTACAGTGAATGTCACTTTTCAGATGGATGGTTTGATTTTTCAGTGCAGATAAAAGTTATGTTTACAGTATAATATAGTCTGTTAAGTGTGCAGCACTATTATGTCTTCAAAAACAGTGAGCATTACCTTAATTAAAGAATACTTTATTTCTAAAGAATGTTAACCATTATCTGAGCTTCATCAAGTCAGTCTTTTTGTTGGTAGAGGGTCTTGACTCAGTGTTGACGGCTGCTGACTAATCAGGGTGGTAGTTGGTGATGGCTGGGTGGCTACGGCCTTTCTCAAAATAAAACAGCAGTGAAGTTTGTCCATGTGCTCTTCTTTTCACTTGAAAACTTTAAGCCATTGAACACTTCAAGGGTTGTTAATTGGCTTAATTTCAATATTGTGTCTCAGGGAATACAGAGGCCTAAGGAGAGGGAGAGATGGGATACTAGCTAGTGGAGGAGTCAGAATACACACAATATTTGTTGGTTAGATTCACTGTCCTATATGGGCTTGCTTTGTGACACCCCAAAACAATTACAGTAGTTAATATCAAAGATCACTGGTTACACATGGGGAAGACAAGTAGTGACTCTGTGTCATCTTGCTACACTAATGGACAGTGACTGCAATAGGGTATGGGGGGACTTGATAATAAGGGTGAATGTAATATCCACATTGTTTTTCGTGTGGAACCTTCATAGGAGTGTATATCAGTAATGCCTTAATAAAAAGATTATAATGCCCTAAATGGGTTATAAAAAAAAATAAAAGGAAAATAATGTGTAATAAAAAAAAAATCAGATTCAAGATGGCAGCGAGAGAGGTGAGAACTCCTCCCCAAACCACAAATTGTACAAAAATATAGTTAGTTAATACAGCTAACCCTAAAAGAGCAAGAAGAAAGAAGGCTGAATCAGACTGCATACAGACCTCACAAACACAGCAGACCTTATGAAACAGGGTATGTACGAAAGCCTTATTCCGGAGGGACCCAAGCCCTTCCCCCACCCCAGCTCACCAGTGGGAGGAGAGAAACGGAGCAGGAAGGGGGTGGAAGTTTGGGACTGCCGAACACCTAGCCCTGGAGATCTGCTTTGTGAGCGCAAACCTATATTGTGTGGTGCTCTGGATGTTGGGGAGCTAGAACAGGCAGAGTGCTTGAAAGACTGACATTCTGGCCATTTGTGCAGGAGGGGATCAACATCTGGTCTCTCTGTGTCAGAGGAAAGGCAGGCAGTCTGAGAGGCTTCCTAGCAGGGAGAGGGCTGCTGAAGGGGTGGGGTTTGCACAGGAGAAGGGAGAGCTGGACAAGATTGCCTGGGCGCACTGTGCCCTGCTGGTTGGGAACTTTGAGGAGCTTCAGGTGCTCCATCCCCCTGCCTGCCTACTCAGCTCCGAGGCTCCCCACTGTGACACACAGCCTGCTGCACCTTCCTTCTAGCCTGCCAGCACCGGGTTGCAAACTGGCAGTCACTGTGCTGACATCAGGCCAGCCAGAGGGAGGCCCCGCCTACAACAGCTAGAGACGCAAAGCACAGAGGCTTACACCTGTGTGCTTGGCCCACTGGCTCTGACATTGGATATAGGCACCACAGACGGGAATTAGGAAACAGATCTTTCCTCCCCCCAGGCACCACCTCTGCTCCCGTACGACCCCCAACCTCACTCTAGGTGCTGAGCAGCTCCAGAGACTGGAGATTCTGTGCACCAGTGGGCACCACACAGAAATATGAAACATCAAAAGAACATGGTTCAGAACAAAATCTCACAAACCCCAGAAAAAGGGCCAAATGAAACTGAACTCACCAATCTTCTTGAAAGAGAGTTCAAAATAAAAATTATACACATGCTTATGGAGGTACAGGAAAATATTCAAGAGCTCAAGAATGAATTTAAATCAGAGATTCATTCATTAAGAAATTATCTGAAATGAAACATACAATGGAGGGATTTAAAAGCAGATTAGGTGCAGTAGAAGAGATGGTAAATGGAATAGAAATTAGAGAAGAGAAATACAAAGAAGCTGAGGCACAGAGAGAAAAAAGAATCTCTAAGAATGAAAGAATATTGAGAGAACTGTGTGACCAATCCAAATGGAACAATATTCACATTATAGGTGTACCAGAAGAAGAAGAGAGAGAAAAAGGGGTAGAAAGTGTCATTGAGGAGGTAATTGCTGAAAACTTCCCCAAACTGGGGAAAGAGATAGTCTGTCAAGACATGGAGGTGCACAGATCTCCCAACCCAAGGGACCCAAGGAAGACAACATCAAGACATATAACAATTAAAATGGCAAAGATCAAGGATAAAGACAGACTTTTAAAAGCAGCTACAGAGAGAAAAAAGATCACATACAAAGGAAACTCCATCAGGCTACCATCAGACCTCTCAACAGAAACCTTACAGGCCAGGAGGGAGTGGCATGATATATTTAATGCAATGAAGCCGAAGTGCCTCAAACCAAGAATACTCTACCCGGCAATGTTATCATTTAAAATTGAAGGTGGGATTAAACAATTTTCAGATTAGCAAAAGCTGAGAGAATTTACCTCCCACAAAGCACCTCTACAGTGCATTTTGGAGAGACTCCTATAGATGGAAGTATTACTAAGGCTAAATTGATGTCACCCAAGGGATAGACAAAGAGTACAGAATATGATTCATAACATAAAAACACTGAAGGAGGAAGAAAAAGGACAGAAAAAAAGGGCATCTTTATGTTGTGTTTGTGATAGCATACGAAGTGAGTTAAGTTAGACTGTTAGATAGTAAGGGAATTACCCTTGAACCTTTGGTAATCACGAATCTAAACCAATAGCAATACGTACATACCTATTGAGAATCACCCTAAATGTAAATGGTCTGAATGCACCAATCAAAACACATAGACTTAGTGAATGGATAAAAAAACAGGACCCATTTTTACGCTGCCTACAAGAGACTCACTTCAAACCCAAAGATATACACAGAATGAAAGGAAAGGAATGGAAAAAGATATTTCATGCAACTAATAGGGAGAAAAAAGCAGGAGTTGCAGTACTTGTATCAGACAAATAGACTTCAAAACAAAGAAAGTCGCAGGAGACAAAGAAGGACATTATATAATAAAAGGGTCAGTCCAACAAGAGGCTATAACTATTATACCTATGCACGCAACACAGGATTACCTACATATGTGCAACAAATACTAACAATTAAAGGGGGAAATAGAATGCAACACATTCATTTTAGGAGACTTGAACACACCACTCACAACAAAGGACAGAGCAACCAGACAGAAAATAAGTAAAGAGACAGAGGCAATGAACAACATATTAGAACAGATGGACCTAACGGACATCTACAGAACACTTCATTGAGAAGCAACAGGATACACATTCTTCTCAAGTGCACATGGGACATTTTCAAGAATAGATCATACATTAGGCAACAAAAAGAACCTCAGTAAATTTAAAAAGATTGAAATTGTGCCAACCAGCCACTCAAATCACAGAGGTATGGAACTAAATTACACAAAATAAATTACACAAAGAAAACAAAAAAGCCCACAAACACATGGAGGCTTAATAACATGCTCCTAAATAATCAATGGATGCATGACCAAATAAACACGGAGAAAAGCAATAGATGGAGACAAATGAAAACAATAATTCAACACTGCAAAATCTGTGGGATGCAGTGAAGCCTGTGCTAAGAGAGAAATACATTGCTATACAGGCCTAACTCAGGAAAGAAGAACAATCCCAAATGAACAGTCTAAACTCACAATTAATGAAACTAGAAAAGGAAGAACAAATGAGGCCCAAAATCAGTAGAAGGAGGGACATAATAAAGATTAAAGCAGAAATAAGTAAAATTGAGAAGAATAAAACAATAGAATCAATGAAAGCAGGAGGTCTTTCTTTGAGAAAATAAACAAAATAGATAAACCCCTAGCTAGACTTATTAAGAAAAAAAGAGAGTCTACACACAAAAACAGAATCACAAATGAGAAAGGGAAAATCACTATGGACACGACAGAAATACAAAGAATTATGAAAGGATACTATGAAAAATTATGTGCTAACAAACTAGATAACCTAGAAGAAATGGACAACTTTCTAGAAAAATAGAACCTTCCAAGGCTGACCCAGGAAGAAACAGAAAACCTGAACAGACCAAATCCCTGCAAAGAAAATGAATTGGTCATCAAAAAACTACCTAAGAGCAAAATGCCTGGACCACATGGGGTCACTGCTTAATTTTATCAAACATTTTGTGAAGATCTAATACCCATCATCATTAAAGTTTTCCAAAAAGTAGAAGAGGAGGGAATACTCCCAAACTCATTCCACGAGGCCAGCATCACTCAAATACCAAAACCAGGCAAAGACCAAACCAAAAAAGGAAATTACAGACCAGTATCCCTGATGAATATAGATGCAAAAATGCTCAACAAAATATTAACAAACCGAATTCAAAAATACATCCAAAAGATCATCCATCATGATCAAGTGGGATTCATCCCAGGGATGCAAGGACAGTATAACATTCGAAAATCCATCAACATCATCCACCACATCAACAAAAAGAAGGGCAAAAGCACATGATCATCTCCATAGATGCTGAAAAAGCATTCGACAGAATTCAACATCCATTCATGATAAAAACTCTCTACAAAATGGGTATAGAGGGCAAGTACCTCAACATAATAAAGGCCATATATGACAAACCCACAGCCAACATTATACTTAACAGCGAGAAGCAGAAAGCATTTCCTTTAAGATTGGGAACAAGACAAGGATGCCCACTCTCCCCACTTTTATTCAACATAGGTCTGGAGGTCCTAGCCACGGCCATCAGACAACACAAAGAAATAAAAGGCATCCAGATTGGGAAGGAAGAAGTCAAACTGTCCCTGTTTGCAGATGACATAATACTGTACATAAAAAACCCTAAAGAATCCACTCCAAAACTACTAGATCTAATACCAGATTTCAGCAAAGTGTCGGATATAAAATTAATACACAGAAGTCTGTTGAATTTCTTTACACTAACTGTGAACTAACAGAGAGAGAAGTCAGGAACACAATTCCATTCACAATCATATTAAAAAGAATAAAATACCTAGGAATAAACTTAACCAGGGAAGTGAAAGACCTATACCCTTAAAACTACAGGGCACTCTTATAGAAATTAAAAAGGACACTAACAAATGGAAATTCATCCCCTGCTCTTGGCTAGGAAGAATTAATACTTTCAAAATGGCCATCTTGCCTAAAGCAATCTGCAGATTGATTGCAATTCCTAGTAAAATACCTACAGCGTTCTTCAATGAACTAGAGCAAATAGTTCTAAAATTCATATGGAACGACAAAACACCCCGAATAGCCAAAGCAATCCTGAGAAGGAAGAATAAAGCAGGTGAAATTACCCTCCATGACGTCAAGCTCTACTTACAAAACCACACTAATCAAGACAATTTAGTACTGCACAAGAACAAACCCATAGACCTGTGGAACAGAATAGAGAGCCCAGATATAAACCCAAGCATATATGGTTAATTAATATACGATAAAGGAGCCGTGCATATACAATGGGGAAATAACAGCCTCTTCAACAGCTGGTGTTTCTAAAACTGGACACCTACATGTAAGAGAATGAAACTGGATTACTGTCTAACCCCATACACAAAAGTAAACTCAAAAGGGATCAAAGACCTGAATATAAGTCAGGAAACCATAAAACTCTTACAAAAAATATAGGCAAAATGTCTTGGACATAAACATGAGCGACTTCTTCATGAACATATCCCCCTGGGCAACAGAAACAAAAGCAAAAATAAATGAATGAGACTATATCAAACTAAAAAGCTTCTATACAGCAAACAATACCATCAGTAGAGCAAAAAGACTTCTTACAGTGTGGGAGAATCATATCCGATAAGGGGTTGAGATCCAAATTATATAAAGAGCTCATGCTTCTCAACAAAGAAAAGGAAGTAAGCCAATTAAAAAATGAGCAGAGGAGAGACGTCGGGGAAGATGGTGGCGTAAGCAGGGCGGCAGAAATCTCCTCCCAACACTATATATATCTATGGAAATACACCAAATACAACTATTCCTAAAAGACCAGCAGAGAAAATAAAATCATAGCAAAGAAAGCAAACCATCCAAATACTAACTAAAGGCAAAGAATAAAACACCTAATATATAAAAAACGGAGGAGGAAGAATAGGAAGGGAGAGGTAAAGAAACATCAGATGGTGTTCACAATAACTTAACAAGAAAGTTAAATTAGATTGTTAGATAGTAAAGAAGCAACCCTTGAACCTTTGGTAACCACAAATCTAAAGCGAGCAATGGCAATAAGTACATATCTATCGATAATCACCGTAAATGTAAATGGACTGAATGCACCAGTCAAAAGACACAGAGTAACAGAATGGATAAAAAAGCAAGACCCATCTATATGCTGCTTACAAGAGACTCACCTCCAACCCAAAGATACACACAGACTATAAAAGTGAAAGGATGTAAAAAGATATTTCATGCAAACAACAAAGAGAAAGAAGCAGGTGTTGCAGTACTTGTATCAGACAAAATGACTTCAAAATGAAGAAAGTAGCAAGAGATAAAAAAGGACATTACATAATGATAAAGGGGTCAGTCCAACAAGAAGATATAACCATTATAAATATATATGCACCCAACATAGGAACGCCAGTGTATGTGAAACAAATACTAACAGAATTAAAGGAGGAAATAGAAAGCAATGCATTCATTTTAGGAGACTTCAAGACACCACTCACTCCAAAGGACAGATAAACCAGACAGGACATAAGTAAAGCCACAGAGGCACTAAACAACACACTAGAACAGATGGACCTAACACACATCTACAGAGCTCTGCACCCAAAAGCAGCAGGGTACACATTCTTCTCAAATGCACATGGAACATTTTCAAGAACAGACCACATACTAGGCCACAAAAAGAACCTCAGTAAATTCAAAAATATTAAAATCCTACCAAACAACTTCTCAGATCACAAAGGTATTAAACAAGAAATAAATTTTAGAAAGAAATTAAAAAGGCTCACAAATACATGGAGACTTAACAACATTGTCCTAATTAATCAGTGGGTTAACAACCAAATCAAAACAGAAATCAAAGAATATATGGGAGACTAATGATTACAACAACACAAAGCCACAACTTCTGTGGGACGCAGCAAAGGCAGTTCTAAGAGGAAAGTATATTGCAATCCAGGCCTATTTAAAGAAGGAAGAACATTCCCAAATGAATAGTCTAAAGACACAATTACTGAAATTGGAAAAAGAAGAACAAATGAGACCCAAAGTCACCAGAAGGAAGGACATAATAAAGATCAGAGAAGAAATAAATAAAATTGAGAAAAATAAAACAATAGAAAAAATCAATGAAACCAAGAGCTGATTCTTTGAAAAAATAAACAAAATAGATAAACCCCTAGCCAGACTCATTAGGAGAAAAAGAGAATCCACACACATAAACAGAATCAGAAATGAGAAAGGAAAAATAAGGACGAACCCCACAGAAATACAAAGAATTATAAGAGAATATTAAGAGAATCTATATGCTAACAAGCTGGAAAACCTAGAAGAAATGGACACCTTCTTAGAAAAATACAACCTTCCAAGATTGACCAAGCAGGAAACAGAAGAACTAAACAGACCAATCACCAGCAACTAAATTGAAGCGGCAATCAAAAAACTACCCAAGAACAAAATCCCCGGACCAGACGGATTCACCTCTGAATTCTACCAGACATATAGAGAAGAAATAACACCCATTCTCCTTAAAGTTTTCCAAAAAATAGAAGATGAGGGAATACTTCCAAACTCTTTCTATGAAGCCAGCATCACTGTAATACCAAAATCGGGCAAAGACCTCACCAAAAAAGAAAAGTACAGACCAATATCCCTGATGAACGTAGATGCAAAAATACTCAACAAAATATTAGCAAACCGATTTCAAAAATACATCAAGAGGATCATACACCATGATCAAGTGGGATTCATCCCAGTGATGCAAGGATGGTACAACATTCGAAAATCCATCAATATCATCCACCACATCAAAAGAGAAGAACAAAAACCATATGATCATCTCCATAGATTCTGAAAAAGCATTTGACAAAATTCAGCATCCATTCATGATTAAAACTCTCAACAAAATGGGTATAGATGGCAAGTACCTCAACATCATAAAGGCCATATATGACAAACCCACAGCTAACATCATACTTAACAGCGAGAAGCTGAAAGCTTTTCATCTAAGATTGGGAACAAGACAGGGAAGCCCACTCTCTCCACTTTATTCAACATAGTACTGGAGGTCCTAGCCACGGCAATCAGACAAAACAAAGACATACAATGCATCCAGATTGGTAAAGAAGTCAAATTGTCACTATTTTCAGATGACATGATAGTGTACATAAAAAACCTTAAAGACTCTACACCAAAACTACTAGAACTAATATCTGAATTCAGCCAAGTTGCAGGATAGAAAATTAGCACACAGAAATCTGTTGCTTTCCTATACACTAACAATGAACTAATAGAAAGAGAAATCAGAAAAACAGTTCCATTCACAATTGCATCAAAAAGAATAAAATACCTAGGAATAAATCTAGCAAAGGAAGTGAAAGACCTGTACTCTGAAAACTACAAGACACTCCTAAGAGAAATTAAAGAGGACACTAACAAAGGGAAATGCATCCCATGGTCTTGGCTAGGAAGAATAAATATTGTTAAAATGGCTATACTACCTAAAGCAATTTACAGATTCAACGCAATCCCTATCAAACTACGAACAGCTTTCTTCAATGAACTGGAACAAATAATTCTAAATGTCATATGGAACCACAAAAGACCCCGAATAGCCAAAGCAATCCTGAGAAAGAGGAATCAAACGGGGAATTACGCTCCCTGACTTCAAGCTCTACTACAATGCCACAGTAATCAAGACAATTTGGTATTGGCACAAAAACAGACCCACAGACGAGTGGAACAAAACAGAAAATCCAAACATTATCCCAAACATATACAGTCAATTAATATTTGATAAAGGAGCCTTGGATATAGAATGGGGAGAGGACACCCTCTTCAGCAGCTGGTGTTGGCAAAACTGGACAGCTACACGTAAGAGAATGAAACTGGACTACTGTCTAACCCCATAAACAAACGTAAACTCAAGGTGGATCAAAGACCTGGATGTAAGTCATGAAACCATAAAACTCTTAGAAAAAAACATAGGCAAAAATCTCTTGGACATAAACATGAGCGAGTTCTTCATGAACATATCTCCCCGGGCAAGGGAAAAAAAAGCAAAAAATGAACAAGTGGGACTATATCAAGCCGAAAAGCTTCTGTACAGCAAAGGACACCATCAGTAGAACAAAAAGACATCCTACCGTATGGGACAATATATTCGTAAATGATGTATGTGATAAGGGGTTGACATCCAAAATATATAAAGAGCTCACCCACCTTAACAAACAAAAAGGAAATAATCCAAGTAAGAAATAGGCAAAGGACATGAATAGACACATCTCTAGAAGAAATTCAGATGGCCAACAGGCACATGAAAAGATGCTCCACATCACTAAACATCAGGGAAATGCAGATTAAAACCACAATGAGATATCACCTCACACCAGTGAGGATGGCCAACATCCAAAACACAAACAACAAATGTTGGCGAGGATGGGGAGAAAAGGTAACCCTCCTACACTGCTGGTGGGAGTGCAAATTAGTTCAACCATTGTGGAAAGCAGTATGGAGGTTCCTCAAAAACTCAAAATAGAAAAACCATTTGACCCAGGAATTCCTCTCCTAGGAATTTACCCTAAGACTGCAGCAGCCCAGTTTGAAAAAGACAGATGCACCCCTATGTTTATTGCAGCACTATTTACAATAGCCAAGAAATGGAAGCAACCTAAGTGTACATCAGTAGATGAATGTATAAAGAAGATGTGGTACATATACACAATGGAATATTATTCAGCCATAAGAAGAAAACAAATCCTACCATTTGCAACAACATGGATGGAGCTAGAGGGTTTATGCTCAGTGAAATAAGCCAAGCCGAAAAAGACAAGTATCAAATCATTTCACTCATATGTCGAGTATAAGGACAAAGAAAAAAACTGAAGGAATAAAACAGCAGCAGACTCACAGAACCCAGGAACCGACTGATAGTTACTAAAGGGAAAGGGACTGGGGAAAATGGGTGGGAAGGGATGTATAAGAGGGAAAAAGGGGCATTACGATTAGCAGATGTAATGTTGGGGGGGCATGGGTAGGGCTATACAACTCAGAGAAGACAAGTAGTGACTATAGCATCTCACTACGCTGAGACAGTGACTATAATGGGGTTGGTGTGGTGGACCTGATGAAGGGGGTAGTTTAATAACCATAATATTTGCTAACAGTTACCAAAGGGAAAGGGACTGGGGAGATGGGTGGGAAGGGAGGGATAAGAGGGTAAAAGGGGCATTACGATTGGCAGACATAGGGTGGGGGGGCACGGGGGGTACTGTACAGCTCAGAGAAGACAAGTAGCGATTCTCATCTCACTACGCTGATGGACAGTGACTGTGGTGGGGTTGGTGGGGGGGACCTGGTGATGGGGGGAGTTCAATCATCACGGTATTGCTTATGTAATTGTAGGTTAATGATACTAAAATAAAATAAAATATTAAAAAAAAAAAAAAAGTTAAGCACAGAGTTACCATAAAACCCAGAAATTCCATACCTAGGTATATACCCAAAAGAACATTGTTGTGGAAACAATGCAAATGTTCACCAATGGATGAATGCATAAACAAATTATGGTATACACACAAACACACTGGAATATTATTCTGCCATTAAAAAGAAATAAAGTACTGACAGATACTACAACAGGGATGAAAAAAAAAATAACCATAATATTATTGCACATGTAATTGTAGATTTATGATACCAAGATAAAGTATAAAAAAAAAAAGATAAGCATGGAAAAAAAAAAATGAGCCGAGGAGATGAACACACAGTTATCCAAAGAAGAAATTCAGATGGCCAACAAGCACATGAAGAGATGCTCCACATTGCTATTCAACAGAGAAACGCAAATTAAAACCACAATGAGTTATCACCTCACAGCAGTTAGGATGGCCGCCATCCAAAAGACAAACAACAACTAATGTTGGCGAGGATGTGGAGAAAGGGGACCCTCCTACAC
This sequence comes from Phataginus tricuspis, assembly GCA_029783875.1. Lineage (NCBI taxonomy): Eukaryota > Metazoa > Chordata > Mammalia > Pholidota > Manidae > Phataginus > Phataginus tricuspis. Next base: position 28,623,748 of record JAQQAC010008719.1, on the reverse strand, counting down.
TGCTTGTGGGAATGTAAATTGGTTCAACCATTGTGGGAAGCAGTATGGAGGTTCCTGAAAAAAAACAAAACTAGGAATATCATTTGACCAGGAATTCCACTTCTAGGAATTTACCCTATGAATGCAGGAACCCAGTTTGTAAAAGACATATGCACCCCTATGTTTATCACAGCAGTATTTACAATAAACAAGAAATGGAAACAACCTATGTTTCCATCAGTAGATGAAAGGATAAAGAAGATGTGGTACGTATACAGAATGGAATGTTATTCAGTTATAAGAAGAAAACAAATCCTACCATTTGCAACAACATGGATGGAGGTAGAGGGTATTATGCTCAGTGAAATAAACCAGGTGGAGAAAGACAAGTATCAAATGATTTCACTCATCTGTGCAGTATAAGAAGAAAAAATGTGAAGGAACAAAACAGCAGCAGACTCATAGAAGCCAAGAATGGACTAACAGTTACCAAAGGGATAGGGCCTGGGGAGGATGGGTGGGACGGGAGGGACGAGGGGCAAAAGGGGCATTATGATTAGCATCCATAATGTAGCATGTATGGGGGACACGGGAAAGGCAGCATTTACAGAGAAGACAAGTAATGATTCAACAGCATCTTACTATTCTGATGGACAGTGACTGTAATGGGGTATGTGATGGGGACTTGATAATAGGGGGTCTAATAACCATAGTGTTGTTCAAGTAATTGTAGATTAACGGTACTAAAAAAAATGATAATTGATTACCGATCACCATAACAAACATAATAATAATGACAAAGCTTGAAATACTATGAGACCTACCAAAATGACAGAAGAGACAGGAAGTAAGCAAATGCTGTTTAAAAAATGATGCTGATAGACTTCATGCAGTCTTGCCACACCTTTAATTTGTAAAAAAAACTCAGTATATGCAAAGTGAGATGCAGTACAACAAGATATGCCTGTATGTGTTTTTTATAGAGTGGAATTATTTGTTAGGGTGGACTTTTTTAGATGCAGTATATCCAATTGGTAATGTAGTTATTTCAGTTCCTTATTCTAAGAAATCTCCTATATAACACAATTTGCTATGGTTTTGGTTACTGACTCTTCTTTCAGGAAATATTACTGCATTCCTATGTGCCAGGCATTTTTTAAGGTGCTGTGTGTTCACCAGGGAATTAAGGGACATGCCCCTGTCCTGATGGAGCTTTCATTCCCGTGAATGAAACAAATAGGAAAAAATAATATATATGTAGTCTGGAAATGATGCATGTGAAGGAAATGAAAACAAGTAATTTTGCAGGCATGTTCCCCGTTATGGTGAGCCTTCTTTATTTTTCGGGCAAATTTATGTTCTGTGTCAGGTCTTCCTTTTGTGGTGTTGCTATTGCTGAAGTAAACCTCCTGCAGTAGCAGCCTACATCCTTTCCCTCCAAGGAGTTCCTGTTTTTAGTTTTCTATTGCAGTGTAACATTACCATAAACGTAGTGGCTTCAAGCAGCACCCATTTATTAGTTCTCTATGTCAGAAGTCTCGCACAGTGGGCTGGATTCTCTGTTCAGAGTATCATGAGGCTGAAATCAAGGTGTCATATGGGCCGAGTTCTTGTCTGGACACTCTTCTGAAGCTCACTTCCAAAGCTCAGATTGTTGGTAGAACTAGTTTCTTTACAGCTGTACAACTGAGATCCCATTTCCTTGCTGACTTTCAGGAAGGAGCCACTCTCAGTGCATAGATACTGCTTGTATTCTTTACCATATGGCCCCCTCCATCTTCAGAGCCAGCTATGGAGAAATCCTTTATGTCCAATTTCCCTCACCCTCTAACCTCCCTGATTTTAGTTTTCTTATTTCTAGACCCAGATTTAAAGGTACTGTATGGTTGGTTCAGGCCCACCTGAACAGTCCTCCTTTCCTAAAGTCAACTTTCTTAAAGTTAACCTAGTCATGGGAGTGAAATTCCATCACATTCACAGTCTCAGGGATTGTGCAGGGCATATACACTGGGAAGCAGAGATCTCGAATCTTACCACAGTCCCTGTTGCATGGCTGCCTGTAAATGTTGTAGTTGCCTCTGTTGTGTGTGCAGAGGAGTGCCAGCAGCCCTCAGTGCATTTATGTGTGGCCAGCGACCAGGAGCTTCTGCAGTGATAGGAAGAGATTTCCCTTGGTGCTCCCAAGAGCAGTTTGGGCAGGAGTAGTTTGTAAAAGGTGGCAAAAGTGGTGGAGCAGAGTCTTTCTGTTTTCCTCTTCAGTGCTAGGAAGGAGATGGGGAATGGTGACTCCGGCAGAAAGCAGGAATGGAAGGGTAGGACCCCAAGTCCTACTTCACTCTTGAGACTCAGTGTTTAGCTGTTCTATGGGAATGAAAATGCAAAGGTTTTCCTCCCCACAAATAAGAATTAATATGTTAAATGTTTTTACAGATTTAAAAAGAAATACCAAGCTTTTAAAGGGAACTTAAAGCATAGATGTGAAATGAGAGTTTATTTAGGAAAACTAATGAAGCATAGTATAATTTATAGAGGAAAAGTCTCTGTTTACTATGTTAGAAATTGCATCCTGTTACAAAATACAGCTTTTCAGATAGAAATATTCTTGTAATAATGTCTTGTTTTTTTATTTTAACTTCACAAACACTCATAAGTTTCCTTCATCTTCACAGTAGAATCACAGAGCTTGATGGGAGTAAATGGACAACTGTTTCCAATTCCACACTTACTAAGTTGTGCATCTGGTTGTAGTAATCTTCTAATTTTTAACACATTTCCTCTTTCCAGTCCTAAAAGTAGTGGCTGTCACAAGGCACTCAGTATTACTAATGAAGAAATAGAAGCACAGAAAGCACCAGTCTTTTGTAGTAGGCAGTTTTTAGCTTATGTATTGGGAGTGTATTGCTCTGTGGGAACAATTTGATGCTTTTTCAGTGGTGGGAAGGTAGGATTCACTTGGAAAACTAATTCCATAAAATGAAGCATATACATAATATAAATTAATCTGTTTAACTATAGGGTTTAGTGATAAGTACTGAGACTATATTCTCATACAAGGGAAAATTTTAGATCCATTATATCTATGAACAGTGTATCTCATAAGTTTTTATATTTTAAGATACACAGGTGGCCTTAGTTACATATAAACAAGAATACCACTTAAAAGACTTGTAGTGGAGCATAAAAGTTCTATTAGACATGAAGCTATGTTTCTGCCAATAACTCAACATTTTGAGGACAGATAGCATCCCATTTCCAATTTGAGACTGGGTACAAAAATATCCTAGGGCTGAAATAGGCATAGTAAATTGCACCCAAAAAAACCTTTTACGTATTTGTAATGAAGGAAAAATCTTCATAAGTGTGCATGGAAAAATGTGATATAAGCTTTATTCTTTAGCACAGTAAATGGACCTCATATTTTGTGATGATTATTCTTGTTTGATTAATTTTCAATGCAAATTCCAAAAATGTTTCTGCACATGAGTTCCTTGTCTTTTTTTATGTTTTCATCTTTGGTTAATTAGAATACCCCTTCTCCATCTGTTCCAGAAGTATTTCATTAATTTTTCTTCTCTTCTTTTTATCTTCATATTTTCTTTAATTAATGTTTTTATACTACTTTAACCTAAAATTTTCTCTTAATGCTTGTAAAGTTTATAAAAGTAAAGTTGTCTTCAGATGTCTGTTACTTTTAACCCAAACACTGTTTGAGTTGGTTTTACTTATTTATTATTTTTTCTATATAATTTACTTTGGTATTGTTAATCTACAATTACATGTGCAATATTAATGGTGATTAAACTACCCCCTTCATCAGGTCCCCCCCCACCAACCCCATTACAGTCACTGTCCATCAGTGTAGTGAGATGCTATAGGGTCACTAGTTGTCTTCTCTGAGTTGTACAGCCCAACATTATGTCTGCTAATCGTAATGCCCCTTTTTCCCCCTTGTCCCTCCCTTCCCACCCATGCTCCCCACTCCCTTTCTCTTTGGTAACTATTAGTCCATTCTTGGGTTCTGTGAGTCTGCTGCTGTTTTGTTCCTTCAGGTTTTTTCTTTGTTCTTACTCCACAAATGAGTGAAATCATTTGATACTTGTCTTTTTCCGCCTGGCTTATTTCACTGAGCATAATACCCTCTAGCTCCATTCATGTTGTTGCAAATGGCAGGATTTGTTTTCTTCTTATGCTGAATAATATTCCATTGTGTATATGTACCACATCTTCTTTATCCATTCATCTACTGATGGACACTTAGGTTGCTTCCATTTCTTGGCTATTGTAAATAGTGCTGCGATAAACATAGGGGTGCATCTGTCTTTTTGAAACTGGGCTGCTGCATTCTTAGGGTAAATTCCTAGGAGTGGAATTCCTGGGTCAAATGGTATTTCTATTTTGAGTTTTTTGAGGAACCTCCATACTGCTTTCCACAATGGTTGAACTAATTTGCATTCCCACCAGCAGTGTAGGAGGGTTCCCTTTCTCCACATCCTCGCCAACATTTGTTGTTGTTTGTGTTTTGGACGTTGGCCATCCTCACTGGTGTGAGGTGATATCTCATTGTGGTTTTAATCTGCATTTCTCTGATGATTAGCGATGTGGAGCATCTTTTCATGTGCCTGTTGGCCATCTGAGTTTCCGCTTTGGAGAAGTGTCTATTCATGTCCTCTGCCCATTTCTTAATTGGATTATTTACTTTATGTTTATTGAGGTGCGTGAGTTCTTCATATATTTCGGACCTCAACCCCTTATCGGATATGTCATTTATGAGTATATTCTCCCATACTGTAGGATGTCTTTTTGTTCTACTGATGGTGTCCTTTCCTGTACAGAAACTTTTCAGCTTGATACAGTCCCACTTGTTCATTTTTGCTTTTTTTTCCCTTGCCCGGGAGATATGTTCATGAAGAAGTCTCTTATGTTTATGTCCAAGAGATTTTTGCCTATGTTTTTTTCTAAGAGTTTTATGGTTTCATCACTTACATTCAGGTCTTTGATCCATTTTGAGTTTACTTTTGTGTATGGGGTTAGACAGTAGTCCAGTTTCATTCTCTTACATGTAGCTGTGCAGTTTTTCCAACACCAACTGCTGAAGAGGCTGTCATCTCCCCATTGTATATCCAAGGCTCGTTTATCAAATATTAATTGACTATATAAGTTTGGTTAATGTTTGGATTTTCTATTCTGTTCTACTGGTCTGTGGGTCTGTTTTTGTGCCAATACCAAATTGTCTTGATTACTGTGGCATTGTAGTAGAGCTTGAAGTCAGAGAGCGTAATTCCCCGTTTTATTCCTCCTTCTCAGGGTTGCTTTGGTTATTCAGGGTCTTTTGTGGTTCCATATGAAGTTTAGAATTATTTGTTCCAGTTCACTGAAGAAAGCTGTTGGTATTTTGATTGGGATTGCATTGAATCTGTAGAGTGCTTTAAGTAGTATAACCATTTTGAGAGTATTTATTCTTCCTTGCCAAGTGCATGGAATGCATTTCCATTTGTTAGTGTCCTCTTTAATTTCTCTTAGGAGTGTCCTGTAGTTTTCAGAGTACAGGTCTTTCACTTCCTTCGTTAGGTTTATTCCTAGGTATTTTATTCTTTTTGATGCAATTGTGAATGGAATTGTTTTTCTGATTTCTCTTTCTGTTAGCTCATCATTAGTGTATAGGAAAGCAACAGATTTCTGTGTGTTAATTTTGTATCCTGCAACTTGGCTGAATTCAGATATTAGTTCTAGTAGTTTTGGAGTGGAGACTTTAGGGTATTTTATGTACAATATCATGTCATCTGCAAATAGTGACAATTTGACTTCTTCTTTACCAATTTATATGCCTTGTATTTCTTTGTTTTGTCTGATTGCCATGGCTAGGACCTCCAGTACTATGTTGAATAACAGTGGAGAGAGTGGGCATCCCTGTCTTGTTCCCAATCTTAGATGAAAAGGTTTCAGCTTCTCGCTGTTAAGTATAATGTTAGCTGTGGGTTTGTCATATATAGCCTTTATGATGTTGAGGTACTTGCCCTCTATACCCATTTTGCTGAGAATTTTAATCATGAATGGATGCTAAATTTTGTCAAATGCTTTTTCAGCATCTATGGAGATGATCATGTGGTTTTTGTTTTTCTTTTTGTTGATGTGGTGGATGATGTTGATGGATTTTCGAATGTTGTACCATCCTTGCATCCCTGGGATGAATCCCACTTGATCATGGTGTATGATCCTGTTGATGTATTTTTGAATTCGGTTTGCTAATATTTTGTTGAGTATTTTTGCATCTATGTTCATCAAGGATATTGGTCTGTAATTTTCTTTTTTGGTGAGGTCTTTGCCCGTTTTTGGTATTAGAGTGATGCTGGCTTTATAGAATGAGTTTGGAAGTATTCCCTCCTCTTCTATTTTTTGGAAAACTAAGGAGAATGAGTGTTATTTCTTCCCTATATGTGTGGTAGAATTCAGAGGTGAATCCATCTGGCCCGTGGGTTTTGTTCTTGTGTAGTTTTTTGATTACCGCTTCAATTTAGTTGCTGGTGATTGGTCTGTTTAGTTCTTCTGTTTCTTGCTTGGTCAGTCTTGGAAGGTTGTATTTTTCTAAGAAGGTGTCCATTTCTTCTAGGTTTTCCAGCTTGTTAGCATATAGATTCTCTTAATATTCTCTTATAATTCTTTGTATTTCTGTGGGGTCCGTCCTTATTTTTCCTTTCTCATTTGTGATTCTGTTTATGTGTGTAGATTCTCTTTTTCTCTTAATGAGTCTGGCTAGGGGTTTATCTATTTTGTTTATTTTTTCAAAGAACCAACTTTTGGTTTCATTGATTTTTTTTCTATTGTTTTATTCTTTTCAATTTTATTTATTTCTTCTCTGATCTTTATTATGTCCTTCCTTCTGGTGACTTTGGGTCTCATTTGTTCTTCTTTTTCCAATTTCAGTAATTGTGTCTTTAGACTGTTCATTTGGGAATGTTCTTCATTCTTTAAATAGGCCTGGATTGCTATATACTTTCCTCTTAGAACTGCCTTTGCTGCATCCCACAGAAGTTGTGGCTTTGTGTTGTTGTCATTAGTCTCCCATATATTCTTTGATTTCTGTTTTGATTTGGTCGTTAACCCATTGATTAATTAGGAGAATGTTGTTAAGTCTCCATGTATTTGTGAGCCTTTTTTATTTCTTTCTAAAATTTATTTCTAGTTTTATACCATTGTGATCTCAGAAGTTGGTTTGTAGGACTTCAATATTTTTGAATTTACTGAGGTTCTTTTTTTGGCCTAGTATGTGGTCTGTTCTGGAAAATGTTCCATGTGCACTTGAGAAGAATGTGTATCCTTCTGCTTTTGGGTGCAGAGTTCTGTAGATGTGTGTTAGGTCCATCTGTTCTAGTGTGTTATTCAGTGCCTCTGTGTCTTTACTTATTTTCTGTCTTGTTGATCTGTCCTTTGGAATGAGTGGTGTGTTGAAGTCTCCTCAATTGAATGCTTTGCTGTCTATTTCCTCCTTTAATTCTGTTAGTGTTTGTTTCACATATGCTGGCGCTCCTGTGTTGGGTGCATATATATTTATAATGGTTATATCTTCTTGTTGGACTGACCCCTTTATCATTATGTAATGTCCTTCTTTATCTCTTGCTACTTTCTTCGTTTTGAAGTTTATTTTGTCTGATACAAGTAGTGCAACACCTGCTTTTTTCTCTTTGCTGTTTGCATGAAATATCTTTTTCCGTACCTTCACTTTTAGTCTGTGTATATCTTTGGGTTTGAGGTGAGTCTCTTGTAAGCAGCATACAGATCGGTCTTGCTTTTTTATCCATTCTGTTACTCTGTTTTTTTTTGATTGGTGCATTCAGTCCATTTACATTTAGGGTGATTATCGATAGATATGTTCTTATTGCCATTGTTGGCTTTAGATTTGTGGTTACCAAAGTTTGAAGGGTAGCTTCTTGACTATCTAGTAGTGTAACTTAACTTTCTTGTTAAGTTATTGTAAGCACAGTCTGATGATTCTTTATTTATCTCCCTTCTTATTCTTCCCCCTCCATTCTTTATATACTAAGTGTTTTATTCTTTACCTTTAGTTAGTATTTGGATGGTCTGCTTTCTTTGCTATGATTTTATTTTCTCTGGTGACATCTTTTTGGCCTTAGGGGTGCTTCCCTCTAGAGCAGTCCCTTTAAGATGTCCTGTAGTGGTGGTTTATGAGAGGCAAACTCTCTCAATTTCGTTTGTCTGGGAATTTTTTAATCCCTCCGTCATATTTAAATGATAATTGTGCTGGATACAATATTCTTGGTTCGAGGCTCTTCTGTTTCATTACATTAAGTATATCATGCCATTCTCTTCTGGCCTGTAGGGTTTCTGTTGAGAAGTTTGATGATAGTCTGATGGGTTTTCCTTTGTAGATGATATTTTTTCTCTCTCTAGCTGCCTTTAATATTCTGTTGTTCTATTTGTTCTTTTCTATTTTAATTATTATGTGTCTTGGTGCTGTCTTCCTTGGGTCCCTTGTGTTGGGAGATCTGTGGGCTTCCCTGGACTGCGAGACTGTTTCCTTCCCCAGCATGGGGATGTTTTCAGCAATTATTTCTTCCAAGACACTTTCTATCCCTTTTTCTCTCTCTTCTTCCTCTGGTACTCCTATAATGCGTATATTGTTCCGTTTGGATTGGTCATGCGGTTCTCTTAATATCCTTTCATTCCTAGAGATCCTTTTATCTCTCTCTGCCTCAGGTGCTCTTTACTCCTGTTCTCTGATATCTATTCCATTAATAGTCTTTTGCATCTCGTCCAGTGTGCTGCTTAGCCCGTCGATGGCTTGTCTCATTTTTGCATTGTCTTTCCTGACTTCCCTCACTTTCTCCCTCAGGTCTTCTCATATTTCTCTGTAGGTCCATCAGCATGGTTATGACTTTTATTCTGAATTCTTTTTCAGGAAGATAGTGCATTTCCATCCCTTTAGGCTCCGTTTCTGGTGTTGTCTGCGTGAGCTTTGTCTGTACCGTATTCCTCTGTCTTTTCATGGCGATAGAAGTGGGTGCTAGCAGGTGCCATGTATATCAGCTGCGCTCTTTAAGACTTTAAAAAAAAAGGAAGAGAAAAAAAGAAAGAAAGAAAAGAAAGGAAAAAAGAAAAGCCCATTGGGAGTATATTCTGTAAGGATGCTGTAGGTGGCGCTGTTGCTCCACTCTTCCACAGCTGCCCCTGCGCTGCTCTGCTGGGCCTTTTGCAGCTCTGGCTGGGGTGGGAACGAATGGGAGGCTATTGTTCTCTGTGTGAAGTTTCAGTGCAACTACTTTTTCCCAGTCGCCAGCTAAGGGGTCCGAAATTCCCCAGGACTCCCAGCCTGCTGGGCTGAGCGTGCTGTGACGGAGGCACCTGTCAGCAGTCGAAGGGTTCCTGAAAGGGGGGCGAGTATTGTATTTACAAAGACCCCAGGAGGACAATCCGTCTTGTGCAGAATGCCAAAATGCTTTATTAGTAAAGAACTCTTATACAGGAAAATGGAGAAGTAATACTCAAAAGTCAGCATCTAAAGATTCTTCCTCTTAGCAACCCGGGCAGAGCACGGGCGGTCCCTACTTAAGCTTATTACAATAGTTCGCAAATTGCTCAATCATACACAGTCAGTAATATCTGCGTAGACTCATATATTCTGAGGGTCACAAGATGATCACTCCACCTTCTGACATACACATCCCGAAACAGCCCCAAGCTTATACAAGCAGTTTTGAGATATGTATTTCCGGGGAAAGCATAAAAGTTAGAGCAACTAACTTTCAAAGATGCAGAACAAGGAAGTTCTTTCTATAGTATAAAGGAAGTAGCAAAATGGCTTCATATATGTTCAGCATTAATCAGGCCCCACAAAATGGTTGTGCTCCTATATCTATACAAGACAACGGCACTCAGGTTCATGGTCTCCAAGAGTGATGGTTGTCTTGTACAGCCACCAAGAGCAAACACTTTCATGTATGGCCTCCAACAGTGCTGGGATGATCGTAAGACCGCTGAAAAAAGCGCGCGTTTTTCTTTTGTCCCAGGAGCCAGCTGCAAGGACCTGGGCATGTTCCCAGCTCAAAACCTGCACCTTCTGCCTCCAATCTCCGCTACACCGCGCGATGTGTGTCAGCGCTCCTGGCGCAGATCACCAGGGCTGGTTATTTTGCAGGCCTATACTTCCACTCCCTCCTGGCTCTGAATCCTCTCCTCCCACCGGTGTGCTGGGGTTGGGGCGTTTTCGGGTCCCACTGGGATGTGGCTCCGTATCTTACCCGCCTCGTGGGGTGCTGAGTTCTGTCAGGTGCAGATGCAGGCTGTGCACTGTCCTGTGTATTCTGGTCTCTCTTTTAGGAATAGTTGTATTTGCTGTATTTTCATAGATATACATAGTTTTGGAAGGAGATTTCCGCCGCCCTGCTCATGCCACCATCTTCCCAGAACTTGAGTTGGTTTTAACACATATTTATTTTGCATGAATTTCTCCTCATGGAGAAGAGTTACTTCTAACATTAACACTTTTGGGAATTGTTGCAAAAATTTTTTTAGTGTCCTAAAAGTCTAGTTTTGGTTCTATATTCCCAAAGAATATATTTGATTTTGTTTTTTTAATTGGGTTCTATAAAATTTGATTTGGTCCCAGATCCTTCATAAAATTATAATTAAGTTTTAGTGCTCTTTTCTAGTTCATCCAGTATTTTAGAATGTTACTACAAATACAATTATGCTGATAAATTTGGGAAGTACTAACATGTATGCTTTAGGGGATATTTTAATAAGATCTAATACTAATAATAACTTAAATATATTTAAGGAGCCTTCAGTAAATGTTAATACTGTTCAGGTATTAGATAAAACTTTGTGGGAGCAGCAATAAAGAATTGTATAGTTTAATTTTTGGTAAGGTATGGAAATTTGTATAGACTTATTTTACAGTTATCAGTGAAATATAATTAAAGTTAAATGTTTAACTCAATCCACTTGCATATATTTTGTTGGTTATAATAGGTGACCATTGAAACAGACTAAAATTTAATATATAACAGTCCATGTTCTGTGTGTATGTTTGTGTATGAACTGATTCATTTCAGAAAATTAAAAATAATAAATTCCTGGTTGGCTAATGAAGTGCTTTAGTGAATGTTACTGATTCATTATTGAGTTTCTGTATCTCATTGAGGAAAGAGATGCCAGTTTCTGACTTGCTGTTGATACACACTACAATAAGTTTCTTGTTGATAGTTTCAGGTAATAAAATTTAAATGATAATCTAAGACAGACATAATTGCTGAAAATCACATAATATATCCAAGGGTTAGTAGAAATAATGACGCATCCATGACTGCTTAGTGAAGTGAGAGCATGGACGTGGGAGTCAGATTACCTGGCCCCACCGCTTACTTAGCTGTGTGGTGTGGGTAAGTGATTTAATCTCTCTGCTCAGTTTCTCCATCTATAAAACGGCGATATTAGTACCTATGTCATAAGTTGTTTTGCATATTAAATAAATTTTAAAGTGTTAGAAAACTTACTGGCATCCACAGTAAGCACTGTATGAATGTTAGTTAAATAAATATGAATTTAAAATTACAGTTTACAGAAAAATTCATATTTTTGGTCATTTCCCAGGATCACAAGAACCTCCAACTTCTTCATGTTGCATTCTTCTTCATTGTTTACTAATTCCCTAGGCTTACTGCTACCACCATTAGCTCCGCCACCTCTGTTTATTTCTACCACTACTGTGGTTTCTGCTTCATCATCAAAGACTCCGCTAAGTTAAGGTGCCTTCTTAGATGTGCCGTTGGAGGCTGAATGTGGCACACTTTGAAATGCTTAGGTGAAGGTCATTCGACTATGAAATAGTAAAGTAGAAGAGCTTGGATTAAGAGTCTGGTTCCCCAGTACAGTTACATAGCTTTTTTTTTTTTTATTGAAGTATCATTGATACACAATTGGTTTCAAATGTACAACACAGTGGTGTTTCAACAGTTACCCATATCATTAAATCCTCACCGCCTCTAGTGTGGTTACTATCTGTCAACACAGGAAGATGTTACGGAATCATTGACTATATTCTCCATGCTGTACTGCCGTCCCTATGGCCAGCTTATACAATGATTGCAAATTATTGTGCCCCTTTACCCTCTGGCTCTAAGTACATTGCTTTTTGTATTATGGCACAGCTGTGTTAAAGGTTTGAAGGTTGTCTTTGGCTCTTGTGCCTCAAGTCAAAACTCCTTTTCCCTACTTTTCTGAATCACACATACACACATGTAAAAATACTGGAAGGAAACTTAGTCATACCCTTCTGTCTGATAAATGCGGTCAGTTAATGCAGTAGTGGATTCCTGTGGGAGGGGGAGGGAGCACCTGGCTACTGCTTAGGGAGGTGTTTTAGGTGTGAGGGTAATCTGAGAGCATGAGAATCTTCTGCTGTTCTGTGGGGAAACCAAAGGAAGTGGGAGAGAATATGAGACCATGGCTCCAAGATGCTGGACCAGTGAGTGTTTTTCAGCTTATAATAAAAATCAATCTAGTTTGGGTACACTAGTAAACATGGATATCATTTGTACTTGTGGAAGAGCTAAGATCTTACTAATTTAGAGAAGGGAAAAATTTAGGTGTAAAAGTAATAGTACTTATTATTTCTGAGAAAGCTTATTGTAAGTTTGTGACTAATAACCATGTAGCATAATAACTTGTGCATTTAATGAATGTGATTATCTTACAGTGTTTCATTTAGATATATTGCTTTTCATTTATTTTCAATCCCTATTTATGTAGCTTTCAACCAACAACCAAAGTAATTGAGGTAAAACATTGAAAAAGTTCTGTGTGTGAATCCCCATGAACTATAACTTTAGCTCTGAATTTGCTGCTGAGCATCACCTTCTCCCTTTCTCTGACCATTGGCTAGAGGATGTACTGGGATAGTAACACCTCAACTTACCGGGAAGGCTGTGGTTCTAGTCATAAAAGTTTTATGGTCTTAAGTGAGATCCATTTGGCTATTGTGTATTTCAGGATACTTAGTAAAAAAAATGCATGTTTTAAAGAAATAGTGGCTATAGTGTCCTAATGTCTTTTGTTGTAATAGGAGATTGAGGTTGGTAATGAAGTAAGTCCAGTGTAAAATAACACATAAAGTAGTGTGTAATATAAAGAATTACAGGGCTGGGAATTAGGAAATCACAGCTGTCCTTATGTAGTTTTGTTGCTAAATGAAACATTTTTGTCTCTTATAGTGAAAATGGGATTACAGTGTTCTTATTCTCCCTCAAATAATGGAATAAGGCTAATTAAAGTAATGTGAACATTTATTGATACACAAGCTATTTGGTTGTTTTTTTTCATTGCAGATAATTTCCCTTCCTTTTACTACTTTATTTTCCCTTTTCTGAGTCAGTTCTCTTTCAGATGACTTTCCTTTTTTGATGGTGCATACATTTGTCCCCAGTATTTCATTATGAAAAAAAATTTTTTTAATGTACAGCAAAATCTAGAAAGGAACACTGATCGTTCTCCCTTATTTCTTCAAATGCTTTTCTACTTCTTTGAGACCCAGTTCAGTGCCTACCTTTTCTTTGAGGAAACTATTATCTTCCTCTTCTCTAAATTTAAAATTATCCTTTATATATTTTGTAGTTTAATACTCAGTCATTTCATCGTTTTATATTGCTTATGAATTGTTTTCATGTTTTAATCTTAGCAGCCCCACCACACACACTTTTTACCTCTTCTCCTGCCCTGGAAAATGTCAGACTTCTTCAGTGTAGGAAACCTGTCTCGTATGCATTTCTCCCTCTCATGTACCCTGGCGTGTGAGTACTCAGTGATAAATACTTGAGGTTTACTTTGGTTGCTGTATCTCTGACTGTGTTTCTCTTTTGATTATATGAGGGTGCAATGTAAATAACGTAACATGCGGCAGTAGTCCCTTTCAGTGGGGATACATTTCAAGGACCCTTGGTGGATGCCTGAAAACCTAGATAGTACCAAACCCCTATACTTTACTATATTATACTATACTATACTATGTATACTATGTTTTTTCTTTACACACCTGTGATGAAGTTTAATTGATGAATGAGGTACAATAAGAGATTAACAACAGTACAATAAAGTAGAACAATTATGAGTACACCATAGTAAAAGTTATGTGGATGTTATCTGTCTCAAAAATAATCTTGTGCTGTTCCCACCCTTCATCTTGTGATGCTGTGAGATAATAAGATGCCTATGTGATGAGATGGAGTGAGGTGAATGATGTAGGCATTGTAACGTAGTCGTAGGCTACTATTGACCTTTTGACGATACATCTGAAGGTGGATCATCTGCTTCTAGACCCAAAGATGACCACAGGTAACTGAAATAATGAATAAGGGGGACTACTGTAGAATATATGATTTTAAGGCTCTTAAGCCTCTGTAATAGTTGCTTAATTACTTGTAAATTTGTTATGTAGTCAATGCACAAAATTGAGCAACTCTGTGTTTATATGTAGTGTAGATCAGCATAGTCAATAAATGCTGTTGGAAAAACAAACCAAGTCTCATAGTTTTATGTTTATATGAAAATAACTTCATTAGTTAAAAAAATAGATTTTGATGTAGTTGCTCATGGTTTTAATCTTGTGCTTTGAAGTGTTTTCTTTTTCTGGAATGAGGTTCTTGGTTTTGACTGTAGAAAAAAATATGTTAATTAGATTACATTTAGTTGGTGAATTTGTGCCCACAAGAATGTGACTTTTAAAAAGTTGCAAGTTTCTACAATTCTTGCAGATAAGATTGTTTCCTGTTTTCTTTTGTATACTTTTCCATGAGGTAGTCTTTTAGTTTGTCCATTTCTTGTATTGTTTGACATTCAGACTTCAATATAAATTCAAATCCAAATGTCAAAATTTGGGTTAGACCTAGAGTTACAAATAATATAAGCTTTATAGAAATATATCCAAATATATATTCTGAGGGGGAAAGGAATAAATAAAATACTGTGTTTGTGGAGTGATGTTAAACAGTTTGGCCTTAGAATTCCTGCATGCCCAAGTATTTTTCCAGTGAATTGGTTGCTGTATCACTTCATGAATTGTGCTGTAAGAAAGGTATTTAGTACTGTTGACTTTAAATACTACTGAAAATTCTATGAATTAACAGAAATCAACATAATGGTTAAAAAACATGGTGTATACTCTATTTATTTATTTACTAAGGTATTATTCATATACACTCTTATGAAGGTTTCACATGAAAAAACGATGTAGTTACTACATTTACCAAAATTGTCAAGTCCCCACCCATACCCCAATGCAGTCACTGTCCATCAGTGTAGTAAGATGCCACAGATTCACTATTTGCCTTCTCTGTGCTACAGTTATCCCCGTGATCCCCCACACCATGTGTACTAAACATAATACCCCACAATCCCCTTCTCCCACCCTCCCAACCCGCCCTCCAACACCCCTCCCCTTTGGTAACCACTAGTTCCTTCTTGGAGTCTCTGAGTCTGCTGCTATTTTGTTCCTTCAGTTTTGCTTCGTTGTTATACTCCACAAATGAAGGAAATCATTTGGCACTTGTCTTTCTCCGCCTGGCTTATTTCACTGAGCATAATATCCTCCAGCTCCATCCATGTTGTTGCAAATGTTAGAATTTCTTTCTTTCTTATGGCTGAATAGTATTACATTGTGTATATGTACCACATCTTCCTTATCCATTCGTCTACTGATAGACACTTAGGTTGCTTCCGTATCTTGGCTACTGTAAAAAGTGCTGTAGTGAACATAGGGGTGCATATGTCTTTTTTAATCTGAGAAGTTGTATTCTTTGGGTGGATTCCAAGGAGTGGGATTCCCGGGTCAAATGGTATTTGTATTTTTAGTTTTTTTGAGGAACCTCCATACTGCTTTCCACAATGGTTGAACTAGCTTACATTCCCACCAGCAGTGTAGGAGGGTTCCCCTTTCTCCGCATCCTCACCAGCATTTGTTATTCTTAGTCTTTTGGATGCTGGCCATCCTTACTGGTGTGAGGTGATATCTCATTGTGGTTTTAATTTGCATTTCCCTGATGATTAGTGATATGGAGTATCTTTTCATGTGCCTGTTGGCCGTCTGAATTTCTTCTTTGGAGAACTGTCTCTTCATATCATCTGCCCATTTTTTAATTGGGTTATTTGCTTTTTGGATGTTGAGGTGTGTAACTTCTTTATATATTTTGGATGTTAACCCCTTGTCAGATACGTCATTTACAAATATATTCTCCCATACTGTAGGATGCCTTTTTGTTCTGTTGATGGTGTCCTTTGCCATACAGAAACTTTTTAGTTTGATGTAGTCCCATGAGTTCGTTTTTGCTTTTTTTCCCTTGCTTGAGGAGATGCGTTCAAGAAGTTGCTCATGCTTATATTCAGGAGATTTTTGCCTATGTTGTCTTCTAAGAGTTTTATGGTTTCATGACTTTCATTCAGGTCCTTGATCCATTTCAAGTTTACTTTTGTTTATGGAGTTAAACAGTACTCCAGTTTCATTCTCTTGCATGTAGCTGTCCAGTTTTGCCAACAACAGCTGTTGAAGAGGCTGTCATTTCCCCATTGTATGTCCATGGCTCCTTTATTGTATGTTAAGTGACCACATGTGGTTGGGTTTATTTCAGGGCTCTCTAGTCTGTTCCATCAGTCTATGGGTCGGTTGTTGTGCCAGTACCAAATTGTCTTGATTACTGTGGCTTTGTAATAGAACTTGAAGTTGTGGAGCACAATCCCCCCAGCTTTATTCTTTCTTCTCAGGATTGCTTTGGCTATTCGAGGTCTTTTGTGGTTCCATATGAATTTTAGAACGATTTTCTCTAGTTCGTTGAAAAGTGCTGTTGGTATTTTGATAGAAATTGCATTGAATCTGTAGATTGCTTTATGCAGGATGGCCCTTTTGACAATATTAATTGTTCCTATCCAAGAGCATGGGATGTGTTTCCATTTATTTGTATCTTCTTTGATTTCTCTCATGAGTGTCTTCTACTTTTCAGAGTATAAGTCTTTCACTTCCTTGGTTAGGTTTATTCCTAGGTATTTTATTCTTTTTGATGAAACTCTGAATGGAATTGTTTTCCTAATTTCTCTCTCTGCTAGTTCATCGTTAGCATATAGGAATACCACAGATTTCTGCATATTTATTTTGTATCCCGCAACTTTGCTGAATTCAGTTACTAGTTTTAAAGTTTTGGAGTGGATTCTTTAGGGTTTTTTAGGTACAATATCATGCCATCTGCAAACAGGGATAGTTTAACTTCTTCCCTGCCAATCTGGATGCCTTTTATTTCTTTGTGTTGTCTGATTGCCATGTCTAGGACCTCCAATACTATGTTGAATAGAAGTGGGAAGAGTGGGCATCCTTGTCTTGTTCCCGATCTTAAAGGAAAAGCTTTCAGCTTCTTGTTGTTAAGTATAATGTTGGCTGTGGGTTTCTCATATATGGCCTTTATTATGTTGAGGTACTTGCCCTCTATACCCATTTTGTTGAGAGCTTTTATCATGAATGGATGTTGAATTGTGTCGAATGCTTTTTCAGCATCTATGGAGATGATCATGTGGTTTTTGTCCTTCGTTTTGTTGATGTGGTGGATGATGTTGATGGATTTTCGAATGTTGTACCGTCCTTGCATCCTTGAGATGAACCCCACTTGATCATGGTGTATGATCCTCTTGATGTATTTTTGAATTTGGTTTGCTGATATTTTGTTGAGTATTTTTGCATCTATTTTCATCAGACATATTGGTCTGTAATTTTCTTTTTTTGTGGTGTTTTGGCCTGGTTTTGGTATTAGAGTGATGCTGGCCTCACAGAATGAGTTTGGAAGTGTTCCCTCCTCTTCCACTCTTTGGAAAACTTTAAGGAGGATGGGTATTAGGTCTTCACTAAATGTTTGATAAAATTCAGCGGTGAAACCATCTGATCTAGGCGTTTTGTTCTTAGGTAGGTTTTTGATTGCCAGTTCCATTTCGTTGCTGGTAATTGGTCTGTTCAGATTTTCTGTTTCTTTCTGGCTCAGCTTTGGAAGATTGTATTTTTCTAGAAAGTTTTCCATTTCTTCTAGGTTATCCAGTTTGTTAGCATATAATTTTTCATAGTATTCTCTAATAATTCTTTGTATTTCTGTGGTATCCAAAGTGGTTTTTCCTTTCTCATTTCTGATCTGTTTATGTGTGTAGACTCTCTTTTTTTCTTGATAAGTCTGACTAGGGGTTTATCTCTTTTGTTTATTTTCTCACAGAACTGGCTCTTGCTTTCATTGATTGTTTCTATTGTTTTGTTCTTCTTGATTTAATTATTTGTGCTCCAATCTTTATTATGCGGCTCCTTCTACTGACTTTGGGCCTCATTTGTTCTTCTTTTTCTAGTTTCGTTAATTGTGAGTTTAGACTGCTGATATGGGATTGTTCTTCTTTCCTGAGGTAGGCCTGTATTGCAATATACTTTCCTCTTAGCATGGCCTTCGCTGCGTCACAGATATGTTGCGGTGTTGAGTTATTGTTGTCATTTGTCTCCATATACTGCTTGATCTCTGTTTTTATTTGGTCATTGATCCATTGGTTATTTAGGAGCATGTTCTTAATCCTCCATGTGTTGGTGGGATTTTTCATTTTCTTTGCGTAATTTATTTCTAGTTTCGTACCTTTGTGATCAGAG
Source organism: Phataginus tricuspis (assembly GCA_029783875.1). Taxonomy (NCBI): domain Eukaryota; kingdom Metazoa; phylum Chordata; class Mammalia; order Pholidota; family Manidae; genus Phataginus; species Phataginus tricuspis. The sequence continues at coordinate 28,605,108 of JAQQAC010008719.1, read as the reverse complement.
AAACTGGTTGGTACAATTTCAGTCTTTTTGAATTTACCGAGGCTCTTTTTGTGGCCTAGTATATGATCTATTTTTGAAAATGTTCCATGTGCACTTGAGAAGAATGTGTATTCTGCTGCTTTTGGGTGTAGAGTTCTGTAGGTGTCTGTTTGGTCCATGTGTTCTATCATGTTGTTCCGTGCCTCTGTCTCCTTACTTAGTTTCTGTCTTTTTGATATGTCTTTCAGAGTGAGTGGAGTGTTGAAGTCTCCTAGAATGAATGTATTGCATTCTGTTTCTCCTTTTAATTCTGTTAGTATTTGTTTAACATATGTAGGTGCTCCTGTGTTGGGTGCATAGATATTTATAATGGTTATATCTTCCTGTTGGATTGACCCTTTTATCAATATGTAATGTCCTTCTTTGTCTCTTGTGACTTTCTTTGTTTTGAAGTCTATTTTGTCTGATACAAGTACTGCAACTCCTGCTTTTTTCTCCTTATTAGTTGCATGAAATATCTTTTTCCATCCCTTCACTTTTAGTCTGTGTATGTCTTTGGGTTAAAGTGAGTCTCTTGTAGGCAGCATATAGGTGGGTCTTGTTTTTTTATCCCTTCAGTGACTCTTTGTCTTTTGATTTGTGCATTCAGTCTATTTATATTTAGTGTGATTATCAATAGGTATGTACTTATTGCCATTGCAGGCTTTAGATTCGTGGTTATGAAAGGTTCAAGGTTAACTTCCTCACTATCTAAGAGTCCAACTTAACTCACTTAATATGCTTTTACAGAGTCTAAATGTTCTTTTTTTTTCTTCCTCCTCCATTCTTTATATAATAGGTATCATATTCTGTACTCTTTTTCTGTCCCTTGATTTACTTTGTGGATAGTTATTTTAATTTTGCATTTGCTTAGTAATTTGCTGTTGTACTTTCTTTAGTGTGGTTTTATTATGTCTGGTGACAGCTATTAAACCTTAGGTACACTTCCATCTATAGCAGTCCTTCCAAAATACACTGTAGAGATGGTTTGTGGGAAGTTAATTGTCTCAGCTTTTGCTTATCTGGAAATTGTTTTATCCCTCCTTCAAATTTAATTGATAATCTTGCCAGATAATGTATTCTTCTATCAAGACCATTCTGCTTCATTGCATTACATACATCATGCCACTCCCTTCAGGCCTGTAAGGTTTCTGTTGAGAAGTCTTATGATAGCCCTATGGGCTTTCCTTTGTATGTGATCTGATTTCTCTCTCTGGCTGCTTTTGATAGTCTGTCCTTATCCTTGATCTTTGCCATTTGAATTAGTATATGTCTTGGTGTATCTTCTCTCGATCCCTTGTGTTGGGAGATCTATGCATCTCTATGGTGTGCGAGACTCTCTCCTTCCCCAGATCGGGGAAGTTTTCAGCAATTACCTCCTCAAAGACACTTTCTATCCCTTTTTCTCTCTGTTCTTTTTCTGGTACCCCTATAATGAGAATATTGTTCTGTTTGGATTGGTCACACAGTTCTCTCAATATTCTTTCATTCTTAGGGATCCCTTTTCTCTCTGGGCCTCAGCTTCTTTGTATTCCTATTCTGTAGTTTCTATTTCATTTATTGTCTCGTCCACCGTATGCAGTCTGCTTTTAATACCCTCCATTGTGTTCTTCAACGATTGGATCTCTGACTGATGTTCATTCCTGAGTTCTTGAATATCTTTCCGTACCTCCATGAGCATGTTAATGATTTTTATTTTGAACTCCCTTTCAGGGAGAGTCATGAGGTCGATTTTATTTAAATCTTTCTCAGGAGTTGTATTAATAATTTCACTCTGAACCAGGTTCCTTTGTTATTTCATATTTGTGTATGGCACCCTGTAGTTCCCAGAAGCTCTACTCCCTGGAGCTGCTCAGACCCTGAAGTAATGTCAGTGGTCGCAGGGTAGTGGTATTGGTGCCTGGGGGAAGTAAAGAGGTGTTTCCTGCTTCTCGGCTTCTATGCCTGTCTCCACTGCCTGAAGCAGTGGGCCAATCACACAGGTATAAGCTTGTGTGCTTTGCATTTGTAGTTGCTGTAGACAGGGTTTCCCTCTGGCTGGGCTAACACCATGGTAGGGTTTGCTGGTTTGCGAGCCAGGTGGGGCTCGCCAGGAGAACAGTACAGTAGGCTATGTATCATGGAGGCCTTCGATAGAGCTGTGTAGCCAGCCAGGGAGCTGGAGCACCTGAAGTTTGTCTAAGGAGGAAGATTTCTTTTTCCTCCTTAAGTATGAGAGCAAAGCTCCCAACCTGCTGGGCAGAGTGCACCTGGACAATTTTGTCTACCTGTCCTCTCTCCTGAGAACTAAGCTCTGTGCAATCCTTGCCCCTTTAGCAGCTGTCTTGCTAAGGGCTTCCTTGTTATGAAGTCTCTCAGACTGCCCACCTTTGTTTTGTGTCAGAGCAGCTGGATATGCATCCCTGCTTTCTACAAGCAGCTGGAATCTCAGTCTCTCCAGGAATTCTGCCTGTCAGCTTTCCAATCCTGTAATCATGAGAGTATCATGCAAGCGCCATGAAATGTAGGTTTGTGTTTCCAGAGCAGATCTCCGGAGTTAGGTATTCAGCAGTCCCAGGCCTCCTCTCCCTCCCTGCTTCCTCCCGCCGGTGAGCTGTGGTGGGGGAAGGGCTTGGGTCCCACTGGGCCACCGCTTTGGTACATTACCCTGTTCTGTGAGGTCTGCTCTTTTCTCCAGGTGTATGTAATCTGGCACAGTACTCTTTCCTGTTGCTCTTTCAGCATTAGTTGTATTAATTATATTTTCATATTATATATCATTTTAGGAGGAAGCCTGTGTCTCCCCTCTAATGCTGCCATCTTTAATCCGATGATGTGTATTCAATTTAGACAGTTTCAGATCTTTTTAACAAAATCTTCTTTAAATTTTTATTCGTATTAAAGTGATATTTATATATATGCAGTTTTAAAAATGGAACATTTCAAGGCTTGTAGGAACAGCAGTTCCCCATCCCCTTTGTTCACATCTAATTTGCAGTCTATATAGGCAATCACTTTTAATTCTTTTACCTGTTTGCTCTGATATTTGCCTTTATTTCTCTAAGTTCTCTTTGTGTTGGCTTTTAATTTCAGACAGCATGTACTTCTAAGGAAATGAGGATTAATCATCCTAATTTCTGTACCTCCTACAAACGTTTACATGTGTTTCCCTTTCATCTTTTATAGTATATCAGTTTTTTGGGGTAAATTCTTTATTTAGTATTTAAATTATTATGACTATGCAGCTTTCACAGCTGAGTCACAAAATCACTATGATTGTTATTTCCTTTCTTATCTAATTTACTGTTTCACCAAATAATCGAGTTTATTATTTTATGTTCTTTGTGCCTGTTGCTAATTTATTCACAATTCTCTGACACATCTAAAACACCTTTCAGTCTGGTTGGACACATTAGGTAGTTTGCATTCTGGTTTCTTCTTTAAGACAGCTTTCTGCATCCTGTTTAGAATGCACACTTTCACATAATTCTCCCTTTTTTCATTAACGCATTTTGCTTCCTTTTAGATGTGACTTGTTTTCCAAAGATTAGGGTCACTGGCCCACTCTCTCTGGAGATGCATCTCTAGACTTTGGTCAGGGGTGGGAAAAAGATTGCTTTTTGGGAGGAGGCCCCTTACATTGTCAAACAGTCATCTAGCCCCGCCCTGTGTTTTTTGTTGTCGTCATGCTTCTGATACCTGAATCTACATATCATGAGTCAGTTTACTTCTCTTTTTATTGTAGTAATGTGGTGAAAGATACGTAACATAGAATTTACCATTGTAACCATTATAAATTGTCTAATTCAGTGTCATTAAGTTATTCCCATTGTTGTGTAACCATCACCAATATCCATCAATCTCCAGAATTTTTTTGTCATCCCAAACAGAAACTGTGTACCTGTTCAACAATAACTACATTTCTCCAACCTCCCCTCCATTCCCTGACAACCTTTATTCTACTTTCTATCTATCAGATTGCTGCTTGATGACTTGGTCTTCTCAAGTTTATGTATCAGCTCTTCTTGTTCTTGTAAGGTTAGCTAGCACTTTTTTCCCTTTTTAGCTTTCAAAGTAGTGTTAATGTCATCTGCTGTTTTGTCTTTCCCCATTCTTTTTATATCTTCATTGGGTGTTAAACATCTGCAAACTCCATTAGCTTTTTAAGGTGAGGATTCAGGAAGGAGTCAAGGTCAGTCACGTATAACTAAAGGTCTGCTTTCACCCTTATATCCTTTTTTTTTTCAATTAGATTGTTTTTTTTAAATTTTGGTATCATTAATGTACAGTTACATGAGCAACATTATGGTTACTAGACTCCCCGCATTGTCAAGTCCCCACCACATACTGCATTACAGTCACTGTCCATCAGTGTAGTAAGATGATATAGAAGAATCACTACTTTTCTTCTCTGTGTTATACTGCCTTCCCCATGCCCCCACACCCCAACATTATGTGTGCTAATTGTAATGCCCTCTTTTCCCCCTTATCCCTCCCTTCCCATCCATCCTCCTCAGTCCCTTTCCCTTTGGTGACTGTTAGTCGATTCTTGGGTTCTGTGAGTCTGCTGCACTTTTGTTCCTTCAGTTTTTGCTTTGTTCTTATACTTCACAGATGAGTGAAATCATTTGATACTTGTCTTTCTCTGCCTGGCTTATTTCACTGAGCATAATATAATACCCTCTAGCTCCATCCATGTTGTTGCAAATGGTAGGATTTGCTTTCTTCTTATGGCCGAATAATATTCCATTGTGTATATATGTCCCACATCTTCTTTATCCATTCATCTACCGATGGACACTTAGGTTGTTTCCATTTCTTGGCTATTGTAAATAGTGCTGCGATAAACATAGGGGTGCATATGTCTTTTTCAAACTGAGCTCCTGCATTCTTAGGGTAAATTCCTAGGAGTGTAATTCCTTGGTCAAATGGTATTTCTATTTTTAGTTTTTTGAGGAACCTTCATACTGCTTTCCACAATGGTTGAACTAATTTACGTTCCCACCAGCAGTGTAGGATTCCCCTTTCTCTACATCCTCGCCCACATTTGTTGTTTGTCTTTTAGATGGTCGCCATCCTAACTGGTATGAGGTGATACCTCATTGTGGTTTTAATTTGCATTTCTTTGATGATTAGCGATGTGGAGCATCTTTTCATGTGCCTGTTGGCCATCTGAATTTCTTCTTTGGTGAAGTTTCTGTTCAGATCCTCTGCCCATTTTTTAATTAGATTATTTGCTTTTTGTTTGTTGAGGTGCATGAGGTCTTTATATATTTTGGATGTCAACCCCTTATCGGATATGTCATTTATGAATATATTCTCCCATACTGTAAGATGTCTTATTGTGCTACTGATGGTGTCCTTTGCTGCACAGAAGCTTTTCGGCTTGATAGTCCCACTTGTTCATTTTTGCTTTTGTTTCCCTTGTCGTGGGAGATACGTTCATGAAGACGTTGCTCATGTTTATGTCCAAGAGATTTTTGCCTATGCTTTTTTCTAAGAGTTTTATGGTTTCATGACTTACATTCAGGTCTGTGATCCATTTTGAGTTTACTTTTGTGTATGAGGTTAGACAGTAACCCAATTTCATTCTCTTACATGTAGCTGTCCAGTTTTGCCAACACCAGCTGTTGAAGATGCTGTCATTTCCCCATTGTATATCCATGGCTCCTTTATCATATATTAATTGACCATATATGTTTGTGTTAATATCTGGACTCTATTCTGTTCCACTGGTCTATGGGTCTGTTCTTGTGCCAGTACCAAATTGTCTTGATTACTGTGGCTTTGTAGTAGAGCTTGAAGTTGGGAGGTGAGATCCTCCCTGCTTTATTCTTCCTTTTCAGGATTGCTTTGGTATTCGGGTTCTTTTGTGGTTCCATATGAATTTTAGAACTATTTGTTACAGTTCGTTGAAGAATGCTATTGGTATTTTGGTAGGGATTGCATTGAATCTGTAGATTGCTTTAGGCAGTATGGCCATTTTGACAATATTAAATCTTCCTACCCAAGAGGATGGGATGAATTTCCATTTATTAGTATCCTCTTTAATTTCTCTTAATAGTGTTTTGTAGTTTTCAGGGTATAGGTCTTTCACTTTCTTGGTTAGGTTTATTCCTAGGTATTTGATTCTTTTTGATGCAATTGGGAATTGAATTGTTTTCCAGATTTCTCTTTCCGCTAGTTCATCTTTAGTGTATAGGAATGCAACAAATTTCTGTGTATTAATTTTATATCCTTCAACTTTGCTGAATTCAGATATTAGATCTGTTGGTTTTGGAGTCGATTCTTTAGGGTTTCTTATGTACAATATCGTGTCATCTGCAAAAGTGACAGTTTGGGTCCTCCTTACCAATCTGGATGCCTTTTATTTCTTTGTTTTGTCTGATTGCTGTGGTTGGGACCTGCAGTACTATGTTGAATAAAAATGGGGAGAGTCGGCATCCTTGTTTTGTTCCCGATCTTAGGGGAAAAGCTTTCAGCTTCTCACTGTTAAGTATAATGTTGGCTGTGGGTTTGTCATATATGGCCTTTATTATGTTGAGGTACTTGCCCTTTATACCCATTTTGTTGAGAGTTTTTATCATGAATGGATGTTGAATTTTGTCAAATGTTTTTCAGCATCATTGGAGATGATCATGTGGTTTTTGTCCGTCTTTTTGTTGATGTGGTGGATGATGTTGATGGATTTTCCAATGTTGTGCCATCCTTGCATCCCTGAGATGAATCCCACTTTATCATGGTGTATGATCCTCTTGATGTATTTTTGAATTCGGTTTGCTAATATTTTGTTGAGTATTTTTGCATCAATGTTCATCAGGGATATTGGTCTGTATTTCTTTTGTGGTGTCTTTGCCTAGTTTTGGTACTAGAGTGATGCTGTCTTTATAGAAAGAGTTTGGGAGTATTCCCATCTCTTCTATTTTTTGGAAAACTTTAAGGAGAATGGGTATTATGCCTTCACTAAATGTCTGATAAATTCAGTGGTGAATCCATCTGGTCTGGGGGTTTTGTTCTTGTGTAGTTTTTTGATTACCGATTCAATTTCTTTGCTGGTTATTGGTCTGTTTAGGTTTTTGTTTCCTTCTTGGTCAGTCTTGGAAGGTTGTATTTTTCTAGGAAGTTGTCCATTTCTTCTAGGTTGTCCAGTTTGTTAGCATTTAGATTTTCATAGTATTCTCTTATAATTCTTTGTAGTTCTGTGGTATCTGTAGTGATTTTTCTGTTTTCATTTCTCGTTCTCTTTATGTGTATAGATTCTCTTTTTTTCCTAATAAGTGTGGCTAGGTGTTTATCTATTTTGTTTAATTTCTCAAAGTACCAGCTCTTGGTTTCATTAATTTTTTCTGTTGATTTATTCTTCTCAATTTTATTTATTTCTTCTCTGATCTTTATTTTGTCCCTCCTTCTGCTGACTTTGGGTCTTCTTTGTTCTTGTTTTTCCAGTTTCAATAATTGTGAATTTAGACTATTCATTTGAGACTGTTCTTCCTTCTTTAAGTCAGCCTGGATTGCAATAAACTTTCCTCTTATAATTCCCTTCGCTGTGTCCACATAAGTTGGAGCGTTGTGCTTTTGTTTTCATTTGTTTCCATATATTGCTTGATCTCTGTTTTAATTTGGTCGTGGATCCATTGATTATTCAGGAGCATGGTGTTAAGCCTCCATGTGTTTGTGAACCTTTTTGTTTTCTTTGTGCAATTCATTTCTAGGTTTATACCTTTGTGATCTGAGAAGTTGGTTGGTAGAATTTCACTCTTTTTGAATGTATTGAGGATCTTTTTGTGGCCTAGTATGTGGTCTGTTCTGGAAAATGTTCTATGTGCACTTGAGAAGAATGTGTATCCTGTTGCTTTTGGGTGTGTAGAGTTCTGTAGATGTCTGTTAGGTCCATCTGATCTAGTGTATTGTTCAATGCCTCTGTGTCCTTATTTTCTGTCTGGTTGATCTGTCCTTTGTTGTGAGTGATGTGTTCAAGTCTCCTAGAATGAATGCATTGCATTCTATTTATTTCTTTAATTCTGGTGGTATTTGTTTCACATATGTGGGTGCTCCTGTTTTGAGTGCATATATATTTATGATGTTTATATCCTCTTGTTGGACTGACCCCGTTGTCATTATGTAATGCCATTTTTGTCTCTTGTTACTTTCTTTGTTTTGAAGTCTATTTTGTCTGATACAAGTACTGCAACACCTGCTTTTTTTCCCCCTGTTAGTTTCATAAAATATCTTTTTCCATCCCTTCACGTTTTGTGTATGTATGTCTTTGGGTTTGAAGTGAGTCTCTTGTAGGCAGCATATAGATGCGTCTTGCTTTTTTATACATTCTATTTGTCTGTGTCTTTTGATTGGTGCATTTGGTCCATTTACATTTAGGGTGACTGTTAAAGATATGTACTTATTGCCATTGCAGGCTTTAGATTCATGTTTACCAAAGTTTCAAGAGTAGCTTCTTTGCTATCTAACCATCTTATTTAACTCACTTGTTCTGCTATTATAAACACAGTGATGATTCTTTATGTCTCTCCCTTCTTATTCTTCCTCCTCCATTCTTATATGTTAGGTGTTTTATTCTGTACTCTTTTGTGTTTCTTTTTACTGCGATAGCCGATTTTATGTTGCATTTAGTTAGTATTTGGTTGATCTGCTTTCTTTTTTGTGGTTTTATTTTCTCTGGTGACATCTAGTTATCCTTGGGAGCACTTCCATTCAGAGCAGTCCCTTTAAAATACACTGTAGAGATGGTTTGTTGGAGGTAAATTCTGTCAACTTTTGCTTATCTGGGAATTTTTTAATCCCTCCTTCAAATTTAAATAATAATCTTGCTGGATACAGTATTCTTGTTTTGAGGCCCTTCTGTTTTATGATGTTAAATATATCATGCTGTTCTCTTCTGGCCTGTAAGGTTTCTGCTGAGAAGTCTGATGATAGCCTGATGGGTTTTCCTTTGTAGGTGATCTTTTTACTCTCTCTGGGTGCTTTTAATATTCTGTCCCTGTCTTTGATCTTTGCCACTTTAATTATTATATGTCTTGGTGTTGTCCTCCTTGGGTCCTTTCTGTTGGGGATCTGTGGACTTCTATGGGCTGAGAGACTATTTCCTTCTCCAGATTGGGGAAGTTTTCAGCAATAATTTCTTCAAAGACGCTTTCTATCCCTTACAGTTTTCTTGATGTTCTTTTATTCCTAGAGATCCTTCTATCTCTCTTTGTCTCAGCTTCTCTGTATTCCCGTTCTCTGATTTCTATTCTATTAACAGTCTCTTTCACCTCCTCCAGTCTTCTCTTAAATCCTTCCATTGTTTGTTTCATTTCTGTTATCTCCGTTTGGACTTCATCCTTTAGCTCTTGCATATTTCTCTGTAGCTCCATCAGCATGCTTATGACTTTTATTTTGAATTCTTTTTCAGGAAGATTGGTAATTTTGGTCTTACCAGGCCCTCTCTTTGGTGTTTGAGGTATTTGGGACTGAACAAGGTTCTTCTGCCTTTTCATAGCAATGGAAGTGATCGCTGGTGAGTGGTGCATGTGTCAGCTGGGAGAAAAAAGTCCCTTCCTGCTTTCCCTTATAGTCTTTATTTATATTTTAAATTTAGGGATTTTTTTTAATTAGCATAGTAAATATAGGTATGCCAGCAAAGTAGCTTTATATAGGGTATAAAGTCAAGCATGACTGATGGGCTCCGTCTTTATCATTAGCTCCCATTGTGTGGAAAGGGTTTGATTCCTAAGACCTATTGCATACCCCCAGCCCCCTGCTTTCAGACCCCGAGCAAACCTAAGATTGTGCTGCTTTGCTAAGACATACTTTGTGCTGCTGCAACAATTTTCATGCACTGAGAACCTGGTCCTTCTGTGGGGAGCAAGTTTGGGTCATGACTGTTACCTAGAAATTTCTGTAGAAGTCTTACTCAAGGTGCATTTGAGGTATTTCCTCCTCTGTACAACTTCTCTGAGTGCCCTAGTGCTTCTGCGCCATGACATCTGTGAATAATGCTGTTTTATTCTAACTATGCTAGATCAATCTATCTATATTAGATATCTACATTATGTGATCTCTCCATCTTGCTTTCTTAAACCTGGTGTTTCTCAAGGTTTGGAGAACACCCCCTCATTCTGATAGAGCTTTTGGTCCACAATAAAAAATAAATAATTATTTATTAAATGGAAAAATAATCCACATGGATTGATAAAATTTCCTCTTTTCTGGCAAGCACAGTCTCATTATGTCCTTCAGCACCCGTGTCCACTGAAAGCTATGCCAGAAACTTTTACAAGTTGTTTGCTTTTCCCTGGGAGTCACTACTATGCGGAGATTAGAGTTGTGGCCAGAATGTCTGGATTTGAAGAAACAAGCAAGTGTCTTAACGTCTCTCTGCTTCAGTTTATCTATAAAACAGAGAAAAATTACCTGTAAGCCATGTAATTTTGCGAGAATTAAATTAGTGCATCTAAAGTGCTGGATCAATGCCTGGCACATTGTTTTGTAGTGACTCTTTCATCTTTATGGGGACATTGCCTGCTATGATATCATTAGACCCTGAGGTAGTAGATGATGATTTTTGATATAAAATCAAAGTAAAATGACAAATCTAGCTACTATTAAAATATTTAGCTCTTTGAATTTTGTGTGTGAATGTGTTCTGAAAATGATCTCTATGGACATAACAGATTATGACATTTAGATGATAATTCAAACTGGGAGAAATAATGTCTTCAGTATGCTCTATAACTACTGAAATATAATGTCCTTTAAATATACTGTAAGATATTAAACATTTGGAAATAGATCAAATGGCAGTGTCAAGATTCATAGTCTTTTCTCCTTAAGAGTATTATGCATCCCATTAATGAATTTTCTATTAGGCGTTAATTGTTGTCTTCTAACTGGGGAGCCTGCTTTATTGAATTCTCTCTTCAGAGACTGTGTACTAAGGGAAGACAAACCTTCATTCATTCATTCGTGTTCTGGTATTGTAGGTACAAGAGAGAATAAAGCACAGTTGCTTTTCTTAAGGAAATTATCATCTCTTTGTCGTTTCAGTAATATTAAAATCATATGTTCTGGCAGAATGTATTCACACTCTTTGACCCAGAATTCCATGTATAGTACTTTATGTAATTAAGATTTTATTAAAAAAAATTGGTTCTGGTGGGTTTACATGGGAGGATGGATAGAGGGTTAGCACAGTTGTGGAATTCCATGATTCATTAAAGGAGTGAGAAAGTGCTTGGTCCTTGTTGGAATCCCAGTTCCACCACTTACCTCCGGTATGACTTAGGCAAGTTCATTGTTTAAAATTCTGTACACCTCAGTTTTTTTCGTATCTATAAAATGGGCATACTAGTAGTAGTTAAGAAGTTTGTTGTGAGGATTAAATCAAACAGTATAGGTAACCTAAAAAAAATAAAATGAGAAATAGCTCAGTAAATACTTAAGGCTCTTATTGTTCTTCCTTAACACTCATTCCTACATTAATGGTTTTTCTCCACAACCTTCTTCCAGGCAGTCTAAACCAGGAATGGCGATGTTTTGCTTGGTCTGACAACTCCCACTACCTTGTAATAGCTAGCTAGAGGTTTCTGAGTCCTTCTACAGAGCTCTCCCGAAACTGTCACCTGTTCTCTGTCTGTGTTGGCCAGTTCTGGGGGAGGAGAAATAGCAGTACACATGTCTTGGGTTTGCCGTCCTTGCTGTAAACCTTTCTTCATACACACGTTCTCCCCCTGTTCTTTTTTGGGTTTCATGTACTTTTTGTTCTTGCACCTTATTTTGATAGGAGTCTGTTAGCTCTTTTTTTTTTTTTTTAATGTTTTGGCTGTTGCTGTTTCATAGCATAAATTATTTCTCATAATAGGGACATAATGCAGACCTACCTAGTCTTAGGTACTTTTTAGCTCTGTGTTTTCTGGGCCTGTCATGGAACACAAACATAGCCAGTTTGTAAGGCTGACTTGGTCATGCCTCATTTAAAGAAGTTAGGTTTTCTGTGAACTTTGTCTTGTTAATCATGAAGTAGAAAGTTCCTGCTTTATGTAGTGTAAGGTAACCAAATGCAGAGGAACTTTTCCATAGAGATTTTGGTGTCCTTTAGGGCAGAGGGATTATGACCAGAAAAAAATTTTTTGTGTGTTAAATGGAATAAATTTAAATTAATGATCGGGTATAAGTTATAAATCACCAATAAATTATAATTGGTCATTAATGAAATAGCCCTTAGCACATAGGCCACAGTGATCTTAATTTGTAGCACATATTGGGAGTTCCATAGAAATGAACTTAAGGAGACTATCGAAGTTTTTACTTTTCTTAATGACTTTTTCGACATTGGTAAGTCCAGGTATTTATAAATTATCATACATCAGAACTTTTTTTGTATTAAATCTTAACAGTTGGGTTTTGAAATCATTTGCTTAGATTTAGCATTTTTTTGTTATTTTAAATCAAAAAACAAATACATGTCAATTAACTTTATTTGACTCAGTTTGAAGGGATGGCTGAAAATGTTTTAATTACATCTCTCAGCTAGGAATCAGAAGATAGGTTCCTAGGGTAAACTGCTTAACTCTAAAGGCCTCAGCTAATTCTGTCCTGTAACATAACTCTAATGAATGATTGTCATGAACCTTAAAATTCCATGCCCTCCCACAAATCTTGCTAAAGGTCAGGTTTTCTTCTACTGAATTTTGAATATGTTAGGTATATATTAGGAACCCACATACATTTCCAAAGCTTGATTCTTCTTTCTAAATTAAATCTGAAAAGACTATCACTTTAAAAAAAGCTGTATTTGATTTTTCTTAGATTGTTCTTTTGTTTATTAAAACATAGTTTCAACTCTATATGGTAACTGGCTCCTGAGATTAAAAAAATAAAACACAGGCCTCCAGTTTAACCCTTCCCACAAACCTTCTATCACATTTATATTGACAAGTAATAAAATGAACAGAATTAAGCTCTAACACTCTGGACAGTGGAAAAAAGCATTACTGAACTGTAAAATAGTCCTGCAGAGAAATCTGTTAGAGAAAGAGGAAGGTCTTTTATATACAGAAAAATATATCAGTGGCAGTCAGGCACTGATATGCTCTGTGCTGTTTTAACTAAGAATTAAATAGTTTTGCTTTATAGATTTTCACTGAGTTATTTGTGAAAAGAGTATTTAAGGCCTTTTGATAATAATTTTTAAGTTTTGGACCTTAAAATGACCTTTAAGAGGCAGAAGGAGCTCCTGATTATAGAACCTCAAGTGAACAGCTCTGGCTGGGAAGAAAGCTGTTGGAAATAGATGTGGTTCCAGCATGTTAGAATAATATCTGTTATCACAGTGATGGAGTTTATCACAGTGATAGTTACTCCCTGCATATAGGTATTTTCTTTCTGAGTATCAGTGCTTGGAAGCCAGTTTACGTGTAAGGGAGACTGGTCGACAAGGAGAGGAGAGAGGACATGGGGTGACCAAGACAGGCATGGAGGGAGAAGCATCTCTCATATACACCCTCTCTCTCTGTCTCTTTCTCTCTCTCTCACTCACACACACATAACACACATAGGGAGAGACAGAGACAAATACATATAGAAGGAATGGGTGACACACATACATGTTATTCTACAAGTAGCATTCTTTATTTTGTTTGTTATTGGTGAAATAAAATAAAATCCCTCCTCTGCTTTAGGAAGGTCATTGAGGTTTTTTTGTTTTTTTGAGTTTGATTCAATCCTTTCATTAGGCAAATAGAGGCTTAAGACTATATCGTTTTGCATTTTAAATTGACTTAGGTACTTTAAAGCTAAAAAAGTGTGATGTCTAAGAATAATAATTGGAGCTGTTATTTAACTTGGGATGTATCCAACTTGGTTTGGGGGAAAAATCATGAAGACAAACTCCCATAATTACCATGATGTCAACCAAGCTAGAGTATTTCTTCATAAACCACAACTCTTGTTATTCTTTTAGTACAAGTCTGTCCTGAAAATTTTTCAGTGCTACCAAAGTAACACTTTGTAATGTTATTTTCTTCACTTGCTCCTTTCTGACAGCGGGTAGATCAAGTGCCCTTCAACACACATACTCTTCTAGACAGTTTAAGTGTTGATTAGGTGCTAGAGAACTTGATGTAAGGTAAATGTCCATGAAATTAAAAATGTTTTTCTCTCTGAGTATAACAGTTTTAACATTGAGTATACTATGCTTTTTGTCCTTAGCCCATCTGCTCTTTCTTAGGTAATAAATTTTAATTTGAGAACTCTGATTTCTCTGTGAATTTTTTGTTTTTGGCCCAATGCAGGCTTGTATACAAAGGATTTTTTTCTTAAGTGCAAGGGATGCTACTTAACTCTGCTGTTCTACTTTACTTTGAGATTTGTGCCTTTTTTTATGAACTGTTTCAATGGACCACCAGTCCTCAAATGGGCAATAGTCCTTTTATTAAGTTACCAGGTTGAAAACAGGATGTTGGCATATACACAGTTTCTTATCTTTGGGGACATTGGCTAATGTTGATTTTAATTAGTCTTCTATATAAGAAATACCATCTTGGGCTAGAGCAGTGATCCATCGAGCCCAGACTGTCCTAAAGAACTGCACCAAGGATACAGGTTACTTATTGGAATTCAGTCATTCCTGTAGGACACATGTTAATTTCCCTTAACAGTATTCAGAATTCATGCATTCACTTAAACTCGTTAGCATGCAGTCTGCTCTGATTACATGTATTATATATGTATTAAGCTAAAATACCTACACTTGTTGGAATGGGTAATTCTAGGAAAAAACACCATTTGTGATATTAACTTCAGTTTTTTCCTTGCTCATAAGCAGCTTCAGTTTTCTTCACCTGTAAAATATAAAATAAATGCACAGGTTTCCTCCCTCCCCCCACTCTTAAAATCTTTTCTGTTATTTCTGATATGGCCAATTTATGATGTTTGTCTTTCTCACCCTCCTTCCTAGCATTTGTTTACCCTAAATGCCACTTAAATATAGAATGTTAAGCAAGCTCTTTATGTATAATGAAGGAAGTGTAAGTTATAGAGGGCCCTGAATTCTTTTGATTTGCATGATGGCTGTAATTAAAAGTTTTGTGGATTTTAGGAAAAATAGTATTTCATAGCCAGGGGTCAGAGAAAATAGGTATAACTAACATTGTGTGCTTTGAGATACAGATTTATTGAAGACCCTTTCATGAGACATGAATTCTACATTTTAACTTCCTGGAAATTGGTTGAAGACATTAGTCATTCCTTCTTTCTTTGTATAGTGTCCGCCATGAGGAATTATCTTAGAGTTTGGTTGTGGGAAAAATCGTCTATTTCTTGCTGAAAATAATTAGACCCTACCATAACCACTAAAGAATGAATAGTGTTCTCGCCATAGCTGATAAACGGAATTTAGGAAAAAAATTGTAACTCTTCTTTGTTGACTTACATATTTAAAGTTATGGATTATCCCCTAGAAAACAAAGAGGCTTCAGTGAGCTTTATAAAAATTGTTTCCATTCTTGAGGAAGTTAATGGAATTGGGTAACAGTCTCTAGGACACATACATTTGATGACAGCATCTTCAAGAAGAGGCTATCAAATACTGGAGTGTTTTGTTACTCAAGTAACAGCTCCTTGGAATACTAGCAAAGGTAAACCTGCTTTAATACCAAGCCACTCTCCATCATGAATATTTTATTGTGTGTTGTATTACAATTCATGAATAGCAATAAAGCCACAGACACTGTGATAATTTAGATTTGTATGTATCTCCATTATGTACAATATTGAAGATATAGAAGAAACTGTACTCTGAACCCCAGAGCCCTGAGAAATATTTACTTTAAAAAATAACAATTATTCATGTTGTGTATGAGTGTATGCAACAGGAAGGAAGGGCAGAGAGAGCAAAAACCACTCAAAATTTAGGGAGAATCTGTGTATGTTCGTTTAAAAAAACAATACACAGAGAAGTCAAGTAGTGATTCTATAACATCCTTCTACGCTGATGGACAGTGACTACAGTGGGGGTATGTGGTGGGGACTTGATAATAGGGGGAGTCTAGTAACCATAATGTTGCTCATGTAATTGTATATTAATAATAGCAAAATAAATAAATAAATAAAATAAAATAAAAAACAAAAAAACAATACAGACTCTGTACTCAACACTTCCATTTTGTTAAAACATAAAACAAAACAGTAACTGCCATTGATGATGCCCCAAACATTAATTTCAAAAGCAGACCATCCATTGTTTTTATTTAGTCTTAAGGATAAGTCTGCACACAGTATTTTGCGGTCAAGAAAAAAAAGCACAAAAAATCCTAAGGTTTTTATTTATTTATTTATATTAAGGTATCATTGATATACACTGTTATGAAGGTTTCACATGAAAAACATTGTGGTTACTACATTCACCCATATTATCAAGTTCTCCCCCATTCCCCATTGAGGTTAGTGTCCATCAGTAGTAAGATGCTACAGAGTCACTACTTGTCTTTTCTATTCTGCACTGTCTTCCCTGTGAACCCACACATGCGATGTGTACTAATCATAATACACCTCAATCCCCTTCCCCCTCCCTCCCCACCCTTCTTCTCCCACCCCTCCCTTTGGTAATCGCTAGTCCCTTCTTGGAGTTTGTGAGTCTGCTGCTGTTTTGTTCCTTCAGTTTTCCTTCGTTGTTATACTCTACAAATGAGGGAAATCATTTGGTACTTGTCTTTCTTCACCTGGCTTATTTCAATGAGCATACAATCCTACAGCTCCATCCATGGTGTTGCAAATGGTAGGATTTGTTTCTTTCTTATGGCTGAATAGTATTCCATTGTGTATATGTACCACATATTCTTTATCCATTCATCTACTGATGGACACTTAGGTTGCTTCCACATCTTGGCTAATGTAAATAGTACTACAATAAACAGAGGGGTGCATATGTCTTTTAGAATCTGAGAACTTGTATTCTTTGTGTAAGTTCTTAGGAGTGGGTTTCCTGGGTCAAATGGTATTTCTATTTTTAGTTTTTTGAGGAACCTCCATATTGCTTTCCACAGTGATTGAAGGAGCTTACATTCCAACAAGCAGTGTAGGAGACTGTCCCTTTCTCCACATCCTTGCCACCATTTGTTGTTCTTAGTCTTTTGGATGTTGGCTGTCCTTACTGGTGTGAGGTGATACACAATAAGGTTTTAATATGTATTTCCCTCATAATTAGCGGTGTGGAGCATCTTTAAGTGTCTATTGGCCATCTGAATTTTTGGAGAACTGTCTGTTCATATCCTTTGCCCAATTTTTACTATGGTTATTTGATTTTTGGGTGTTGAGGTGTGTGAGTTCTTTTCAACAATTTTCTTAAATTAAAGTATTATTGATTTATACTCTTATGAAGGTTTCACATGAAAAAACAATGTAGTTACCGCATTCACCCATGTTATTGTGTCCCCTGCATACCTCATTGCAGTCACAACCCAACAGTATAGTAAGATGCCACAGAGTCACTATTTGCCTTCTCTGTGCTACACTGTCGTCCCCATGAACTCCCCCTACACCATGTGTGCCAATCGTAATACGCCTAAATCCCCTTTTCCCACCCTCCCAACCCGCCCTCCAACACCCCTCACCTTTGGTAACCATTAGTTCCTTCTTGGAGTCTCTGAGTCTGCTGCTATTTTGTTTCTTCAGTTTTGCTTTGTTATACTCCACAAATGAGGGAAATCATTTGGCACTTGTCTTTCTCCGCCTTATTTCACTGAGCATAATACCCTCCGGCTCCATCCATGTTGTTGCAAATGTTAGAATTTGTTTCTTTCTTATGGCTGAATAGTATTCCATTGTGTATATGTACCACATCTTATTTATCCATTCATCTACTGATGGACACTTAGGTTGCTTCCGTATTTTGGCTATTGTAAAAAGTGCTGCAGTGGACATAGGGGTGCATATGTCTTTTTTAATCTGAGAAGTTGTATTCTTTGGGTGGATTCCAAGGAGTGGGATTCCAGGGTCAAATGGTATTTGTATTTTTAGTTTTTTGAGGAACCTCCATATTGCTTTCCACAATGGTTGAACTAGCTTACATTCCCACCAGCAGTGTAGGAGGGTTCCCTTTCTCCGCATCCTTGCCAGTATTTGTTGTTCTTAGTCTTTTGGATGCTGGCCATCCTTACTGGTGTGAGGTGATATCTCATTGTGGTTTTAATTTGCATTTCCCTGATGATTAGTGATGTGGAGTATCTTTTCATGTGCCTGTTGGCCATGTGAATTTCTTCTTTGGAGAACTGTCTCTTCATATCCTCTACCCATTTTGTAATTGGGTTATTTGCTTTTTGGGTGTAGAGGTGTGTACGTTCTTTATATATTTTGGATGTTAACCCCTTGTCAGATACATCATTTACAAATATATTCCCCATACTGTAGGATGCCTTTTTGTTCTGTTGATGGTGTCCTTTGCCATACAGAAACTTTTTAGTTTGATGT
The DNA here is from genome assembly GCA_029783875.1 of Phataginus tricuspis. Lineage (NCBI taxonomy): Eukaryota > Metazoa > Chordata > Mammalia > Pholidota > Manidae > Phataginus > Phataginus tricuspis. Next base: position 28,586,649 of record JAQQAC010008719.1, on the reverse strand, counting down.
AGTCCCATGAGTTCATTTTTGCTTTTGTTTCCCTTGCTCAAGGGGACGTGTTCAGGAAGAAGTCGCTCATGTTTACATTCAGGAGATTTTTGCCTATGTTGTCTTCTAAGAGTTTTATGGTTTCATGACTTACATTCAGGTCCTTGATCCATTTTGAGTTTACTTTTGTGTATGGGGTTAAACAATAATCCAATTTAATTCTCTTGCATGTAGCTCTCCAGTTTTGCCTACACAAGCTGTTGAAAAGGCTGTCATTTCCCCATTGTATGTCCATGGCTCCTTTATCATATATTAATTGACCATATATTGTTGGGTTTATATCAGGGCTCTCTAGTCTGTTCCATTGGTCTATGGGTCTGTTCTTGTGCCAGTACCAAATTGTCTTGAGTACTGTGGCTTTGTAGTAAAGCTTGAAGTTGCGGAGCATAATCCCCCAGCTTTATTCTTCCTTCTCAGGATTGCTTTGGTTATTCGGGGTCTTTTGTGGTTCCATATGAATTTTAGAATGATTTTCTCTAGTTCGTTGAAAAATGCTGTTGGTATATTGATAGGCATTGCATTGAATCTGTAGATTGCTTTAGGCAGTATGGCCATTTTCACAATATTAATTCTTCCTATCCATGAGCATGGGATGTGTTTCCATTTATTGGTATCTTCTTTAATTTCTCTCATGAGAGTCTTATAGTTTTCAGAGTACAGGTCTTTCACTTCCTTGGTTAGGTTTACTCCTAGGTATATTATTCTTTTTGATGCTACTTTGAATGGAATTGTTTTCCTGATTTCTCTCTCTGGTAGGTCATTGTTAATGTATAGGAATGCCATAGATTTCTGCGCATTAATTTTGTATCCCACAACTTTGCTGAATTCAGATATTAGATCTAGTAGTTTTGGTGTAGATTCTTTAAGGTTTTCTTTGTACAATATCATGTCGTCTGCAAACAGGCACAGTTTAACTTCTTCCCTGCCAATCTGGATGCCTTTTATTTCTTTGTGTTGTCTGATTGCTGTGGGTAGAACCTCCAAACTATGTTGAATAAAAGTGAGGAGAGTGGGCATCCTTGTCTTGTTCCTGATCTTAAAGGAAAAGCTTTCAGCTTCTCGTTGTTAAGTATAATGTTGGCTATGGGTTTGTCATATATAGCCTTTATTATGTTGAGGTGCTTGCCGTCTATACCCATTTTGTTGAGAGTTTTTATCATGAATGGATGTTGAATGTTGTCAAATGCTTTTTCAGCATCAATGGAGATGATCATGTGGTTTTTATCCTTCTTTTTGTTGATGTGGTGGATGATGTTGATGGATTTTCAAATGTACCGTCCTTGCATCCCTGGAATAAATCCTACTTGAACATTATGGATGATCTTTTTGATGTATTTTTGAACTCGGTGTACTAATATTTTGTTGAGTATTTTTGTGTACATGTTCATCAGGGATGTTGGTCTGTAGTTTTCTCTTTTTGTGGTGTCTTTGCCCAGTTTTGGTATTAGAGTGATGCTGGCCTCGTAGAATGAGTTTGGAAGTATTCCCTCTTCTTCTACTCCTTGGAAAACGTTAAGAAGGATGGGTATTATGTCTTCAGTAAATGTTTGATAAAATTCAGCGGTGAAGCCATCTGTTCTAGGAGTTTTGTTCTTAGGTAGGTTTTTGATTCCCAGTTCAATTTCGTTGCTGTTAATTGGTCTGTTGAGATTTTCTGTTTCTTTCTGGGTCAGCCTTGGAAGGTTGTATTTTTCTAGAAAGTTGTCCACTTCTTCTAGGTTATCCAGTTTGTTACCATATAATTTTTCATAGTATTATCTAATAGTTCTTTGTATTTCTGTGTTGTCTGTAGTGATTTTTCGTTTCTCATTTCTGATTCTGTTTATGTTTGGAGACTCTCTTTTTCTTGATAAGTCTGGCTAGGGGTTTATCTATTTTGTTTATTTTCTCAAAGAACCAGCTCTTGTTTTCGTTGATCCTTTCTATTGTTTTATTCTTCTAGATTTTATTTATTTCTGCTCTAATCTTTATTATGTCCCTTTTCTACTGACTTTGGGTCTCAGTTTTTCTTTTTCTAATTTTGTTAATTGTGAGTTTAGACTGCTCATATGGGAATGTTCTTCTTTCCTGAGGTAGGCCTGTATTGCAATATACTTTCCTCTTGGCACGGCCTTCGCTGCGTCTCACAGATTTTGTGGTGTTTAAGTATTGTCATTTGTCTCCATATATTGCTTGATCTCTGTTTTTATTTGGTCATTGATCCATTGATTATTTAGGAGCATATTATTAAGCCTCCATGTGTTTGTGGGATTTTTCATTTTCTTTGTGTAATTCATTTCTAGTTTTATTCCTTCGTGGTCTGAGAAGCTAGTTGGTACAATTTCAATCTTTTTGAATTTACCGAGGCTCTTTTTGTGGCCTAGTATATGATCTATTCTTGAAAATGTTCCATGTGCGCTTGAGAAGAATGTGTATTCTGCTGCTTTTGGGTGTAGAGTTCTGTAGATGTCTGTTAGGTCCATCTGTTCTAATGTGTTGTTCAGTGCTTCTGTCTCCTTACTTAGTTTCTGTCTGGTTGATCTGTCCTTCAGAGTGAGTGATGTGTTGAAGTCTCCTAGAATGAATGCATTGCATTCTATTTCCCCCTTTAATTCTGTTAATATTTGTTTCACAGATGTAGGAGCTCCTGTGTTGAATGCATAGATATTTAAAATGGTTATATCTTCTTGTTGGATTGACCCTTTTATCAATATGTAATGTCCTTCTTTGTCTCTTGTGACTTCCTTTTTTTGAAGTCTATTTTGTCTGATATAAGTACTGCAACTCCTGCTTTTTTCTCCCTATTAGTTGCATGAAATGTCCTTCTCCATCCCTTCACTTACTGTGTATGTCTTTGGGTTTAAAGTGAGTCCCTTGAAGGCAGCATAATGATGCATCTTATTTTTTTATCCATTCAGTGACTCTGTGTCTTTTGAGTGGTGCATTCAGTCCATTTACATTTAGGGTGATTATGGATAGGTATGTACTTATTGGCATTACAGGGTTCAGATTCGTGGTTACCAAAGGTTCAAGGTTAACTTCCTTACTATCTAAGAGTCTAACTTAACTCACCTAATATGGTACTACAAGCACAGTGTAAATGTTCTTTTTTTTTGTCTTCCCCTTTTTCTTCCTCCTCCATTTTTTATATATTAGGTATCATATTCTCTACTGTTTGTCCCTTGATTGACTTTGGGGATAGTTAATTTAATTTTGCATTTTTCTTAGTAATTAGCTGTTCTATTTTCTTTACTGTGGTTTTATTACCTCTGGTGACAGGTATTAAACTGTAGGAACACTTCCATCTATACCAGTTCCTCCAAAGTACACTGTAGAGATGGTTTGTGGGAGGTAAATTCTCTCAGCTTTTGCTTATCTGGGAATTGTTTAATCCCTCCTCCAAATTTAAATGATAATCCTGCCGGATAAAGTAATCTTGGTTAATCGCACTTCTGCTTCATTGAATTAAATACATCATGCCACTCCCTTTGGCCTCTAATGTGTCTGTTAAGTAGTCTGATGATAGCCTGAAAGGCTTTCCTTTGTATATGATGTTATTTCTGTCTCTGGCTGCTTTTAATAGTCTGTCCTTATCCTTGATCTTTGCCATTTTAATTACTACATGTCTTGATGTTGTCTTCCTTGGGTCCCTTGTGTTGGGAGACCTGTGCACCTCTATTGCCTTGGAGACCATCTCCTTCCCCACATTGGGGAATTTTTCAGCAAGCACCTCCTCAAAGACACTTTCTATCTCTTTTTTTGTCTCTTCTTCTTCTGGTACCCCTATAATGCAAATATTGTTCTGCTTGGATTGGTCACACGGTTTTCTCAATATTCTTTCATTCTTAGAGATCCTTTTTTCCCTCTGTGCCTCAGCTTCTTTGTATTCCTCTTCTCTAGTTTCTATTTCATTTATCGTCTCCTCCACCGTATCCAGTGTGCTTTTAATACCGTCCATTGTGCTCTTCAATGATTGGATTTCTGACTGTATTTCATTCCTGAGTTCTTGAATATCTTTCCATACCTCCATGAGCATGTTAATGATTTTTATTTTGAACTCCCTTTCAGGGAGAGTCATGAGGTCCATATCATTTAAATCTTTCTCAGGAGTTTTATTAATAATTTTGCTCTGAACCAGGTTCCTTTGGCATTTCATATTTGTGTATGGAGCCCTCTATTGCCCAGAAGCTCTATTCTCTGGAGCTGCTCAGCCACTGAAGCTATGTCGGGGATTGCAGGGGAGTGGTATTGGGGCCTTGGGGGAGGAAAGAGCTGTTTCCTGCTTCCTGGCTGCTATGCCTGTCTCCACTGCCTGAACCAGTGAGCTGAGCGCACAGGTATAAGCCTCTGTGCTTTGCGTTTTTGTTGCTGTAGACAGACCTTTCCTCTGGCTGGCCTAATGCCAGGATAGGTTTTCCCAGATTAGAGGACTGGTGGAGCTGGTCAGAAGAAAGGGGCTGTAGTCTGCCTGTCACAGAAGGGGTTCTTGGAGCTGTGAGGCAGCCAGGGAGCTGGAGCACCTGAAGATCATGAAAGCTCCCAATCTGCTTGGCAGAGTGCACCTGGCAATCTTTTCTACCTGTCCTTTCTCCTGAGCAGTAAGCTCTGTGCAATCCTTGCCCCTTTAGCAGCCCTCTTGCTAAGGGTTTCTTTGTTAGGAAGTCTCTGAGACTGCCCGCCTTTCTTTTGTCCCAGAACAGCTGGATATGGACACCTGGTTTACACAAGCAGCTGGAATCTCAGTCTCTCCAGGAATTCTGCCTGTCTTAGCTTTCCAACCCCCTAATTAGAAGAGTATCATGCAAGCACCATGAAATGTAGGTTTGTGCTCCCAGAGCAGATCTCTGGAGTTAGGTATTCAGCAGTCCTAGATCTCTACTCCCTACCTGCTCCATTCCTCTTCCTCCTGCCGTGGGGGAAGTGCTTGGATTCTGTAGGACCACAGCTTTAGTACGTTACCCTTTTCTGTGAGGTCTGCTCTTGTCTCCAGGTGTATGCAGTTTGTTGCAGTCCTCTTTCCTATTGCTCTTTCAAGAGTAGTTGTATTAGTTATATTTTTATATTATATGCAGTTTTTGGAGGAAGCCTCTGTCTCACCTCTCATGCCGCCATCTTTAATCCTCTCCCTCTCCTCCGCTCATTTTTTAATCAGGTTATTTGCTTTTTGGGTGTTGACCCCTTACCGAATATGTTGTTTACAAATATATTCTCCCATACGGTAGGATGCTTTTTTGTCCTGCTAATGGTGTCCTTTGCTGTGTAGAAGCTTTTTAGCTGATGTAGTCCCATGTGTTTATTTTTGCTTTTGTTTCCCTTGTTTGAGGAGATGCGTTCCGAAAAAAGTTGCTCAAGTGTATATTCAAGAGATTTTTGCCCCTGTTTTCTTCTAAGAGTTTTATGGTTTCATAAATTATGTTCCGGTCTTTGATCCATTTTGAGTTTACTTTTGTGTATGGGGTTAGACAATAATCCAGTTTCATTCTCTTGCATATAGATGTCCACTTTTGCCAACACCAGTTACTGAAGAGGGTGTCATTTCCAAATTGTATGTCCATGGCTCCTTTATTGTATATTAACTGGCCATATATGCTTGGGTTAATATCTGGGCTCCCTACTCTGTTCATTGATCTATGGGTCTGTTCTTGTGCCAGTATCAAATTCTCTTGAGTGCTGTGGCTTTGTAGTAGAGCTTGAAGTTGGGGAGCGTAATCCCCCCAGCGTTATTCTTCCTTTTCAGGATTGCTTTGGCTATTGGGGGTCTTTTGTGGTTCCATATGAATTTTAGAACTATTTGCTCTAGTTTTAAATGCTGTTGGTATTTTGATAGGGATTGCATTGAATTTGTAATTTGCTTTAGGCAGGATGGCCAATTTGACATTATTAATTTTTCCTATCCATGAGGACGGGATGTGTTTCCATTTATTGGTATCTTTTTAAATTTCTCTCATAAATGTCTCGTAGTTTTCAGGGTATAGGTCTTTCACCTCTTTGGTTAGGTTTGTTCCTAGGCATTTTATCATTTTGATGCGATTGTGAATGGAATTGTTTTCCTGATTTCTCTTTCTGCTAGTTCATCGTTAGTGTATAGGAATGCAACAGATTTCTGTGTATTAATTTTGTATCCCACAACTTTACTTAATTCAGATATTAGATCTAGTAGTTTTAGAGTGGATTCTTTAGGGTTTTTTATATACAATATGATGTCCTCTGCAAACAGGGACAGTTTGACTTCTTCCTTACCAATCTGAATGCCTTTTGTTTCTTTGTGTTGCGTGATTGCACTGGCTAGGACCTCCAGTACTGTGTTGAGTAAAAGTGGGGAGAGTGGGCATCCTTGTCTTGTTCCCGATCTTAAAGGAAAAACTTTCAGATTCTCACTGTTAAGTGTAATGTTGGCTGTGGGTTTGTCATATATGGCCTTTATTATGTTGAGGTACTTGCCGTCTATACCCATTTTGTAGAGAGTTTTTATCATGAATGGATGTTGAATTTTGTTAAATGCTTTTTCAGCATCTATGGTGATGATTATATGGTTTTTGTCCTTTTTGTTTGATGTGTATGATGTTAACGGATTTTCGCATATTGTACCATCTTTGCCTCCCTGGGATAAATCCTACGTGACCATGATTGATGATGTTTTTGATATATTTTTGAATTCAGTGTGCTAATGTTTTGTTGAGTATTTTGCATCTACGTTCATCAGGGATATTGGTCTGTAATTTTCTTTTTTTGTGTGGTGTCTTTGACTGATTTTTGTATTAGAATGATGCTGACCTCATAGAATGAGCTTGGAGATATTCCCTCATGTTCTATTTTTTTTGAAAAGTTTAAGGAGAATGGGTATTAGGTCTTCAATAATTGTTTGTAAAGAATTCAGCGGTGAAGCCATCTGGTCTGGGGGTTTTGTTCTTAGGCACTTTTTTCATTTTCATTGCTGGTAATTGATCTGTACAGATTTTCTTTTTTATAATTTATTTTGGTATCATTAATCTACAATTACATGTGCAATATTATGGTGATTAAACTACCCCCTTCATCAGGTCCCCCCCACCAACCCCATTACAGTCACTGTCCATGAGCATAGTGAGATGCTACAGAATCACTACTTGTCTTCTCAGAATTGTACAGCCCTCCCCATGCTTCCCCAACATTACATCTGCTAATCATAATGCCCCGTTTTCCCTCTTAACCCTCCCTTCCAACCCATCTTCCCCAGTCCCTTTCCCTTTGGTAACTATTAGTTCATTCTTGGGTTCTGTGATTCTGCTGCTGTTTTGTGCCTTCAGTTTTTTTCTTTGTTCTTATACTCCCCATATGAGTGAAATCATTTGATAATTGTCTTTTTCGGCATGGCTTATTTCACTGAGCATAATACCCTCTAGCTCCATCCATATTGTTGCAAATGATAGGATTTGTTTTCTTCTTATGGCTGAATAATATTCCATTGTGTATATATACCACATATTCTTTATCAATTCATCTACTGATGGACACTTAGGTTGCTTCCATATCTTGGCTATTGTAAATAGAGCTACGGTAAACATAGGGGTGCATCTGTCTTCTTCAAACTGGGCTGCTGCAGTCTTAGGGTAAATTCCTAGGACTGGAATTCCTGGGTCAAATGTTATTTCTATTTAAGTTTTTTGACGAACCACCATACTGTTTTCCACAATGGTTGAACTAATTTGCATTCCCATCAGCAGTGTAGGAGGGTACCCTTTTCTCCACATCCTCTCCAACATTTGTTGTTGTTTGTGTTTTGGATGTTGGCCATCCTCACTGGTGTGAAGTGATATCTCATTGTGGTTTTAATCTGCATTTCTGTGATGATTAGCGATGTGGAGCATCATTTCATGTGCCTGTTGGCCATCTGAATTTCTTCTTTAGAGAAGTGTCTATTCATGTCCTCTGCCCATTTCTTAATTGGATTATTTGCTTTTTGTTTGTTAAGGTACGTGAGTTCTTTATATATTTTGGATGTCAACCCCTTATCAGATACATCATTTATGAATATATTCTCCCATAGTGTAGGATGTCTTTTTGTTCTACTGATGGTGTCCTTTGCTGTACAGAAGCTTTTCAGCTTGATATAGTCCCACTTGTTCATTTTTGCTTTTGTTTCCCTTGCCCGGGGAGATATGTTCATTAAGAAGTCGTTCATGTTTATGTCCAAGAGATTTTTGCCTGTTTTTTTCTAAGAGTTTTATGGTTTCATGACTTACATTCAGGTCTTTGATACATCTTGAGTTTACCTTTGTGTATGGGGCTAGACAGTAGTCCGGTTTCATTCTCTTACATGTAGCTGTCCAGTTTTTCCAACACCAGCTGCTGAAGAGGCTGTCGTCTGCCCATTGTTATTCCAAGGCTACTTTATCAAATATTAATTGACTGTATATGTGTGGGTTAATGTTTGGATTTTCTATTCTGTTCTACTGGTCTGTGGGTCTGTTTTTGTGCCAATACGAAATTGTCTTGATTACTGTGGCTTTGTAGTAGAGCTTGAACTCAGGGAGCGTAATTCCCCCTGTTTGATTCCTCCTTCTCAGGATTGCTTTGGCTATTCGGGGTCTTTTGTGGTTCCATATGAATTTTAGAATTGTTTGTTCGAGTTCATCGAAAAAGCTGTTCGTAGTTTGATAGGGATTGCGTTGAATCTGTAGATTGCTTTAGGTAGTATAGCCATTTTGACAATATTTATTCTTCCTAGCCAAGAGCATGGGATGAATTTCCATTTGTTAGTGTCCTCTTTAATTTCTCTTAGGAGTGTCTTGTAGTTTTCAGAGTACAGGTCTTTCACTTCCTTCGTTAGGTTTATTCCTAGATATTTTATTCTTTTTGATGCAATTGTGAATGGAATTGTTTTTCTGATTTCTCTTTCTGTTAGTTCATTGTTAGTGTATAGGAAAGCAACAGATTTCTGTGTGTTAATGTTATATCCTGCAACTTTGCTGAATTCAGATATTAATTCTAGTAGTTTTGAGTGGAGTCTTTTGGGTTTTTTATGTACAGTGTCATATCATCTGCAAATAGTGACAATTTGACTTCTTCTTTACCAATCTGGATGCCTTGTATGTCTTTGCTTTGTCTGATTGCCGTGGCTAGTACCTCCAGTACTATGTTGAATAACAGTGGAGAGAGTCGGCATCCCTGTCATGTTCCCGATCTTAGATGAAAAGCTTTCAGCTTCTCGTTGTTAAGTATGATGTTAGCTGTGGCTTTGTCATATATAGCCCATATGATGTTGAAGTACTTGCCATCTATACCTATTTTGTTGACTGTTTTAATCATGAATGGATGCTGAATTTTGTCCGATGCTTTTTCAGCATCTCTGGAGATGATCATGTGGTTTTTGTTCTTCTTTTTGTTGATGTGGTGGATGATGTTGATGGATTTTCGAATGTTGTACCATCCTTGCATCCATGGGATGAATCCCACTTGATCATGGTGTATGATCCTCTTGATGTATTTTTGAATTCGGTTTGCTAATATTTTGTTCAGTAGTTATGCATCTATGTTTATCAGGGATATTGGTCTGTAATTTTCTTTTTTGGGGCGGTTTGCCCGTTTTTGGTATTAGAGTGATGCTCGCTTCATAGAATGAGTTTGGAAGTATTCCTTCCTCTTACATTTTTTGGAAACCTAAGGAGAATGGGAGTTATTTCTTCTCTATATGTCTGGTGGAATTCAGAGGTGAATCCATCTGGTCCGGGGTTTTTTTTCTTGTGTAGTTTTTTGATTACCGATTCAATTTCATTGCTGGTGATTGGTCTGTTTACTTCTTCTGTTTCTTGTTTGGTCAGTTTTGGATGGTTGTATTTTTTAAAGAGGTCGTCCTTTTCTTCTAGGTTTTTCAGCTTGTTAGCATATAGATTCTCATAATATTCTCTTATAATTCTTTGTATTTCTGTGGGGTCCGTCCTTATTTTTCCTTTCTCATTTCTGATTCTGTTTATGTGTGTAGACTCTCTTTTTCTCTTAATGTGTCTGGCCAGTGGTTTGTCTATTTTGTTTATTGTTTCAAAGAAACATCTCTTGGTTTTATTGATTTTTTTTCTATTGTTTTATTCTTCTCAATTTTATTTATTTCTTCTCTCATCTTTATTATGTCCCTCCTTTTGGTGACTTTGGGTCTCATTTGTTCTTCTTTTTCCAATTTCAGTAATTGTGTCTTCAGACTGTTCATTTGGGAATGTTCTTCCTTCTTTAAATAGGCCTGGATTGCAATATACTTTCCTCTTAGAACTGCCTTTGCTGCATCCCTCAGAAGTTGTGGCTTTATGTTGTTGTTGTCATTAGTCTCCATATATTCTTTGATTTCTGTTTTGATTTGGTCATTAACCCATTGATTTATTAGGAAAATGTTATTAAGTCTCCATGTAATTGTGAGCCTTTTTTATTTCTTTCTAAAATTTATTTCTAATTTTATACCATTTTGATCTGAGAAGTTGTTTGGTAGGAATTCAGTGTTTTAAAATTTACTGATGTTCTTTTTTTGGCCTAGTATGTGGTCTGTTCTGGAAAATGTTCCATGTGCACTTGAAAAGAATGTGTATCCTGCTGCTTTCGGTGCAGAGTTCTGTAGATGTCTGTCAGGTCCATCTGTTGTAGTGCGTTGTTCAGTTCTTCTGTGTCTTTACTTATTCTGTGTCTGGTTGCTCTGTCCTTTGGAGTGAGTGGTGTGATGAAGTGTTGTAAAATGAATGCATTGCTTTCTATTTCCTCCTTTAATTCTGTTAGTATTTCTTTCACATATGCTGGTGCTCCTGTGTTGGGTGCATATATATTTATAATGGTTCTATCTTCTTATCGGACTGACTCCTTTATCATTATGTAATGTCCTTCTTTATCTCTTGCTACTTTCTTTGTTTTGAAGTCTCTTTTGTCTGATACAACTACTGCAACACGTACTTTTTTCTCTTTGTTGTTTGCATGAAATATCTTTTTCCATCCCTTCACTTTTAGTCTGTGTATATCTTTGGGTTTGAGGTGAGTCTGTTGTTGGCAGCATATATGTGGGTCTTGCTTTTTACCCATTCTGTTACTCTGTGTCTTTTGATTGGTGCATTTAGTCCATTTACATTTACGGTGATTATCAATAGATATGTACTTATTGCTATTGGTGGCTTTAGATTCGTGGTTGCCAAAGGTTCAAGAGTTGCTTCTTTACTATCTAATAATCTAACTTAACTTTCTTGTTAAGTTATTATAAGCACAGTCTGATGATTCTTTATTTCTGTCCCTTATTCTTCCTCCTCCATTCTTTATATACTAGGTGTTTTATTCTTTGCCTTTAGTTAGTATTTGGATGGTCTGCTTTCTTTGCTATGATTTTATTTTCTCTGGTGACATGTTTTTAGCCTTAGGGGTGCTTCCCTCTAGAGCAGTCTGTTTAAGATATCCTGTAGTGGTGGTTTATGAGAGGCAAACTCTCTCAACTTTCGTTTGTCTGGTAATTGCTTAATCCCTCCGTCATTTTTAAGTGATAATCGTGCTGGATACAATATTTTGGTTCGAGGCCCATCTGTTTCATTACGTTAAATATATCATGCCATTCTCTTTGGCCTGTAAGGGTTTCGTTGAGAAGTCTGATGACAGTCTGATGGGTTTTCCTTTGTAGGTGATCTTTTTTCTCTCTCTAGCTGCCTTTAATACTCTGTCTTTATCTTTGATCTTTGCCTTTTTAATTATTATGTGTCTTGGTGTTGTCTTCCTTGGGTCCTTTGTGTTGGGAGATCTGTGGGCTTCCATGGACTGCGAGACTGTTTCCTTCCCCAGTGTGGGAAAGTTTTCAGCAATTATTTCTTGAAAGACACTTTCTATCCCTATTTCTCTGTGTTCTTTCTCTGGTACTCCTATAATGCGAATATTGTTCCGTTTGGATTGGTCACACAGTTCTCTTAATATTCTTTCATTCCTAGAGATCCTGTTCTCTCTCTCTGCCTCAGCTTCTCTGTATTCCTGCTCTCTGATTTCTATTCCATTAACAATCTCTTGCATCTCATCCAGTCTGCTGTTAAGCCTGTCGATCGCTTGTCTCATTTCTGCATTGTCTTTCCTCACTTCCCTCAATTCCTCCCTCAGCTGTTGCACATTTCTCTGTAGATCTATCATCATGGTTATGACTTTTATTCTGAATTCTTTTTCAGGAAGATTGTGCATTTCTATCCCTTCAGGCTCTCTCTCTCTGGGGTTGTCTGGTTGATCTTAGTCTGGACCATATTCCTCTGTCTTTTCGTTGCTGTAGAAGTGGTTGCTGGTAGTTGCCATGTATGTCAGCTGGGCTCTTTAAGACGTTAAAAAGAAAAGAAAAGAAAGAAAGAAAAAAGAAAAGGAAAAAGAAAAAAAACCGCCCACCATGAGTAGGTTCTTTGGGGATGCTCTAAGTGGCGCTGTTGCTCCATTATTCTGTGGCCGCGCCGCTCCGTATGGCCCTTTATAGCTCTTGCCGTGGTGGGAACGAATGGGAGGCTGTTCATCTCTGTGGGAAGTCTAAGTGCAGCCACCTTTTCCCAGTCACCAGCGAAGGGGTCCGAAACTCCTAAACATTCCAAGCTTGCTGGGCTGAATGTGCTGGGGCGATCTGTCTCCTCTGCTCGGCTCCTGTGTATTTAAGACCACTCAAAAAAGCGGGCACTTTTTTCTTTTTTTCTTTCCGCGAACCGGCTGCAAGCACCCTGGCCACATTCCCGCTCAGATCCTGTACCCTCTGTCTTTCCAATCTCCACTACACCGGGCGATGTGTGTCAGCACTCCCCGCGCAGATCACCGTGCCTGTAGGTCCACTCCCTCCCGGCTCTGAATCCTCTCCTCCCGCCAGTGTGCTGGGGTGGGTGAGTGCTCGGGTCCCTTCAGGTCGCGGCTCCGTATCTTACCCGTGTGGCGGGGTGCCAAGTCCTCTCAGGTGTAGCTGCACACTGTGCGCTTTCCTGTGTATTCTGGTCTGTCTTTTAGGAATAGTTGTATTTACTGTATTTTCATAGATATATATAGTTTTGGGAGTTGATTTCTGCGGCCCTGCTCACGCCGCCATCTTCCCAGCAGTGATCTGTTCAGATTTAATGTTTCTTCCTGGGTCAGCCTTGGAATGTTGTATTTTTCTAGAAAGTTATCCATCTTCTAGGTTGTCCAGTTTGTTAGCATATGATTTTTCATAGTATTCTCTCATTATTCTTTATATTTCTGTGTTGTCCATAGTGATTTTTCCTTTCTCATTTCTGATTCTGTTTATGTGTGTAGACTTTCTTTTTTTTCTTGATAAGTCTGGCTAGAGGTTTATCTATTTTGTTTATTTTTTGAAGTACCAGCTCTTTCATTGATTCTTTCTATTGTTTTATTCTTTTTGATTTCATTTATTTCTTCTCTAGTCTTTATTATGCCCCTCCTTTTACTGACTTTGGGTCTCATTTGCTCTTTATCTAGTTTCGTTAATTGTGATTTTAGACTGTTCATATGGGATTGTTCTTCTTTGCTGAGGTGAGTCTATATTGCAGTATACTTCCTTCCTAGCATGGCCTTTGGTGCGTCCCACAGATGTTGTCATGTTGAGTTATTGTTGTCATTATCTCTATATGTTGTTTCATCTCTGTTTTTATTTGTTTATTGATCCATTGATTATTTAGGAGCATGTTGTTAAGCCTACATGTGTTTGTGGGATTTTTGTTTTCTTTGTGTAATTTATTTCTTGTCTTATACCTTTGTGATCTGAGAAGCTGGTTGGTAGAATTTCAATATTTTTTAATTTACTGAGGCTGTTTTTTTGGCCTAGTATATGATCTATTCTTGAAAATATTCCATGTGCACTTGAGAAGAAGTGTGTATACTGTTGCTTTTGGATGAAGTGTTCTGTAGGTGTCTTTTAGGTCCATCTGTTCTAATATGTTGTTCAGTGCCTCTGTCTCTTATTTTCTGTCTGGTTGATCTGTCCTTTGGATTGAGTGGTGTGTTGAAGTCCCCCAGAATGAATGCATTGCATTCTGTTTCCCCCTTTAAGTCTGTTGGTATTGGTTTCACATATGTAGGTGAACCTGTGTTGGGTGCATATATATTTATAATGCTTATACCCTCTTGTTGGATTGACCCTTTCATCATTATGTAATGTCCTTTTTCTCTTGTGACTTTCTTTGTTTTGAAGTCTGTTTTGTCTGATACAAGTACTGCAACTCCTGCGTTTTTCTCACTATTAATTGCACGAAATATCTTTTTTCATCCCTTCACTTTTAGTCTGTGTATGTTTCTCGGTTTCAAGTGAGTCCCTTGTAGGCACCATATTGACTGGTCTTGTTTTTTTTATCCAATCGGTGACTCTATATATAGCCTTTTGATTTGTGCATTGAAACTATTTACATTTAGGGTGATTATTGATAGGTATCTACTTACTGCCATTACAGGCTTTAGCTTCGTGGTTACCAAAGTTTCAAGGGCAACTTCCTTACTATCTAACAGTCTAATTTAACTCAATGTGCTGTTACAAACATAATCTGGACATTCTTTTTCCCTCCTTTATATATTAGGTATCATATTCTGTGCTCTTTTTCTATCCCTTACCTTACTTTTGGGGTAAATGATTTGATTTTGCATCTACTTAGTAACTAATTGGTCTACTTTCTTTACCATTGTTTTGTTTCTTCTGTGATAGCTATTAATCCTTAGGAACACTTCCATCTATAACAGTCACTCTAAAATACACGGTTTTATGGGTGTACTTTACATGGTTTGTGGGAGGTAAATTCTCTCAGCTTTTGCTTATCTGGAAATTGTTCAACCCCTCCTTTAAATTTAAATTATAATCCTGCCAGGTATAGTATTCTGCTTCATTGTATTCAATATATCATGCCACTTCCTTTTGGCCTATAAGGTTAATGCTGAGAAGTCTGATGATTGCCTGATGGGTTTTCCTTTGTATGTGATCTTATTTCTCTCTCTGGCTGCTTTTAATACTGTCTTTATCCTTGATCTTTGCCATTTTAATTATTATATGTCTTGGTGTTGTCTTCCTTAGTTCTGTTGTGTTGGGAGATCTGTGCACCTCCATGGCCTGAGAGACTATCTCTTTCCCTAGATTGGGGAAATTTTCAGCAATTATCACCTCAAGACAGTTTCTATCCTTTTCTCTATCTTCTTCTGTTATCCCTATAATGCAAATATTGTTTCCTTTGGATTGTTCACACAGTTCTCTCAATATTCTTTCATTCCTAGAGATCTTTTTTTCTCTCTCTGTCTCAGGTTCTTTGTATTTTCTCTAATTTCTATTTCATTTACCATCTCCTCTACTTCATCCAATCTGCTTTTGAATCCCTCCATTTTACTTTTCATTTCAGATACTGTTTTCTTGAATGTGTCTCATTCCTGAATTCCTCCCTGAGTTCTTGAGTATTTTCCTGTAGGTCCATTAGCATGTTTATAATTTTTATTTTGAAATCTCTTTCAGGAAGTTTGGTGAGTTCAGTTTCACTTGACCCTCTTTCTGGTGTTTGTGGGATTTTGGTTTGATCCAGGCTACTTTGTTGTTTCATATTTGTATGTGGCAACTTCTAGTGCGCAGAAGCCCAACTCTCTGGAGCTGCTCATCCCCTGGAGCGATGGCTTGGGTTGCAGTGGAGTGGCACTGGTGCCTGTTAGGAGGAAAGAGGTCTTTCCTGCTTCCCAGCTGCAATTCCTGTTTCCACTGCCAGGGCCCACGGGCCGAGCACACAGGGAGAAGCCAATATGGTTTGCACTTGTAGCTGCTGTAGGTGGGTCTGCTCTCTGCCTGTCCTGGCACTATGGTTTGTTTATGAGCCAGTGCCACCTGGGAGGAGGGCACAGCAGGTTACGTATCACAGTGGGAGGCCTCGGAGCTGCATAGCCAGCCATAGGGATGGAGCAACTGAAGCTTCTGAAAGTTCCCAACCTGTTGGGCAGAGTGCGGCTGGACAATTTTGTCCGCCTGTCCTTTCTCCTGAGGAGCAAGCTCTGTGCAATCCTTGCCCCTTTAGCAGCCCTCTTAGTGTTAGGAAGTCTCTCAGATTGCCCGCCTTTGTTTTGTCTCAGAGTGGCTGGTTGTGGGTATCTTTTTTCCACAAGTGACTGGAATATCAGTGTCTCCAGGTATTCTGTCTGTCTTAGCTTTCCACCCCCATTAATCTCCAGAGTACCATGAATGTAGTTTCGTGCTCCCAGAGCGTATCTTCAGGGCTGGGTGTTCAGCAGTCTTAGGTCTCCCCTGCCTTCCCTGCTCTGTTTCTCTTACTACCTCCAGTGGGCTACGGTGGGGGAAGGCTTGGGTCCCTCTGAATCATGGCTTTGGTACTTTACCCTTTTCCTTGAGGTCTGCTGTTTTCCCCAGGTGTAGACAGTCTGCCGCAGCTTTCTTTTCTGTTGCTCTTTCAGGATTTGATGTGTTTGCTATATTTTTATATTGTATCTGGTTTTAGGAGAAGGGTTCTGTCTCACCTCTCATGCCACATTCTTTTATCCACTCTAAAAATCCTAAGGTTTTTAAAAAATAAAGTATTTACACTTGATGTCTTGGGAGAGTGTGACCTCCCCTTCC
Source organism: Phataginus tricuspis (assembly GCA_029783875.1). Classification (NCBI taxonomy): domain Eukaryota; kingdom Metazoa; phylum Chordata; class Mammalia; order Pholidota; family Manidae; genus Phataginus; species Phataginus tricuspis. The sequence goes on along the minus strand of JAQQAC010008719.1, from coordinate 28,570,100 downwards.
CTTTCCTTCATCTTTCTTTACCATTCAATGAATTAACATTGTGAGGAGTATTTTTTTTTGTATCATTAACCTACAGTTACATGTGCAACATTATGATTACTAAACTCCCCACTTCATCAGAGGAGTATTTTTTTTAAAGTCTTAATTTATGCTGAAAATTCCCAAGGTACAATAAAGTATCTAGAAGACCTAGCATATGTATTTAGGACTTTGGGAAATTTTAAATCATCAATCTGTAGAATCTCTCCTCATAAAACAGTACAGTGTTTAAATGGTATGTTTTTTAGTCATTGGGAATAATTTTTTCTGAAGAATTTCCACTGTCTCCAAATAACTGAGGACATTAGTGTAGCAAGGCCACGTTTCCTGGGTAATGTGCCTGATAGTTAAGTAACTGTGTTTTATTCACAATAGGTAAATTACTTTTACTGTAATTTGCTGTGTGATAGATTGTGGGTGCATCTAAGAATAACCGATTAAGTTTACAATTTAGAAAGAAAGTGTTCCTACAAAATCAGCTTCTTTTAAGTAAAGAACAGGCCAATCAGTGTTATGTCATAGTGTTAGGAAAGAACTCAGGTATTCACATGAGAGAAACTTCCAGAAAAGGAAAATTAGGCATCATAAGTGTAATAATTATGTTGTAAACTTTAATAAATTAATATGCTTTAATACATGTATAAATATATATCTCTACCTATATCAAGAGAGAGAAGCATTTTAAACATTGAGAAAGTATATTTTGATAAACACCTATGTACCCACTCTATTAAATCTTAACATTATTTCCCTGACCTCTCCGGATATATGAAAGAGCCATTAGTCAGTTAGATGCGATTCAGGTTAATCATTGAATGAATACTAATTAGTGAACTGTGGTATGTCTAGTTTACTCTTAACTCAGTTCCTTTAGCCTTAAATGTAGTATATTCTTCTGATTCACCCCTTCATGCCACAGGTTTCTTATTAATGTGTAACAGTGAACCTTCCCCTTTGTCCTCTTACCTAAAGCAACTGTGGAAGAATGGAGCAAATATCTAAAACGACCCATCTGCATTTACATTACTCTTATGGGGAAATGTATTTGTGACTAATAATTTATTCCAGTTTAGTGCACATTACAATAGTGAAAAAGAAAGACTGGGATTTTGCATCCTGGAGGAGCTCCTTCTGGTTCGGAAAAGTTATTTAACCACTCTGTGTGCTTTATTAATACCTTTCTTGTAGGCAAGTTCTGAAAATTAAGATAGTTAATGTAAATATATGACACACAGAAGTTGCTCAATGAAGGTTACTAGAATATCACTAGCCTTTCAAGTGGGTGAATTTGCTAAAGTCTTATTTCCAAATTTGCAGGGGCATTTCTATACACAAACACTTGAGTTCTCTTTGTGTCCTCCACTCCCAAACAAAGCATGATTTAAAATGAAATGTCATCATCCAACCCTTAGTACTCCTGCTGATTGTTTTCAGTGTACTCTTGGCTTATTTTGTGCCTAGGGTTGGATAGGCACAAAACAAGTGCTTTGTGATCCTTAAGCTAAGTGGAAATAGATTGTTCAGATGAAAGGTATGTGGGTAAGTCAATTTTGGGGCAGTTCTGGAGAACTCTTGCCAAAACTGGTATCTTTGTTTTGGTCTTCAGAGGCTGTTAAATGTGATACTGAGTCATACTTGCTGTTTTCTCTGTCCTCTGGCTGTCTCTCTTAAGACCCTGAAGGTTGCCAGCCACAGGATGTTTAAAAGGCTGAATAATATTCCATTGTGTATATGTACCACTCTTCTTTATCCATTCATCTACTGATGGACACTTAGGTTGCTTCCATTTCTTGGCTATTGTAAATAGTGCTGTGATAAACATAGGGGTGCATATGTCTTTTTCAAACTGGGCTGCTGCATTCTTGGGTAAATTCCTAGGAGTGGGATTCCTGGGTCAAATGGTATTTCTATTTTGAGTTTTTTAAGGAACCTCCATACTGCTTTCCACAATGGTTGAACTAATTTACATTCCCACCAGCAGTGTAGGAGGGTTCCCCTTTCCCCACACCCTCACGAACATTTGTTGTTGTTTGTGTTTTGGATGTTGGCCATCCTCACTGGTGTGAAGTGATATCTCATTGTGGTTTTAATCTGCATTTCTCTGATGATTAGCAATGTGGAGCATCTTTTCATGTGCCTGTTGGCCATCTGAATTTCTTCTTTAGAGAAGTGTCTATTCATGTCCTCTGCCCATTTCTTAATTGGATTATTTGCTTTTTGTTTGTTAAGGTGTGTGAGTTCTTTATATATTTTGGATGTCAACCCCTTATCAGATACATCATTTATGAATATATTCTCCCATAGTGTAGGATGTCTTTTTGTTCTACTGATGGTGTCCTTTGCTGTACAGAAGCTTTTCAGCTTGATATAGTCCCATTTGTTCATTTTTGCTTTTGTTTCCCTTGCCCAGGGAGATATATTCATGAAGATGTTGGTCGTGTTTATGTCCAAAAGAGTTTTGTCTATGTTTTTCTCTTAAGAGTTTTATGGTTTTATGACTTACATTCAGGTATTTGATCCACTTTGAGTTTACTTTTGTGTATGGGGTTAGAGAATAATCCAGTTTCATTCTCTTACATGGAGCTGTCCAGTTTTGCCAACATCAGCTATAGAAGAGGCTGTCATTTCCCCATTGTATATCCATGGCTCCTTTATCGTATATTAATTGACCATATATGCTTGGCTTATATCTGGGCTCTGTAGTGTGTTCTGTTGGTCAGTGGGTCTGTTCTTGTGCTAGAACCGAATTGTCTTTATTACTGTGACTTTGTAGTAGAGCTTGAAGTCATGGAGTATAATTCCCCCTGCTTTATTCTTCCTTCTCAGTATTGCTTTGGCTATTGGGGGTCTTTTGTGGTTTCATATGAATTTTAGAACTATTTGCTCTAGTTCACTGAAGAATACTCTTGGTATTTTGATAGGGATTGCATTGAATCTGTAGATTGCTTTAGGCAGGATGGCCATTTTGACAATATTAATTCTTGCTATCCATGAGCATGGGATGTGTTTCCATTTATTGGTATCTTTAATTTCTCTCAATAGTGTCTTGTAGTTTTCGGAGTATATGTCTTTCAGTTCCTTGGTTAGGTTTATTCCTAGGTATTTTATTTTTTTTTGGTGCAATTGTCAATGGAATTGTTTTCCTGGTTTCTCTTTCTGCTAGTTCATCGTTAGTGTATAGGAATGCAACAGATATCTGTGTATTAATTTGGTATCCCGCAACTTTGCTGAATTCAAATATTAGATCTAGTAGTTTTGGAGTGGATTCTTTAGGGTTTTTTATATACAATATGATGTCATCTGCAAACAGGGACAGTTTGACTTCTTCCTTACCAATCTGGATGCCTTTTATTTCTTTGTGTTGTCTGATTGCCGTGGCTAGGACCTCCAGAACTACGTTGAATAAAAGTGGGGAGAGTGAGCATTCTTGTCTTGTTCCCGATCTTAAAGGAAAATATTTCAGCTTCTTCTGTTAATTATAATGTTGGCTGTGGGTTTGTCATATATGGAATTTATTATGTTGAGGTACTTGCCCTTTATTCCCATTTTGTAGAGAATTTTTATCATGAATGGATGTTGAATTTTGTCGAATGCTTTTCAGCATCTACGGAGATAATCATGTGGTTTTTGTCCTTTTTGTTGATGTGGTGGATGATATTGATGGATTTTCAAATGTAGTACCATCCTTGGAACCCTGGGATGTATCCCACTTGGTCATGATGGATGATCTTTTTGATGTATTTTTGAATTGAGTTTGGTAGTATTTTGTTGAATATTTTGCATCTATGTTCATCAGGGATACTGGTCTGTAATATTCTTTTTTTGTGGTGTCTTTGCCTGGTTTTGGTATTAGAGTGATATTACCCTTGTAGAATGAGCTTGGGAGTATTCCTTCCTCTTCTACTTTTTGGAAAACTTTAATTAGGGTGAGTATTAGGTCTTCACTAAATCTTTGATAAAATTCAGCAGTGAAACCATCTGGTACAGGGGTTTTGTTCCTTGGTAGTTTTTTGATTACCAGTTCAATTTCCTTGCCAGTAATTGGTCTATTCAGATTTTCTGTTTCTTCCTGGGTCAGCCTTGGAAGTATTTTTCTAGAAAGTTGTCTATTTTTTTACCATATAATTTTTCGTAGTATTATCTCGTAATTCTTTGTATTTCTATGGTGTCCATAGTAGTTTTTATTTTCTCATTTCTGATTCTGTTAATGTGAAAAAAAAATCTTTTTTTTCCTTGATAAGTCTAGCTCGGGGTTTATCTATTTTGTTTATTTTCTCAAAGAACCAGCTCTTGGTTTCATTGATTCTTTCTATTGTTTTATTCTTCTCAATTTTATTTATTTCTGCTTTAGTCTTTATTATGTCCCTCCTTCTACTTCCTTTGGGCCTCATTTGTTCTTCCTTTTCTAGTGTCATTAATGGTGAGTTTTGACTGTTCATATGGGATCGTTCTTCTTTCCTTAGGTATGCCTGTATTCCAAAATACTTCCTTCTGAGCACAGCCTTCTCTGCATCTCCCAGATTTTGCGGTGTTGAATTATTGTTGTGATTTGTCTCCATATATTGCTTGATCTCTGTTTTTATTTGGTCATTGATCCATTAATTATTTAGGAGTATGTGGTTAAGCCTCCATGTGTTTGTAGTCTTTTTCGTTTTCTTTGTGTAATTTATTTCTAGTTTCAAACCTTTGTGGTCTGAGAAGCTAGTTGGTACGATTTCAATGTTTTTGAATTTACTGAGGCTCTTTTTGTGGCCTAGTATATGATCTTTTCTTGAAAATACTCCATGTGCACTTGAGAAGAATGTGTATCCTGTTGCTTGTGGATGAAGTATTTTGTAGATATCCGTTAGGTCCATCTTTTCTAATACATTGTTCAGTGCCTCTGTGTCTTTACTTATTTTCTGTCTGGTTGATCTGTCCTTTGGATTGAGTTGTGTGTTGAAGTCTCTTAAAATGAATGCATTGCCTTCTAGTTCCCCCTTTAATTCTGTTAGTATTTGCTTCACATATGTAAGTGATCCAGTGTTGGGTGCATAGATATTTATAATTGTTACATCCTCTTGTTGGACTGACACCTTTATCATTATGTAATGTCCTTCTCTGTCTCTTGTGACTTTCTTTGTTTTGAAGTCTATTTTGTCTGCTATAAGTACTGCAACTCCTTCTTTTTTCTCCCTATTAGTTGCATGAAATATCTTTTTCCATCCCTTTACTTTCAGTCTGTGTATATCTTCGGTTTGAAGTGAGTCTCTTTTAGGCATCATATAGATGGGTCTTGTTTTTTTATCCATTCAGTGACTCTATATCTTTTGATTTGTGCATTCAGTCCTTTTACATTTAGGGTTATTATTGATAGGTATGTACTTACTGCCATTGCAGGCTTTTGGTAGTTATTTTTTAATGGGACTTAATTCAAGTCTTTCATCACTCCTTTGTAGAATTATTGGTACAGATGATTTAAAAAACAATTCCACCCCCCAAAAAACCCAAAAGTAAATAGAAAAAGAAACAAAAAACTCACTATGGTTAGTTTCATCTTCATTGATTCTTTGAAGTTGAGCTCATACAATCTTTTAAAAGGGGCAGTTTAGTTTTATAGATGTTTACACACTAAGATGTGGAAATTGATAACTTGTGTTTCAAATGATATCATTTCCAGAATTTATGACTTATTTTTCATTACATATTCTCTGTCAGATAAGAAAATTTGAGGCAGATATTATATCTCTTTTGATGAAATATCATGTAAAAAACCAAGTCCTAAAGGAAGTGCAGGTGGAATAAACCAGAGAGATACCTGGTGTTCTAGGCAGAGGTAAAATAAGTCCTGAGACCCTCAAGTAAGAACATGTGTGATGAGTTTAAGGAGTGGCAAGAGGCCAGTGTGGCCAGAATGGAGTGAACAAGGGGTAGAGTGGTAGGAGATTAGAGACATGGGAAAGGAAAATAATCAGATCATGGTCCCTTGTTACCTTTGTAGGGACTCTGGCTTTTAGACTAGTGAGATGGGCTTGGAGGGTTTAAGCAGAAGAATGACATGGTCTGACTATGAAAAGGACTAACGTGACTAACTTGCTGAGGTGAACAAGCGGAGATACTGGGGATCAGATAGGGAACTATTGCAGTAATGCAGATGAGAAAGAAGGTGGCTTGGCCCATGCTCGTAAGAGTGGAAATGGTACTATTAGGGAATTTATATTTAATATTTTGAAACTAGAGCTCCATAGATGAACATGTAATTGATAGTGATGAGTACTTTTGCACATTAATGTATGATTGACCTGTTTTTAATGATAAGATTAATCACTGGGTTCAAGTTTTGTCAACCTGACTTAACCATTATTATAAAGTTTCCCATCTACCTTTTACCTAATGGCTTTAGCTACCATTGATCATTTTTGATATCCATTATTTCAGTAGTGTTATAAAATGTTGATTTTCTTATCCTATCATTTCCTTCTACATTTATTATTTGAGGTCCTATAAAAAAGCTTTCACTTACTCACTGCTTGGTTTCTCTGGGGTATTTTTCATATAAGAAAGCTAGGATAAATGCTTCATTCTTTTACTTTGTCAACTTTCAGAATAATAAGGTAGTGCCCTAGCAATTTCCAAAGATGACCATAAATTTAAAAAATATATGTTTAATGTTTTAGTTGGTGATGGTCATTATCATTTTTGTATTCAGTGTTGTTCATTTGGTCTTAAAACATGTCTCCAAAGCAAAAATTCTAACTGTGAAGCTGTCAACTTCCATCCCTGTCCCTTCTACCCTGCTTTTCTCCTTTCACTGTGGGTGTCTATTGTAAGTGGTTTTGGTTTATCCTTCCATTGCTTCTTTTTGAAAGAAAAAAAGAACAAGTCTATATTAATACTTGTATCCCCCCCCCTACAATTTTAACAAAGAGCAGCATTTTGTAGAATAATAATTTAGCTGCAGGAGGAGAAGTAGGAAACTGTTGGGTTCTTTGAGGGTATTCTTAAGATCTTTCAACTTTTTTTTTTTGGAGTATTGTTGGTATGCAATCTTATGTTGATTTCAAACATACACTGGTTCAACAGTTACCCATATTATTAAATCCTCACCCCCTTCAGTGCGGTTAGTATCTATCAATATAGTAAGATGTTACAGAGTCATTGACTATATTCTCCATGCTGTACTATGGTCCCTGTGACCAATTTATATTGTGATTGTGAATTATTGTGCCCCTTTATCCCCTTCACTCTCCCTCTCACCTGCTCCAACCCTTCCCCTTGGTAACCAGTAGTCACTTCTCAGTGTCTATGAGTCTAGTGCTGTTTTGTTCTTTCCATTTTCCTTTGTTTTTATACTCCGCAAATAAGTGAAATCATATGGTATTTGTCTTTCTCTGCCTGACTTATTTCACTGAGCATAATACCCTCTAGATACATCCATGTTGTTGCAAATGGTAGGATTTCCTTTCTTTTTATGGGTGAATAATAATTCCATTGCATATATATACCACATCTTTATCCATTCATCTACTGATAGACACTTATATCTTGGCTTGGACCATATCTTGGCTATTGTAAATAGTGCAGCGATAAACATAGGGGTGCATATGTCTTTTCGAATCAGGGATTTTGTTTTCCTTGGGTAAATTCCTAGGAGTGGAATTCCTGGGTCAAATGGTATTTCTATTTTTAGCTTTTTGTGGAACCTCCACACTGCTTTCCACAGCAATTGCACCAATTTACATTCCCACCAACAGTGTAGGAGGGTTCCCCTTTCTCTGCATTCTTGCCAGCATTTGTTATTTCTTGTTATTTGGATAGTGGCCATCCTAACTGGTGTGAAGTGATATCTCATTGTGGTTTTAATTTGCATTTCCCCAATGATTAGTGATGTGGAGCATCTTTTCATATGCCTGTTGGCCATCTGAATCTCTTCTTTGGAGAAGCGTCCAGGTCCTCCACCTATTTTTTTAATTGGGTTATTTGTTTTTTGGGTGTTGAGGCATATGAGTTTTTTATATATGTTGGATGTTAACTCTTTATCAGATGAGTCGTTTATGAATATATTCTCCCAAATTTTGAGATGCCTTTTCGTTCTGCTGATGGTGTCCTTTGATGTACAGAATATTTTTAGTTTGATGTAGTCCCACTTGTTCATTTTCGATTTTGTTTCCTTTGCCCCAGTAGATGTGTCCAGGAAAAAATTGCTCACGTTTATTCAAGAGATTTTTGCCTTTTTTTTTCTAAGAGTATTATGGCTTCATTACATTCATGTCTTTGATCTATTTTGAGTTTACTTTTGTTTATGGAGTTAGAAAATAATCTAGTTTCATTCTCTTACATTTAGTTGTCCAGTTTTCTCAACACCACTGTTGAAGAGGCTGTCTTTACCCATTGTGTATTCATAACTCGTTTTTCATATATTAATTGACTGTATATGTGTGGGTTTATATCTGGGATGTCTGCTTTGTTCCAGTGATCTGTGTGTCTGTTCTGGTGCCAGTACCAAACTGTTTTGATTACTTGTGGTTTTGTAGTAGAGCTTAAAGTTAGGGAGTGTAATCCCCCCAAGGTTTGTTCTTCTTTCTCAGGATTGTGTTGGCTGTTCAGGGTCTTTTGTGGTTCCCTACGAATTTTAGAACTATTTATTTTAGTTGATTGAAGAATGCTGCTGGTATTTTGATAGGGATTGCATTGAATCTGTAAATTGCTTTGGGCAGGATGGCCATTTTGACAATATTAATTCTTCCTATCATGAGCACGGGATAGATTTCCATTTATTAGTGTTGTCTTATTTTCTCTCATGAGTGTGTTACAGTTTTTAGAGTACAGGTGTTTCACCTTGGTTAGTTTTATTCCTGGGTATTTTATTCTTTTTGATGCAGTTGTAAATAGAGTTGTTTTCCTGATTTCTCTTTCTGCAAGTTTGTTGTTAGTATATAGAAATGTGACATCTTTCAGTGTATTAATTTTGTATCCTGCAACTTTGTTGAATTTAGTTATTCTAATAGCTTTTGGTGGTGTCTTTAGGGTTTTCTATGTAACATCATGTCATCTGCAAATAGTTTACAGTTTAATTTCTTCCTTTCCAATTTGGATGCCTTTTATCTCTTTATCTTGAGACCTTTCAACTTTTCACTCCTTAAAAAATTTTTTTCTCATATCCTAGCTGTCTGCACAGGCACCCCAAAAGAAGCTATATGTTTAAAAAAGAAAAAGAGCCCAACCACACATTGGCAGTATCAGCAAAATTGCATATCTAGCAATTGCCCTTCTAAGAGTTTTTCCCTGAGGTTGCACTAACAAAATTACAAAGTGATACATGCTTTTGTTCTGTTCCTTGATGTTTGGTACCATGTCTTGATTGTCTTTTATTTATGAGCTTTGTTTATTGGTAGAGAAAACAGTGATTGTAGTTGACATTAACATCAATGGTGTATGTGTGGACGAAATGGCATTTTGAGACTTTGCTGTTTTGAAGTGCTGTCAGATGAAAGATTTTATCAATTCAAGTTAAATGATCAATTTTTTCATTCTTTCAGTGAATGTTTACTGAGCACTTACTGTGCGGTATTCATTGTCTCAGGTGCTGGAAATATATCCATAAATAAAACAGACAAAAATCTCCTGTGGACCTTACTGTCTATATGTGTGGAGAAATAGACAAACAAGCGTAATAAATAAACAATTACTTAATTGTTTCCCAGCGTGCCACTTTACACTTCTCTTCTTCCTTTCCCTTTTTTCCTCCAGTCTATACATGGCGTTCTTGCAGTTGTAAGAATTGCAAGACCCTGCTAGATGAAAGGGATTGAGGACTGAAGAGGTATAGGTTTTTATACTCAGTACATGTAACATAACTGTTTAATTCTGGTCCTGTGTGATGATAGCCTATGTTCCATCCCTCCCACCTCCCTCTCAGCCCTGTTAATGTTTTTTACTAGAAGGTTGTCCCAGGACTGATTTGATAGTTCCCTCTAGTCACTAAATTTAGAAAGTTGTCCTTAAAGATTTTATGTTTTCATTATAATATATTCTTAATTACTACATCTTTATTTCAGAAATGACCATTAAGAAGTAGATGCCCAGATGCAAAGTGATGAAACAGTCAATTTGTCATAAAGTAAGATGCAGCTGTGGCTTTTCAACCAGATTAGTAAGTGTGGCCAGAGTTTTTTTTAACTTTATACTTATTTTATCTACTTTGAAAAACATTTAGTAAAAAATATAGTGGGCATTAAAAAAAAATGTCAACTTGTATTTACTTTGGATTGTAGTATAAATTCTAGCATATAGCTCTAGAAGATGTATGTCTGTGCTGTACCTTTTTAAGAACCATAGTGGTAATATTATAAAAACGTAGCTTTAGAGGAAATACATGAAAAAGAGTCACTATAATTCCACTATCCAAATACAGCTACTATTAATTTTGGGGCATTTGTTTTCCCTACCAGTCTGTTCTACACATTAAAAAATATGTATAATTTTGAGCATAGTGTTGCAAAGAGTTATGCTTCTTGTATATCTTTTTAAATTAAATTTGTCTCAGATGTTTCTCCCTGGGAATAAAAAACCCTTTCAGTACAGGGTTTCTTATTGGGATAATTAAAATGTTCTGGAATTAGATGATGGTTAATGGTTGAACAACTTTGTGAATATAGTAAAAACTGCTGAATTTTACACATTAAATGAGTGAATTTTACAAGTGAATTATACCTTAAAAGTACACTTCAGAATATCAAATCTTGGAAAGAGTAAAACTGAAAAACCAAGAACTGATGTTTTGGAATATGAAAACATGCCACACAACATTATGTACCTAGCAAAAATGATTTCATAGTCTGTAGAATAATATTTTCATAATAAAAATGATACATTTTATAATAGGTGTTCTTATAAAAATAATAAGCCACTTTTTTTGTTAGAGACTTACCTCTCTCTTAAGCTTTGGTAATGCCACAGTGTTCTAAAGTACTACCCTTGTATTGTGTAACTTTTTATTTTCAAGAGACTTTGTTATGAAACTAACATTTCAACTTTTCTACCTAAAATATTTTTTAGGAACAAAATTGTATCTCTTTTTCTCAGAGGAGAATTCTACAAGGTAAGAAATTGTTAATATAGTAATAAAGCAAATATAGTTGAATACAGGCTTAATTGCTCTATATTTTAAAAATCTCTTTCCCCATATTTATTTATCTTTTCTTGATTATTACAAGATTATACAAATTTGTTAGATACTCCTTTATACCTCTGAATTTGCTACCTAGACCTAGCTCATCAATTTGAAGTCAAAATTAAAAGGGGTGATGAAAGTACTCACCTTTGAAATTGGTATTCTGTGTTTTATGGTCAGAGATTATTTCTGTCCTTAGGAATGGTTTTGTCCATTTTAGGAAAATGGTTCCCATCTTCCAATAGAGCCCATTCACCGTTTACATAAGTGGACTTTACCTAAATGACTTTGGAGAGTGGAGGATTCATTAAGTTAAAGGAGATTATTAGGTATGTTTCCACCTATGAGAATTGTGTAACTTCTATATATAGTTTAAAAAGTAAAATGATCCCTACCAGGGGATAATAAAAGATTTACCAACAGCTAGTATTAAGTAAAAATATCTTGCATGATCACTTTTATAGTGGATTTTAAATATTCATTCATTTACAATATTGTACTCTTCAGACCTATGAAGTATGCAGTGTTCAAGTGAGCAGATAGTAAATCTTGTCAGCATGCTTATCCTGTGTAAATGTAAAAGCAGTTGCTTGGCAGCCTTAAGAAGTTAATTAGGTTAATTTTCTCAGAAATTTTTTGGTATAGGTAGTAGTGATTCCTGCAGATTAATTTAGTCTGTCAATTGGAAAATATTTATAAAGTGGTACAAAGTGATTATTCAGATCAGTAATTTTCTCTTATCTTCTTTTTCAATATCCTGTGTGCTATGGGGGAAGCTGCACTCTGAAAAATACTATTTCCAGCTATTTTTAAAACTGCAGTAACTTTAGTTAATTAGTTTTTATCCTGGTAACTGAAAACAAAGGTTTAAAGGGACGCAGTAACTGATGAGGAGGAAGTGAGAGCAAATCACCGATAGTTTTCATTTCCAAGTTTCTTGTGAAACTTTCCCCGTTTTTTCCTTTCACTTCTAGGGGGTTAAGAGAGGGGGTCTTGGAACCTGTATGTAGCACTGTCTGATCGTCCAGAGCATTACTCAAAGGGAGTACATGGGAAGAAAATCTTGATCCTTCTTTTCTTTATTATTTTAGGCATTTAAAAATTTTTCTTAAGGTGTCATTAATATACAATCTTATGAAGGTTTCACATGAGCAACATTGTCGTTACTACATTCACCCATAAAATCGACTCCTCCCCCCACCTCCACAGCCCATTGCAGTCATTGCACATCAGCACAGTAAGATGCTGTAGAGTCACTACTTGTCTTCTGTGTGCTATACAGCCTTCCCCGTGAACCCCCCTACATTATGTGTGCGAATCATAATGACCCTTAATTCCCCGTCTCCCTTCTTCCCAACCCAAGCTCCCACCCCTTCCATTTGGTGATTGCTAGTTCCTTCTTGGAATCTGTGAGTCTGCTGCTGTTTTGTTCCTTCAGTTTTGCTTTGTTGTTGTACTCCACACATGAGGGAAATCATTTGGTACTTGTCTTTCTCCGCCTGGCTTATTTCCCTAAACATAATACCCTCTAGATACATCCATGTTGCTGCAAATGGTAGGATTTCCTTTCTTTTCATGGGTGAACAATAATTCCATTGTGTATATGTATCACATCTTCTTTATCCATTCATCTACTAAGGGACACTTAGGTTGCATCCATATCTTGGCTATTGTAAAATGTGCTGTAATAAACATAGGGGTGCATATGTCTTTGAATCTGTAATTTTGTTTTCTTCGGGTAAATTCCTAGGAGTGGAATTCCTGGGTCAAATGGTATTTCTATTTTTAGTTTATTGAGGAACCTCCCTCTTGCTTCCCAAAGTAGTTGAACTAATTTACATTCCCACCAACAGTGTAGGAACTTCCCCTTTCTTCTCATCCTTGCCATCATTTGCTGTTACTTGTCTTTTGGATGTTGGCCATCCTAACTGGTGTGTGGTGATATCTCATTGTGATTTGAATTTGGATTTCACTGATAATTAGCTATGTGGAGCATCTTTATGTGCCTGTTGGCCATCTAAATTTCTTCTTGCAGAATTCTCTGTTCATATCCTCAGCCCATTTTTTAATCAGGTTATTTGCTCTTTGGGTGTTGAGGCGTGTGAGCTCTTTATATATTTTGGATGTTAACCCCTTGTTCAATATGTCATTTCTGAATATATTTTCCAATATAGCAGGATACCACTTTGTTCTGCTGATGGTTCTTTGCTGTACAGAAGCTTTTTAATTTGATGTAGTCTCATTTGTTCATTTTTTATTTTGTTTCCTTTGCCTGAGAAGATGTATTCAGAAAAAAATTGTCCATGTTCAAGAGATTTTTGCCTATGTTTTCTTCTAAGAGTTTTATGGTTTCATGACTTACATTCAGGTCTTTGATCCATTTCGAGTTTACTTTTGTGTATGGAGTTAGACAATAATCTAGTTTCATTCTCTTCCATGTAGCTGCCCAGTTTTGCCAAAACCAGTTATTGAAGAGGCTGTTCTTTCCACATTGTATATCCATGGCTCCTTTATCATATGTTAATTAACCACATATGCTTGGATTTATATCTGGGCTCTCTATTCTGTTCCACTGATCTGTGGGTCTGTTCTTGTGCCAGTAAGAAATTGTATTGATTACTGTAGCTTTGTAGTAGAACTTGAAGTTGGGGAGTGTAACCCCCCCCAGCTTTATTCTTCCTTCTCAGGATTGCTTTGGCTATTGGGAGTCTTGTGTGGTTCCACATGAATTTTCAAACTATTTGCTCTAGTTTGTTGAAGAATGCTGTTGGTATTTTAATAAGAATTGCATTGAATCTGTAAATTGCTTTAGGCATGATGGCCAATTGACAATATTAATTCTTCCTATCCATGAGAACGGGATGTGTTTACATTTATTGGTATCTTCTTTAATTTCTCTCATGAGTGTCTTCTAGTTTTCAGGGTATAGGTCTTTCACCTCCTTGGTTAGGTTTATTCCTAGGTATTTTATTCTTTTTTGATGCAGTTGTGAATGGAATTGTTTTCCTGATTTATCTTTCTGCTGGGTCATCATTAGTATAAGAAATGCAACAGATTTCTGTGTATTAATTTTGTATCCTGCAGCCTTACTAAGTTCAGATATTAGTTTTAGTAGTTTTGAAGTGGACTCTTTAGGAATTTTTATATACAATATCACGTCATCTGCAAACAGTGACAGTTTAACTTCTTCCTTCCCAATCTGGATGCCTTTTATGTCTTTGTGTTGTCTGATTGCCGTGGCTAGGACTTCCAGTACTATGTTTAAAAAAAGTGGGGTGAGTGGGCATCTTTGTCTTGTTCCCGATTTTAAAGGAAAAGCTATGAGCTTCTCGCTGTTAAGTGTAATGTTTGCTTTGGGTATGTCATATATGGCCTTTATTATTTTGAGGTACTTGCCATCTATACACATTTTGTTGAGAATTTTTATCATGCATGGATGTTGAATTTTGTCAAATGCTTTTTCAGCATCTATGGAGATGTTCATGTGGTTTTTGTCCTTCTTTTTGTTGATGTGGTGTATGATGTTAATGGATTTTCACATATTGTACAATCCTTGCGTCCCTGGAATAAATCCTACTTGATCACGTAAATGGTCTTCTTGATTTATTTATTTTTTTTCTCCTCCCACTCTCCCTATCCACCCTCCCACACTCCTCCCCTTCGGTAACCACTAGATTCTTCTTGGAGTCTCTGAGTCTGCTGCTATTCTGTTCTTTCAGTTTTGCTTCATTGTTACACTCCACAAATGAGGGAAATCTTTTGGTACTTGTCTTTCTCTGCCTGGCTTATTTCATTGAACATAATATTCTCCAGCTCCATCCATGTTGTTGCAAATGATAGGATTTGTTTCTTTCTAATGGCTGAATAGTATTCCATTGTATATATGTACCACATCTTCTTTATCCATTCACCTACTCATGGACACTTAGGTTGCTTCCATATCTTGGCTATTGTAAAAAGTGCTGCAATAAACATGGGGGTGCGTATGTCTTTTTGAATCTGAGAAGTTGTATTCTTTGGGTAAATTCCAAGGAGTGGGATTCCCGGGTCAAATGGTATTTCTATTTTTTAGTTTTTTGAGGAACCTCCATTTTGCTTTCCACAACGGTTGAACTAGCTTTCATTCCCACCGGCAGTGTAGGAGGGTTCCCCTTTCTCCACATCCTTGCCAGCATTTGTTGTTCTTACTCTTTTGGATGCTGGCCATCCTTACTGGTGTGAGGTGATATTTCATTGTGGTTTTAATTTGCATTTCCCTAATGATTAGTGATGTGGAGGATCTTTTCATGTGTCTGTTGGCCATCTGAATTTCTTCTTTGGAGAACTGTCTCTTCATATCCTGTACCCATTTTTTAATCAGGTTATTTGCTTTTAGGGTGTTGAGACCTGAAATTCTTTATTTATTATGGATGTTAACCCCTTGTCGGATATGTCATTTACAAATATATTCTCCCATACTGTAGGATGCCTTTTTGTTCTGTCGATGGTGTCTTTTGCTGTACAGAAACATTTTAGTTTGATGTAGTCCCATGAGTTCATTTTTGCTTTTGTTTCCCTTGCTCAATGAGATGCATTCATTAAGAAGTTGCTCATGCTTATATTCAGGAGATTTTTGCCTATGTTGTCTTCTGAGAGTTTTATGGTTTCATAACTTACATTCCAGTCTTTGAACCATTTCAAGTTTACTTTTGTGTATGGAGTTAAACAATAATACAGTTTCATTCCCTTGCTTGTAGCTGTCCAGTTTTGCCACCACCAGCTGTTGAAAAGGCTGTCATTTCCCCATTGTATGTCCATGGCTCCTTTATCATATATTAATTGACCACATATATTGTTGGGTTTATATCAGGGCTCTCTAGTCTGTTCCATTGGTCTATGGGTTGGGCCTTGTGCCAGTACCAAATTGTCTTGAGTACTGTGGCTTTGTAGTAGAGCTTGAAGTTGTGGAGCATAATCCCCCCAGCTTTATTCTTCCTTTGCAGGATTGTTTTGGGTATTCGGGGTCTTTTATGGTTCCATGTGAATTTTAGAAAAATTTTCTCTAGTTCGTTGAAGAATGCTGTTGGTATTTTCATAGGAATTGCATTGAATCTGTAGATTGCTTTAGGCAGGATGGCCATTTTGACTATTAATTCTTCTTATCTTGTGAGCATGGGATGTGTTTCCATTTATCGGTATCTTCTTTAATTTCTCTCATGGGCATCTTGTAGTTTTCAGAGTATAGGTCTTTCACTTCCTTGGTTAGGTTTATTCTTAGGTATTTTATTCTTTTTGATGCAATTGTGAATGGACTTGTTTTCCTGATTCTCTCTCTGCTAGTTCATTGTTAGTGAATAGGAATGCCACAGATTTCTGCGTTTTAATTTTGTATCCTGCAACTTTGCTGAATTCAGATATTTGATCTAGTAGTTTTGGAGTGGATTCTTTAGGGTTTTTTTGTACAATATCATATCATCTGCAAACGGACAGTTTGACTTCTTCCTTCCCAATCTTGATGCCTTTTATTTGTTTGTGTTGTCTGATTGTAGTCGTTAAGACCTCCAGTACTATGTTGAATAAAAGTGGGGAGAGTGGGCATCCTTGAGTTGTTCCCGATCTTAAAGGAAAAGCTTTCAGCTTCTTGCTGTTAAGTATAATGTTGGCTGTGGATTTGTCATATATGGCCTTTATTTTGTTGAGGTAATTGCCCTCTATACCCATTTTATTGAGAGTTTTTATCATGAATGGATGTTGAATTTTGTCAAATGTTTTTCAGCAACTATGGAGATGATCATGTGGTTTTTGTCCTTCTTTTTGTTGATGTGGTGGATGATGTTGATGGATTTTCAAATGTTGTACCGTCCTTGCGTCCCTGGGATGAATAGTACTTGATCATGATGGATGGTCTTTTTGATGTATTTTTTTGAATTCGGTTTGCTAATATTTTGTTGAGTATTTTACATCTATGTTCATCAGGGATATTGGTCTGTAATTTTCTTTTTTTGTGGGGCCCTTGCCTGGTTTTGCTATTAGAGTGATGTTGGCCTTGTAGAATGAGTTTGGGAGTATTCCCTCTTCTACTTTTTGGAAAACTTGAAAGCCAATGGGTATTAGATCCTCTCTAAATGTTTGGTAAAATTCAGCATTGAAGCCATCTTTTCTGGGGAATTTGTTCTTGACTAGTTTTTTGATTACCAGTTCAATTTTGTTCCTCAGAATTGGTCTGCTCAGATTTTCTGTTTCTTCCTGGGTTAGTCTTGGAAGGTTGTATTTTTCTAGAAAGTTGTCCATCTTCTAGATTATCCAGTTTGTTAGCATATAATTTTTCATAGTATTCTCTTATAATTGTTTGTATTTCTGTTGTGTCAATAGTGTGTTTTCTTTTCTTATTTCTGATTCGGTTTGTGTGTGTAATCTCTCTTTTTTTCTTGATAAGTCTGGCTAGGGGTTTATCCATTTTGTTTATTTTCTTTAAGAACCAGGTCCTGCTTTCATTGATTCTTTCTATTTTTTTATTCTTCTTCATTTTGTTTATTTCTGCCATAGACTTTATTATGTCCCTTCTTCTACTGACTTTGTTCCTCATTTGTTCTTCTTTTTCTAGATTCATTAATTGTGAGTTTAGACTGTTCATATGGGATTGTTCTTCTTTCCTGATGTAGGCCTCTATTGCAATATGTTTCCCTTTTAGCACGGCCTTCGCTGCATTCCACAGATTTTGCAGTGTTAAGTTATTTGTGTCATTTGTCTCCATATATTGCTTGATCTCTGTTTTTATTTGTTCATTGATCCATTGAATATTTAGGAGCACATGGCTAAGCCTCCAGGTCTTTGTGGGCTTTTTCATTTTCTTTATGTAATTTATTTCTAGTTTCATACATACCTTTGTGGTCTGATAAGCTGGTTGGGAGAATTTCAGTCTTTTGGAATTTACTGAGGCTTTTTTTGTGGCCTGGTATATGATGTATTCTTGAAAATGCTCCATGTGCACTTGAGAAGAATGTTTATCCTGCTGCTTTTGGGTGGAGTGTTCTGTAGTTGTCTGTTAGTTCCATCTGTTCTAATTTGTTGTTAGTGCCTCTGTCTTGTTACTTATTTTCCATGTCGTTGGTCTGTTGTTTGTACCGAGTGGAGTGTTGAAGTCTCCTAAAATGAATGCATTGCATTCTATTTTCCCCTTCAATTCTGTTAGTATTTTTTTTACATATGTAGGTGCTTCTGTGTTGCATGCATAAATATTTATAATGGTTATATCCTCTTGTTGGACTGACCCCTTTATCATTATGTAATGTCCTTTATCTCTTGTTACTTTCCATGTCTTGAAGTCTATTTTGTCTGATACAAGTACTTCACCTCTTGCTTTTTTCTCCCATTTATTTGCATGAAATATATTTTTCCATCCTTTTTCTTTTATTCTGTGTATGTCTTTGGGTTTGAAGTGAGTCTCTTTTAGGCAGCATATAGATGTCTCTTGTTTTTTTATCCATTCTTTAGCTCTATGTCTTTGATTGGTGCATTCAGACTTTACATTTAGGGTGTTTGATAGGTATGTACTTACTGCCATTGTAGGTCTTAAATTCGTGGTTACCAAAGGTTAAAGGGTAGCTTCTTTACTGTTTAACAGTCTGTCTTAACTCATTTAGTATTCTATTTCAAATACACTCTTAGGTTCTTTTTTTTCTCCCTTCTTTTTCTTTTTTCTCCACTCTTTATATATTAGATGTAATATTCTATACTCTTTGTGTATCCCTTGACCGGTTAATTATTAGAATTTTGCATTTGCTTAGTAATTTATTGGTTTACTTCCTTTATTGTATTTTTATTTTCTCTGGTGACAGCTTTTTAGCCTTAGGAATACTTCCGTCTATAGCAGACCCTCCAAAATACACTGTAGAGATGGTTTGTGGGAGGTAAATTCCCTCAAATTTTACTTACCTGGAAATTGTTTCATGGCTCCTTCAAATTTAAATGATAATCTTGCCAGGTAGAGTGTTCTTCATTCGAGGCATCTTCTGTTTCATTGCGTTAAATATATCATGCCACCCCCTTCTTGTTTATAAGGTTTCTGCTGAGAAGTCTGATGGTAGCCTGATGGGTTTTCCTTTTTAGGTGATCATTTTTCTCTCTCTGGCTGCTTTTATTTTTAATTTTTAATTTTTAATTATTTTTATTTTGGTATCATTAATGTACAATTACATGAGCAACATTATAGTTACTAGACTCCCACTATTATCAAGTCCCCAACACATACCCCAGTATAGTCACTGTCCATCAGTGTAGTAAGATGCTATAGAATAACTACTTGTCTTCTCTATATTATACTGCCTTCCTGTGCCCCACCTCCCTACATTATGTGTGCTAATCACAATGCCCCTTTTTCCGCCTTATCCCTCCTTCCCACCAATCCTCCACAGTCCCTTTCCCTTTAGTAACTTTTAGTCCATTCTTGGGTTCTGTGAGTCTGCTGCTGTTTTGTTCCTTCAGTGTTTTCTTTGTTGTTTTACTCCACATATGAGTGAAATCATTTGATACTTGTCTTTCTCAACCTGGCTTACTTCACTAAGCCTAATACCCTCTAGGTCCATCCATGTTGTTGCAAATGGTAGGATTTGTTTTCTTCTTATGGCTGAATAATATTCCATTGTGTATATATGTACTACAACTTCTTTATCCATTCATCTACTGATGGACACTTAGGTTGTCTCCATTTCCTGGCTATTGTAAATAGTGCTGCGATAAACATAGGGGTGCATATGTCTTTTTCAAACTGGGCTCCTGCATTCTTAGGGTAAAATCTTAGGAGTGGAATTCCTGGGTCAAATGGTACTTATGTTTTGAGTTTTTTTAGGAACCTCCATACTGCTTTCCACAATGGTTGAACTAATTTACATTCCCACCAGCAGTGTAGGAGGGTTCCCCTTTCTCCACATACTCGCCAACATTTGTTGTTGTCTGTCTTTTGGATGGTGGCCATCCTAACTGGTGTGAGGAGATACCTCATTGTGGTTTTATCATTATTTTTTAAAATTTATTTTGGTATCATTAATCTACAGTTACATGTGCAATATTATCATTATTAAACTACCCCCTTCATCAGGTCCCCCCCACCAACCGCGTTACAGTCACTGTCCATCAGCCTCATTGTAGTTTTAATTTGCATTTCTCTGATTAGCGATGTGGAACATCTTTTTATATGCCTGTTGGCCATCTAAATTTCTTCTTTGGATAAGTGTGTGTTCAGCTCCTCTCTCTCTGGTTGGTTTTAATATTCTGTGCTTGTCCTTGATCTTTGCCCTTTTAAATATGATATATTTTGTTGTCTTTCTTAGGTCCCTTGTTTTGGGAGATCTATGCACTTCCATGGCCTGAGAAACTGTTTCCTTTCCCATATTGGGGAAGTTTTCAGCAATCATTTCCTTAAGGAGACTTTCTATCCCTTTTTCTCTCTGTTCTTTCTCTGGTACCCCTATAATGTGTATATTGTTATGTTTGGATTCATTGTATTGTTCTCTTATTTTTTTTTTTCATTCCAGAGATCCTTTTCTCTCTCTGCCTCAGCTTGTTTGTGTTCCTGCTCTGTGGTTTCTATTTCATTTACTATCTCTACCTCATCCAGTCTGCTTTTAAATTTCTCCATTGTATGTTTCATTTTGGAATCTGGATTTTTCAAAGTTTCTATCTCTTTCTTGGATTCCTCCCTTAGGTCTTGAATTTTTTTTTTAGGCCCGTGAGCATGTTTACAATTTTTAGTTTGAAGTGTTTCTCTGGATGATTGGTGATTTTAGTTCCCTTGGCCCTCTTTCTGGTGTTTGTGGGATTTTGTTTTTTATCAGGTTCTTTTGACATTTCATATGTGTAATGAATAATATGAAATAATAAGTTTGTTTAGGCGGCGCCCTCTAGTTCCCAGAAGCTCTACTCTGTGGAGCTTTCCAGCAACTGGCATGATGGCAGGGGTCGCAGGTGAGTGGCGCTGGTGCCTGCTGCGAGGAATAAGCTCATTCCTGTTTCTCAGCTACAGTGCCTGCCTCCACTGTCAGCGATGTTGGGCCAAGAATGCAGGGAGGAGCCTCTGCCTTATGCTCCTGTTACTGCCGTAGCAGGGATGCCCTTTGGCTTTCCTGGCGCGATGATGGGCGCGGGAAGTTTGTGAACTGAGGTCAGTTGGGAGGAAGGAGCAGAAGGCTGTGTATTGCATGCTTTGCCAGCCAGGGGGATGTATCGTCTGAAGCTCCTGAAAGTTCCCAACCTGCTGGGCTGAGTGTGTCTGGACAATTTTGTCCACCTGTCCTATCTCCTGAACAGCATGCTCTGTGTAATCCTTGACCCTCTCACTTTTGGAAAGTCTTTGAAAGTACTACCTTTCAGGCCAGTTGTAGGTACCTGTTCTCTACAAGTGGCTGGAATCTCAGTGTCTCCGAGTATCCTGCCTGTCTTTGCTTTCCAGCCCCTCTAATCTCCAGAGCACCATGTAATGTGGGTTCTTGCTCCCAGAGCAGATCTCCAGGGGTGTGTGTTCAGCAGTCTTGGGCTTCCTTTTCCTCCTGCTCTGTTTCTCTTCCTCCCACCTCTGAGGTGGGTTGAGGGGAAGGCTTGGATCCCGCTGGACTTTGCTACCTTACTGTTTTGTGGGATCACCTCTTTTCCCCAGATGTAGGCAGTATGTCCCGGTCTTCTTTCTGGTCACTCTTTCAGGATTAGTTGTATTTGCTGGATTTTCATACTATGTGTTTTTTTCGGGGAGGGGCTTTCAGCTTCACATCTCATACCGCCATCTTTTCTTCTCCTTTATAATTCTTTCCCTGGAACACAGGGCTTAAGCAAAAACAGAAACTTCAGAAGATTTAATCTTAGTGAACTGTATCTTTCTCACTGTTCTTTCCACAAATGAAATTTAAATCTTTGATGTTAATATAATATATGATGCAATGATGATGGGTCATAGTGTCTGGTTCCCTTAGGGCTGGCTCCTCTAAGTGTTCTTCAATAAATAGTTATTTTTATAAATACCCATGTGCTTTCATAATTTTTTAGAGTAGCAAATAAAATTATTCACATTTATACAGTGTCATTCTTTACACAGCAAAGGTATTAAAAGGACAGTGACTTTTTGGGCAACTCTCTTTATTATGAAAAAGGATGGCTTTGTATGAAGTATGAGTTTTTAACCTTTAGTGCAGGAGTATTGAGTTAATGATGTTCCTCAATTTGTGTCATACCCATCATCATTGGTTCATTTCCTTTACAAGTCCCCACATAAGTAACCTTTTAATGTGTTTGGTGTTTATCCCCCCTCACCTTTTTTGTATCTTTTAAAAGTTTCCTTTTTATAAACCTGTTTTTTAATTATATATTAGATCCTAGTCTAATTATTATAGTCCTGTCCACTTCTTCTTTTTTTCTAAGATCTGGCAATGTTGCTGAGTCTTTATCTAATTTTTGTCCAACTGGTATATTTTATTCTGTGTTGTTCATTCACATGAAATTTTTCAATGTAAAATTCCTTAAATGTACAGGGCACATTGAAATGAACATTTAAGAGAGGCCAGTGTGTGTTCAATTTCTTTTATTAGAACTGAAGTTAAAGAATGTGAGTTAGATGTTGTGGAAGATTGGAGGAATTATAAAGATCTGTTTAGAAGGCTATCTAAGAATCTGTTAGAACAGAGACAAGAATTGTGGGAACTAACAAAAACATATATTTTTCTTCTAGAAACAGTGTATTAAGATGTTTATGTTTCAGTATTAGGCCACAAAAGCTTAACAGTTGAAAGATAACCAGTGATATAATGGAAACTTCTCATTATCTGTTTTCTAATTTCTACATTTTATTACATTTGAATATTCATCTTATTTTTTCTATTACTTTCTTGAAGCAGAACCATGTTCTATGTACCCTGTCACTGACTCTTAACAGAGTAAGAACAGTACAAATTCAGGATTCTAAATCTGGGATGCAGAAGCACTATTTCATCTATAGTAGCACACAATATCAGCAGAAGCAGCTTCTCTTGGAACCCCTTGCTACAGATTGACAGAGTGGCAACTTTAGAAGCTCCAGGTGTATGGTGATGGATGCCTTGTAGTAGTGAAGAGGAAAGGAAGCCACTCCTATAAGAGGATGGGGTGGGCTTCCTCTGACATTAGGAGAAGGATAATTGACAGCAATGATTAGGTAGGGAGGGGCTTCCATCAGATAGAAAGAGCTAAAGGTACCTTGTTGGGAGCAGTTTCTTTGTGTGGGAGGAGGAACTTAAAGCAGTGAGTTCTGGGAGCTGGGAGCAAATGTGGAACTGATTCAGTAGTGGAATGAAAAGGGTAAGGTTATTGCATCTGCTAAGAGTGAAACCAACGCTGAGGCTTTTGACAGAAGCAGTTATTTATATGTCAGCGCTTTGTATGTTATTTATAAGATCTTTGGGGGAATGAACAGCAACTCTTGAAGTTGATAGTGATTTGGTATCCCATGCTTCATTGAATACTTCATTGAATACATTGATTATCCCCTACTCTTTTTAAAAATAATACTTCATAGACTTAAGACTTAGACATCAGGTAACAGTCCTTTTCTCTAGGTTCTTTAATGTTTGTGTATTTTGTATGGCACATAGGTAGTTTTATTATTCTCACTTTGTTATGTTAACACATGGTATAAGTAAAACAGATAGTAATCTCATTTTACAAATGATGAAAACCAGCAGTGGAATTAGCTTTAGGTTTCTTTTTACTAATCTATACTGTGCCCACTCTACGTAGAAGATGTAATTAGTAGGATAGTTTTCACATGAAAGAAACATTTCTAACCAGGAAGAACCTCATAGCTTGAGATGTTCAAAAAATATACATACACAAACAAAAATAGAACTAATGAATAATGTAGGTGGTAGTCCCTTATCTTTAAGGTTCACTAAAACAGCATTTAATGAATTAATATGGATTTTATCCACCACTGTTATATAGAAAATTATTTCATAAATATTTCGATTTAGAAAGAATACCATAAATTTAGATGTTTTTTAGATTTGAACATGCCTGTTCACTTTTCTTAAAGACTAGGTATCTAATTTTGATGGATAGGATATTAGAATGGCGAATGCCTTTGTGGCTATGAACAAGCAATTTGAGTTCATATATTTCAGTATATGGTAAGTCCCTTCTCCAAAATTACTTGCTTGTGTTATGAAAATCAGGCAAACTCTATTATAAGCCTGTATCTTTTATCGTGTGAGACTTAATTTGGTTTAGGCCCAGCTTAGTGATAGTAAGTACAGATCAACTTTGGTTTTGGGTAATCCTGTGTATTCTAGGTTTTGAGTAGTGCTAGTGCATTCTAGGTCTAAAAGATCCTCAGATATACGTAACCATCTGGTTTTCACTTGTGTATATTTGAGCCTGTGAGAAGATTGTGAGACATTTCACATGGAAGTGGTAAGATAAAGGAATACATATTAACTAATAGTCTGTTGAATAGATTGGAGTTACAGGACTTTGAAGTTTAGCAGTGTTGTTTATTTCTTGTTCAGAAATAGGCTATGAGGTTAAAAAGACAGGGTTACTGACTCTGATTTCTAATGGTATGGTAAGACTTCAGATGTTAAAATTGAAGTAAATTTGAACTTTGAAAAATGTTGATAGCTTTACCATATTGTAAAATAATGCAATTATTTCAGATACCTTTTCTTTAAAATTTAATTTGGTATCATTAATTTAATTACATGTGCAATATTATGGTGATTAAACTACCCCCTTCATCAGGTCCCCCCCACCAACCCCATCACACTCACTGCCCATAAGCGTAGTGAGATGCTATAGATTCACTACTTGTCTTCTCTGAGTTGTACAACCCTCCCGGCGCCCCCCCAACATACGTCTGCTAATCATAATGCCCCTTTTTCCCCCTTAACCCTTCCTTCCCACCCATCCTCCCCAGTCCCTTTCCTTTTGGTAACTATTAGTGCATTCTTGGGTTCTCTGAGTCTGCTGCTGTGTTTCTCTTTCAGTTTTTTTCTTTGCTCTTATGCTCCTCATATGAGTGAAATCATTTGATACTTGTCTTTCTGCTTGGCTTATTTCACTGAACATAATACCTTCTACCTCCGTCCATGTTGTTGCAAATATACGATTTATTTTCTTCTTATGGTTGAGCAATACTCCTTTGTGTATATGTACCACATTTTCTTTATCCATTCATCTACTGATGGACACTTAGGTTGCTTCCATTTCTTGGCTATTGTAAAGAGTGCTGCAAAAAACATAGGGGTGCATATGTGTTTTTCAAACTGCACTGCTGCATTCTTAGGGTAAATTCCTAGAAGTGGAATTCCTGGGTCAAATGGTATTTCTATTTTGAGGTTTTTGAGGAACCTCCATACTGATTGCCACAATGGTTGAACTAATTTACATTCCCACCAGCAGTGTAGGAGGGTTCCCTTTTCTCCACATCCTCGCCAACATTTGTTGTTGTGTTTTGGATGTTGGCCATCCTTACTGGTGTGAGGTGAATCTCACTGTGGTTCTAATTTGCATTTCTCTGATGATTAGCGATGTGGAGCATCTTTTCATGTGCCTGTTGGCCATCTGAATTTCTTCTTTGGAGATGTGTCTATTCATGTCCTCTGCCCATTTCTTAATTGGATTATTTGCTTTTTGTTTCTTGAGGTACGTGAGTTCTTTATATATTTTGGATGTCAACATCTTATCAGATGTATCATTTATGAATATATTCTCCCATACTGTAGGATCTCTTTTTGTTCTACTGATGGTGTCCTTTGCTGTACAGAAGCTTTTCAGCTTGATATAGTCCCACTTGTTCATTTTTGCTTTTCGTTCCTTTGCCTGGGGAGATATGTTCATGAAGAAGTCGCTCGTTTATGTCCAAGAGATTTTTGCCTATGTTTTTTTCTAAGAGTTTTATGGTTTCATGAGTTACATTCAGGTCTTTGATCCACTTTGAGTTGACTTTTGTGTATGGGGTTAGACAGTAGTTCAGTATCATTCTCTTACATGTAGCTGTCCAGTTTTGCCAACACCAGCTGCTGAAGAGGCTGTCATCTCCCGATTGTATATCCAAGTCTCCTTTATCATATATTATTTGACCGTATATGTTTGGGTTAATGTTTGGATTTTCTATTCTGTTCCACTGGTCTGTGGGTCTGTTTTTGTGCCAATACCAAATTGTCTTGATTACTGAAGCTTTGTAGTAGAGCTTGAAGTCTGGGAGAGTAATTCCCCCTGTTTTATTCTTGCTTCTCAGGATTGCTTTGGCTATTTGGGGTCTTTTGTGGTTCCATATGAATTTTAGAATTATTTCTTCCAGTTCATTGAAGAAAAGCTGTTGGTATTTTAATAGGGATTGTGTTGAATCTGTAATTGCTTTTGGTAGTATAGCCATTTTGACAATATTTGTTCTTACTAGCCAAGAGCATGGGATGAATTTCTATTTTTTAGTGTCCTCTTTAATTTCTCTTAGGAGTATTTTGTAGTTTTCAGGGTATAGGTCTTTCACTTCCTTCGTTAGGTTTATTCCTAGGTATTTTATTCTTTTTGATGCAATTGTGAATGGAATTGTTTTTCTGATTTCTCTTTCTGTTAGCTCATCGTTAGTGTATAGGAAAGCAACAGATTTCTGTGTGTTAATTTTGTATCCTGCAACTTTGCTGAATTCAGATATTAGTTCTAGTAGTTTTGGAGTGAAGTCTTTAGGGTTTTTTATGTACAGTATCATGTCATCTGCAAATAGTGACAATTTGACTTCTTCTATACCAATCTGGATGCCTTGTATTTCTTTGTTTTATCTGATTGCTATGGCTAGGACCTCCAATACTATGTTGAATAGCAGAGGAGAGAGTGGGCATCCCTGTCTTGTTCCCGATCTTAGATGAAAAGCTTTCAGCTTCTCACTGTTAAGTATGATGTTAGCTGTGGGTTTGTCATATATGGCCTTTATGATGTTGAGGTACTTGCCATCTATACCCATTTTGTTGAGAGTTTTAATCATGAATGGATGCTGAATTTTGTCAGATGCTTTTTCAGCATCTATGGAGATGATCATGTGGTTTTTGTTCTTCTTTTTGTTGATGTGGTGGATGATTCAATGGATTTTCAAATGTTGTACCATCCTTGCATCCCTGGGAAGAATCCCACTTGATCATTGTGTATAATCCTCTTGATGTATTTTTGAATTCGGTTTGCTAATAATTTTGTTGAGTATATTTGCATCTGCGTTCATCAGGGATATTGGTCTGTAATTTTCTTTTTTAGTGAGGTCTTTGCCCGGTTTTGGTTTTAGAGTGATGCTGGCTTCACAGAAAGAGTTTGGAAGTATTCCCTCCTCTTCTATTTTTTGGAAAACTTTAAGGAGAATGGGTATTATTTCTTCTCTGTATGTCTGGTAGAATTCAGAGGTGAATCCATCTGGCCCGGGGGTTTTGAGATTAAATCATTTTGACATATCTTAGCGGTCTACTAGTTTCTAAGTAAAGTTTGTTTCTAGTTACTGTTGTTAGAAAATCTTACAAAAGTTAGGTAGGTGCTAGATTTTTGTTTTTTTTTACAGATGACTATTTAAAGTTTACTATTCTATTGTTTTTATGTAGGGTTCTTATTCTTTCATAGCTATACTCCCATTCCCCATATCTGGTAGGAAAGAAAGAGGCTGTCTCCAAGAGGACATGATGACCTTTTGGCAGATAGGGATAAATTTCACGGAGTGTGCCTCGGACTCATTTTCAGTAAGACTTACGATGGAGATTTTTCTGATGTGAAGTTAGGCAATGCCCTGTTCTTATTACTTTTATAATTTATCAAGCTGTTCTCTGGCGGGTTAGCTAGAGGGAACTACCTGTTCTTTGCACCCACCTATTTTCACATTCATCAAATATGCCATCTGGAGACCACATGGCGGGGGAGGGGGAACTGGAACTCACTCAAACAGTCTCCATTTATTACAACTCAATACTTGTCTCCAATATCTTCCTCGCATCCCCCTCCCATTATTCTTTAATAAAATGTCTAAGTAGTAGGTAAAAGTAATAAGATTACAGTTTCTAATAGAAAACTGTTTAAATCTTGATATAAGATAAAGATGGAAAGTAGAGTTTAATGCAGTAGGAAAGCAAGTGTAGACTATCAAATTCATGCCTATAAACTGGGTACAGATCAGATCGAGACAAGGGCAACAAAACAGCCATGGGCGCAGAAGATTTCTGTCAGAACTGGGGGGGTGAGGTTCTGAGCCTCACCTCTGTTGGCCCCCTATTGCTCACCTGATGGCCCCCCTGCTATTGTGCCTGTCTTAGGTTGTTCCTCCCTTGGGAATCTTACTCTGTTTAACCAGCCATCTTCCGGGGCCATACAGGGAGATGTGCAGTTAGTAAGTGAGGGAGAAGCAATGTTCTTTGAAAAGGTTAGCTCTTCTTACTTATTTGCCGATTTATGCCCCATGGCTTTTATGCCCAGCAGTTGTCTCGAGGTATCTCTACCACCTGGAAGAATTAGGAAGTCTTGCTTCTGGAAGTTCTCTCATTGTATATTAAATTTGGTTTTCTAATTTAGGTGAAAGTGACCAAAAGCATCATTTCCAAACACCATAATAATAATGAGAGATAGCGGGGATGTTCTTTTCAGTAGTCTGCATTGCGGTTCCTCTTACCGGGCCTCTAGGCAGTGCCATCAGACGGACGGTTCAGACTGGCTCCCAACATCTCCCCCTTTTTTATTTTTTAATTTAAAAGTTTGAACCTCTATCGCTACCTTCTGGATGCTGCTTTTTAAGAGCGAGACAAGGACTGGAAGGGAAATAAGAAGTGCAAATATTATTCCGTACATTCTAATGTTAATAAAGATGTAAAACTTGTTTATGAATATAGGATGAAAGATTATGTAAAAAGGTATTGGAAACACTGGAGGAAGAAAAGTCTTTTTCTGCTTGACTAATATCATGAATTTCTTGATGTAATTTAGAAAAGTCAAAACTTAAATCTGAGTGGTTCTTAATTTCCATAATATGATTTTTGACTTTTTCCCAAGAGTGAATAGACTCATTTACTTGCAGAGGTGTGACACATATCGAATGATAATCAGCATGGCAATGAAGGGCTAGCCTTATTTTACATGTCATTGACTCTCTTCCAATAGTCAATATAGCCTCTTCTAAAGCATTAACTTTGGATTTTACCTTTTGGTCAATAATTTCTTGGGTGACAAGGGCTAAAGATACATTTATATAATTGGTCAGTAAAAGTGGCAGTATGGGTCTCCTGTACTAGGTCTACAGCTGAAAGAGAAAGGGAAGTTGCTAAGGTAATGAGTGAAGTAATACTAAGAATGAGAGTTGCTATAAAACGCTTTCCCCATAGTAAGAGAGTACTGGTATCACGAAGTGCTTGCAGCCCATAATCATCAAACCACGTAGAGTTTAAGGTAACAAGAATCATGAAATATGGGGGATGGTGTACAACAGAAATGACTTTTGTATTATTTTTTACAGAAATACAGGTAGAAAGAGTACAGTTATTACAATTTATAATGAATTTATCTACAGTTTTGTTAATTTTCATGGATACATAATTTTGAGATGATAAAAAGGCATATGGAGTTTGCAAACAAGCATAAGATTCATAAGTAGTTTTTCCTGTAGGTCTATTTAGAGTTATTGGCTTAATAGAAGCTACAACCCACCATAATTCAGATTGTGAAAAAGATTTTTCATTCAGAGATGTAGTTAATATAGGTGGGACCCAGGCATTTATATGCCAACGGTTTACAGGTAAGGGTTTAGGAATAAGTTCAGCTCCAGCGTCCACATATATTCTGCAATCAAAACTGGGATCTGGAGAACTCCAATTGTATAGGGATAAATTCATTTTTGGAATAGGCCTCTCTATTTGGATGGAATACATACAGCTTTTCCAAACAGGAAAGCCGATTTTTCTATTAATAATTAGCCAATCATTATTGGACTCGGTTATTAAAGGTAGGGCAAGTGGGAAAAGGCGAGGGATGTTTAGTAATTTCAGAGTGAGGATCAGGACCACCTGGGTAAACAAGGAGAAGGGACTATATTCTCTTTTAGAAGGGTCAGAATTGGGAGAGATGGTCAGGAGGCCTTTGTAACTCACGGGCAAGCATCCAGGAACTTCAGTAAGATTTAAAGAAAAACAAATGGGAGGGCTACTAGCAAAGCCTGTAAAAGAAAAATTTTGATTAGGAGTATTAGGCTGGAGATCTGAAGGGGAAGCACCACCACCGAGGAGTTGAGGAAGATTAGTAAATACAGGAACGTCCTCATTCTCCCATGTCACTGGTTGAAAAGTAGGGGGGTTAGGTAAATAAGCCTAATAGGGTTTAGTGGGCTCTCCGCGGGTTACCTGACAGGTGATAATCGCAAGCATAGCAATGAAAAGGGTGTTAGTAGTGACTGGAAAACTTTGGCGATGCACGGATCTCTCCGCTTCTTCTGATAGCCACCTGATCTGGCCCCAAGTAAGTGGATCACTTTCTATAGTAGAATGAGTAGATCGACGGTGAGGAGGTGGTGGAATAATTCTCGATCGCAGTGGGCAGCGAATTAGAGGGTCTTCATCAAGGGGGCCCAGGTCTATGTGCCTTGGGTGTGGGCTGTCAGCAAAAACAACGGTGGTGGTGGTGGTGGTTGTGACATGTCAAATCAATCTGTCGGGGATCCACACGGGGGCGTCCGCATCCTGTGGGAAAATACAACCATATTTTCTCCTGGATGTTATTAATAAGTCTGGTCCTTTCCACTGTCCAGAAAGGAGATCTTTCTATTTTACAAGAGGTCTTAGGTTTGTTAAATCAGGATTCCAATGTCTTTCCGTAGCAGAATGTCCATTAACATCTAAATTTAGGTTATTAATAACGAATAAAGCATGACTTAAAATATGATGTGGAGAGCTATATTTAAATTCTCCATCTTGTAATTTTAGCAGTTGATTCTTTAAGGTCTGATGAGCTCTGTCCACAATGGCTTGGCCTTGAGGATTGTATGGAATGCCCATTGTGTGTTCTGTTTTAAAGGCTCAGCAGAAATTTTTTAAGGCTTTAGAAGTATAAGCAGGAGCATTGTCAGTTTTAAGACGATGAGGCAAACCAAGATAAGAAAAGCAAATAAACATATGTTGTATTACATCTTTAAAAGCCTCTCCTCTATGAGCTGTGGCTACAATTATATGAGAAAATGTATCAATAGTAACATGAACAAAGGAAAGCTTTCTAAATTTGGAAAAATGAGTGACATCCATTTGCCAAAGGGCATTAGGTTTAAGTCCTCAAGGGTTTACCCCCATAGGAGGGGAGGAGACATGTTTCAGACAGGACAAACAATTCTTTATTATATGTCTTGCTGACTAGGTATATGATATTGAAGCCTTAATGCCGTAGCATTTTGGTGATGGACATGGTGAGATAGTTGAGCTTCTTCAATGGCATTCCCTACCAAGGGAGTAAGGAGTCAGCAAATGCCTTCCCTTCATGGAGAGGTCCAGGCAATTTTGAATGGGGTCTAATTTGGCTAATACAAAATGGTTCTGTCCTTTGATGTATTAATGACTGCAATTGTTCTAAAAGAAGGAATATAGAAATTTTATTTTTTGCAATTACAGCCGTTTCTATTTGAGGAAACAATTTTGCTATATAATTAGAATCTGTATACAAATTAAACCTCTGAGTTGGTAATTTAGTAAAGGCCAATAGTACTGCTTGTAACTCTGCCTTTTGTGCAGAAGTTTCTACAGTCTGTTGCACATAAGGCTCTCCATTAATTAGTTATAGCCTTCCCGTTAGATGATCCATCTGTAAATATTAAAAGGGCATTATCAAGTGGTTTAGAACTTCATCTTTTAGGAAATATACACGGATATCTCTGCAAAAATTGTAAAAGCAAATTTTTTGGCAGGTGATAGGATATTTGTCCACTAAAACCACTCAGAGATACCTGCCATTCTTCATTATTGTTTAATAGAGTTTCAAACTGATCTTTAGTGTAAGGAATAATTATATTAGCAGGTTCTCTCCCAAACAGCTCTCAGCCCCTTTTTCTTCCTTTACTTATTAACAAGGCTACTAAATCAGGATATGCTATTAAAATTTTCTTTGCTGTTACTGGGAGATTGATCCATTCAAGAGGCCCATCTTGCCATAAACACCCAGTAGGGGTATGAGGTGTTTGCAATATAATTAAATCTTCTGGTCTAGAATAACCCAATCTTTGTACTTTTTGGTTACTTAGGGCTTTTTCTACTAATTCTAACGCCAGGGCTGCTTCTCTAGTAAGTTCTCGTTTAGATAAGGGGTTAGGGTCTCCTTGTAATATCTCAAATAGTGGTTTTAAATCTGCCGTGGTTAATTGCAAAAAGGGTCTTATCCAATTTATATCTCCTAATAATTTTTGAAAGTCATTCAAAGTCTGTAAATGGTCTTTACATAATTGTAAAGGTTGAGGGGATACTGAGCATATATAATCCTACCTAAGTAATCATATGGGGGGGTTGATTTGGGTTTTTTCTGGGGCTATTTGTAACCCATGACTTTTAAGTGCAGTTACAGTCTTATCTAGTATCTCCTGCAATACGGCACGGTTTGGATGTGCTAATAATATGTCATCCATATAATGTATCATATAAAGGTCAGGGTATAGATCTCTAATCTCCTGTAGCGCTGCATCAACAAATTTTTGACAAAGTTTAGGACTGTTTTTCATACCTTGTGGTAAGACTTTCTACTGATATCTCTGATAAGGTTGTTTCAAGTTTTCAGAAGGCAAACTGAAAGCAAAATGCTTAAAATCTGCAGTACTTAGGGGGATGGTAAAGAAACAATCTTGTAGATCTATTACTATAATATTATAATTGGCTGGTATAGCTACAGGGGAAGGGAGGCCTGGCTGTAAAGCCCCCGTGTCTTCCGTAGTGGCATTAATAGCTTGTAAATCTTGCAATAACCTCAATTTCCCTGATTTTTTTCTTTATCACAAATATAGGAGTGTTCCAAGGGCGTTTGTTGGTTCTATATGCCCTGCTAACAATTGTTGCTTTATTAGTTCTCTGGCTGCAATGAGTTTCTCAGAAGTTAACGGCCATTGCTCGATCCATACCGGGGAGTCAGTCTTCCAGGTTATGGGATCTGCAGCCTTGAGAGCAATGGCCTCTAGGATAAATTTGGGTAGCCTAAACCATATTTGTCAAATTGTTGAGATGACTCGACTGGTTCTTTAATGCCCTGTCCCTCTTTCCCTAACCCTTTATCTGGATCATAATTCATTTGTAGCATTTGAGCTGTTACTTTTTCATCGGCGCTGTATAATAACATTCCCATTTGTGACAATATCTCTCTGTGCCATAGTGTAAAAGGCAAAGTAGGAATAATGTAGGGGCAGAAGGTGCCTGATTGCCCTTCTGAATTTGTCCACAATACAGAGAAGACACTTTTATCACTTGAGGTTGCTCTTCCGATGCCAGTCAATCCTGTGGGAGATGACTAGGATGGCCAGGAAGATGGCCAGTCTTTTCCAGCTATACAAGAAATATCTGCCCTGGTATCTAAGAGACCCTGTATTTTCTTTCCCTGAATATTCAATTCTTTTAATGGCCGGGAGGCAGTAACTTTTTGAACCCAGAAGGCTATGTCACTGGAGCCAAAACCTTTAGGGCCTCTAGCCTTTTGTGTAACTGTTTTTCTTATTTTTTTATATGGTAGAAGCAACAATTGAGCAATTTTTTGTCCTTTATTTATTTGAGTTGTTTTATAAGGAGAACTTATTAATACTTGCAATTCTCCTGAATAATCAGAATCTATTACTCTGGGTATTACAGAAATGCCCTGTAGGGCCAAGGAGCTTCTTCCCAAAATTAACCCCACTATTCCCTCCAGTAACGGTCCCTTCACTCCTGTAGGTTTGGGGGTAAGAGCTACATCAGGAGTTAATATTGTTGAGGTGGTGGAACGCAAGTCCAATCCTGCACTGCCTGGGGTTGCTCGGAAGAGTTCTGAGAGGGAATGAAGGGGGTGAAGGGATGCAGGGATGATGCCCCTGGTATTGTCTGGGCCTGGGTCAGGCCCCACTGGCCATTTCCCGGAGACAGTACAGCAGGTTGTTCTAATACTGTAGTTAAAGGAGTCCCGTTTTTATGAAATTTGGATCTTAGTCTTAGCCCAATAACATCCTTCTGGCACCTAAAACAAGGAGTCTGTGGTTGATTATTATCCCCAGGCGGAGCTGGAGAAGTTGCTGGTGCAGAGGGAGCTATTTTATTTATTAAAGGAAGTTTAGATTTTTGAGGGCAAGTCCTACTAAAATGTCCTAATTGTCCACAGGTGAAACAATTTCCAATATTTGGGGGTATTTTGTTAAGTTTTTTATCTGAGACCTCTTGCATAAATTGGGTATATGTCTCTCCTTTTAAAGCAGCCGCCATAACTGTTCCCTGGATAAAGGCTGGAGTTACATCAGCACGTTGTTTGACATAGTCAGTTAAAGAACCGGTTTTTCTAATTCCTCGAAGTAATGCTTGGCATGTAGAATTAGCGTTTTCAAAAGCCAATTGTTTAATTAGTATATCGGCTTCCTCTTCATTAGTCATTACTCTTCTTGCTGCTAGTATCAGCCTGGAGACAAAATCCTCATAGTTTTTATCTGCTCTCTGTCTCACTTCACCTAATGTAGTTGTCTTTTCAGTAGTAATAGGAAGTGTTCTCCAGGCATTAACTGTGCAATCTGTGGCCTGTCTCAATGCCTCTTTTTCTAAGTACGTTTGTGCCTGAGCTACATCATAATCCCCTTGACCCAACAGCATATCTTTTATAATATGGGATTTCCCTCTGCTATGCCTATTTTATGCCACCTGTTTTTAACTCTATCCTCATATTCAGTTTTCCACAAAAGGTAATTTCCACCGGTTAGACAAGCCTTTGCTACTTGAGTCCAATCATATGGTGTCATCCATCTACTAGCCAAGGCCTCTACCAATGTCAAAGTGTAAGGTACCAAGGGACCATAGTCTTTACAGGCAATCTTTAATTCTTTCAATAATTTATATGGAATGGGTTCCCAGGAGATGCTTTCATTGTCAAATTCTCCTCCAAAAATAATTGGCTAACACATAAATTCTGTATCTCCCTCTTGTTCTGCTTGCCTCAAGGCGGCTCTTACTCCAGTAGGAGTTTTCTGATCAAATCTGGGGGGAGGAGGCTGGAATGATGGTGGTTTCTGAGTCTTGTCAATAGGAGTAGACTCAGAAGATCTTACAAAGGGATTTTTGGAGGAAGTATTTCTCTTTAACACGGGGGCAACTAATTTGAGTGGATAATTTTTATTATTATATTTGGCAGCTTCCTCCTCTAAATTCGCCTGATCTGTGGGGTCAAGGATGACATCATCATCTGGAGGCGCTGATGCCAGCATGCCTTTAGGTGTTGTTTGTTTCTCCTTTTTGGGAATTAAAGGAGTATCTTCATCAACTTCCCCAAGGGGATCTTCCTTTTTGTCTCTTTCTTTATTAGTGCCATATCCTTTCCTATTACTTTTTGTTTTCTGCCTGTTGCTTTCCTCTTGAGACCCAAAGTTGGATGTTTTTTTGTGGGAGGGTCTCTACATGCTGTTTAGGTTCTAAAACCTCTGATTAAATTACACAACGCAAAGGCATTTGTAGGAACCTTCTCAGGTCCGTGACTGGCATAATATTCTCTTACCTCTTCTCCAACCTTCTGCCAGGTTGCAAGACTCACTGTACCTTGGTCAGGAAACCAAGGACAACTTTCTTGCACGAAATGGAGGAAGCGAGCCAACTGGCCATTAGTG
This sequence comes from Phataginus tricuspis, assembly GCA_029783875.1. Taxonomy (NCBI): domain Eukaryota; kingdom Metazoa; phylum Chordata; class Mammalia; order Pholidota; family Manidae; genus Phataginus; species Phataginus tricuspis. Next base: position 28,534,116 of record JAQQAC010008719.1, on the reverse strand, counting down.
ACCGTAATGCCTCATCCCTCAATCAAATGCATAAGGATTTCTGTAAAGAGCCTTCTCTCTTTAGACTCAGTATGGCCCATGACTTCTCAAGTTCTGACCTACACACTATCTCTCACCCTGCTTATCTCTACAGGGGGGTCTGCAGCACCCTAGTGTGAAATCCTATCCATCCCATATCAGTGGGGCTTACCTTCAGGTCCCTGTTTGGGTGCCACTTGCCAGAGTCCAGTTCCAGCTAGTCCAGGGGTCCCTAAAGGATGGACGGCGTTGGTGGCTGAGTAAAATGAGTGAGGACACAGACACTACCAAAAGCTGAGCCTGGCCTTTAATTAAAAGTAGCAGATTGTTTATATACTCTTTGATTTCATAAAGTACAATTATTAATCATTTAATTGACACATTGCAGGGTTACATGAGTTTAGAAAATGAGATTAAATCATTTTGACATATCTTAGCGGTCTACTAGTTTCTAAGTAAAGTTTGTTTCTAGTTACTGCAGTTAGAAAATCTTACAAAGGTTAGGTAGGTGCCAGATTATTGGTTTTTTTTAGAGATGACTTTAAAGTTTACTATTCTATTGTTCTTATGTAGAGTTATTTTCATAGCTATACTCCCATTCTCCATCTCTGGTACGAAAGAAAGAGGCTGTCTCCAAGAGGACATGATGACCTTTTGGCAGATAGGGATAAATTTCACGGAGTGTGCCTCGGACTCATTTTCAGTAAGACTTACGATGGAGATTTTTCTGATGTGAAGTTAGGCAATGCCCTGTTCTTATTACTTTTATAATTTATCAAGCTGTTCTCTGGCGGGTTAGCTAGAGGGAACTACCTGTTCTTTGCACCCACCTATTTTCACATTCATCAAATATGCCATCTGGAGGCCACAAGGCAGGGGAGGGGGAACTGGAACTCACTCAAACAGTCTCCATTTATTATAACTCAATACTTGTCTCCAATATCTTCCTCGCATCCCCCTCCCATTATTCTTTAATAAAATGTCTAAGTAGTAGGTAAAAGTAATAAAGATTACAGTTTCTAATAGAAAACTGTTTAAATCTTGATATAAGATAAAGATGGAAAGTAGAGTTTAATGCAGTAGGAAAGCAAGTGTAGACTATCAAATTCATGCCTATAAACTGGGTACAGATCAGATCGAGACAAGGGCAACAAAACAGCCATGGGCGCAGAAGATTTCTGTCAGAACTGGGGGGGTGAGGTTCTGAGCCTCACCTGTTGGCCCCCCTGCTACTGTGCCTGTCTTAGGTTCCTCCCTTGAGGACTCTTACTCTGGCTAACCAGCCATCTTCCGGGGCCATACAGGGAGATGTGCAGTTAGTAAGTGAGAGAGAAGCAATGTTCTTTGAAAAGGTTAGCTCTTCTTACTTATTTGCAGATTTATGCCCTATAGCTTTTATGCCCAGCAGTTGTCTCAAGGTATCTCTACCACCTGGAAAAATTAGGGGGTCTTGCCTCTGGCATCTCTCACAGGGTATATTAAATTTGGTTTTCTAATTTAGGTGAAAGTGACCAATAGCATCATTTCCAAACACCATAATAATAAGGAGAGATAGCAGAGATGTTCTTTTCAGAAGTCTGCATTGTGGTTCCTTCTTACTGGGCGTGTGGGCAGTGCCATCAGACGGACAGTTCAGACTGGCTCCCAACACTCAATTTTACTTATTTCTTCTCTGATCTTTGTTATGTCCCTCCTTCTGTTGACTTTGGACCTCATTTGTTCTTTTTCCAATTTCAGTTCTTTATTCATTTGGGATTGTTCTTCCTTCTTTAAATAGGTCTGGATTGCAATATACTTTCCTCTTAGAACTGCCTTTGCTGTGTCCACAGAAGTTGTGACTTTGTGTTATTGTTGTCATTAGTCTCCATATATTGTTTGATCTCTGTTTTTATTTGGTCATTTATCCATTGATTATTTAGGAGCATATTATTAAGCCTCCATGTATTTGTGAGCCTTTTTGTTTTCTTTGTACAATTTATTTCTACTTTTATACCTTTGTGATCTGAGAAGTTGGTTGGTAGAATTTCAATATTTTTTAATTTACTGAGGTTCTTTTTGTGGCCTAGTATGTGGTCTATTCTGGAAAATGTTCCATGTGCACATGAGAAGAATGTATCCTGCTGCTTTTGGGTGTAGAGTTCTGTGGATGTCTGTTAAGTCCATCTGTTCTAGTGTGTTGTTCAGTACCTCTGTGTCTTTACTTATTTTCTGTCTGGTTAACCTGTCCTTTGGAGTGAGTGGTGTGTTGAGGTCTCCTAAAATGAATGCATTGCTTTCTATTTCCTCCTTTAATTCTGTTAGCATTTGTTTCACATATGTTGGCACTCCTGTGTTGGGTGCATGTATATGTTGCACTGACCCCTTTATCATTATGTAATGTCCTTCTTTATCTCTTGCTACTTTCTTCATTTTGAAGTCTATTTTGTCTGATACAAGTACTGCAACACCTGCTTTTTTCTCCCTGTTGTTTGCATGAAATATCTTTTTCCATCCCTTCACCTTTAGTCTGTGTATGTCTTTGGGTTTGAGGTGAGTGTCTTGTAAGCAACATATAGATGGGTCTTGCTTTTTTATCCATTCTGTTACTCCGTGTCTTTTGATTGGTGCGTTCAGTCCATTTACATTTAGGGTGATTATCGATAGATATGTACTTATTGCCATTCTTGGCCTTAGATTTGTGGTTACCAAGGTTTGAAGGGTAGCTTCTTTACTATCTAGCAGTCTATCTTAACTTTCTTGTTAAGTTATTGTAAGCACAGTCTGATGATTCTTTATTTCTGTCCCTTCTTATTCTTCCTCCTCCATTCTTTATATACTAGGTGTTTTATTCTTTGCCTTTAGTTAGTATTTGGATGGTCTTCTTTCTTTGCTATGATTTTATTTTCTCTGGTGACATCTTTTTAGCCCTAGGAATGCTTCCGTCTAGAGCAGTCCCTTTAAGGTATCCTGTAGAGGTGGTTTATGGGAGGCAAACTCCCTCAGTTTTCGCTTGTCTGGGAATTGTTTAATTCCTCCCTCAAATTTAAGTGATAATTGTGCTGGATACAATATTCTTGGTTCGAGGCCCTTCTGTTTCATTATGTTAAATATATCATGCCATTCTCTTCTGGCCTGTAAGGTTTCAGTTGAGAAGTCTGATGATCATCTGATGAATTTTCTTTTGTAGGTGGTATTTTTTCTCTCTCTAGCTGCCTTTAATACTCTCTCCTTATCTTTGATCTTTGTCTTTTTAATTATTGTGTGTTGGTGTTGTCTTCCTTGGGTCCCTTGTGTTGAGAGATCTGTAGGCTTCCATGGTCTGAGAGACTGTTTCCTTCCCCAGCTTGGGGAAGTTTTCAGCAATTATTTCTTGAAAGACAGTTTCTATCCCTTTTTCTCTCTCTTCTTCCACTGGTACTCTTATAATGCGAATATTGTTCCGTTTGGATTGGTCACACAGTTCTCTTAATATTCTTTCATTCCTAGAAATCCTTTTATCTCTCTCTGCCTCAGCTTCTCTGTTTTCCTCTTCCCTGATTTCTATTCTATTAGCAGTCTCTTGCATCTTGTCCAGTCTGCTGCTTAGCCCGTCAATGGCTTGTCTCATTTCTGCATTGTCTTTCCTCACTTCCCTCACTTCCTCCCTCAGCTCTTGCATATTTCTCTGTAGATCCATCAGTATGGTTATGACTTTTATTCTGAATTCTTTTTCAGGAATATTGTGCATTTCCATCCCTTCAGACTCTCTCTGTGATGTCTGGGTCTGGATAAGCTTTGTTTGTACCATATTCCTCTGTCTTTTCATGGTGATAGAAGTGGTCGCTAGTAGGCGCCACATGTGTCAGCTGGGAGAACAAAGCCCCTTCTTGCTTGTTGTTCTCCTTGCCCTTCTCCTGGGCCTGAGCGGCTGTCCTGCACACTGGGAGGCAGTCTCTGGGATAGTCCCCTGAACTGCATGTGTGCGGGGTCACCTTCAGTCTAGACCTGGTTCTGGGGCTCTTCCTACTTAGCTGCGCGCCAGCTGGGAGTCTGCGGCACCGGCGGGGAGGAAGGAATGGCAGGCTGCTGATGTCTATGGAAAGCCTCGGCGCAGCTGCTTTGCCCGGCACCTGGCTAAGGGGTCCGAAATTCCCCAAGACTCTCAGCCTGCTGGGCTGAGTGCACTGGCATGATTTTGTTCTGCTGCTGGGCCCTTGTCTCTTTAAGACTTAAAAAAAAAAAAAAGCGCCCACCGGTAGTAGATTCTGTGAGGATGCTGTGGGTGGCGCCACTCCTCCACTTTTCCGCAGCACCGGCTGCTCCGCCGGACCCTTTGCGACTCTAGCCAGGTAGCGGGGATTGAATGGCAGGCTGCTGATCTCTGTGGGAAGCCTTGGTGTGGCTGCTTTGCCTGGCCGCCGGCGATGGGTTCCAAAATTCCCCAAGACTCCCAGCCTGGTGCTCTGAGTGTGCTGGGACGATTTTGTTCCGCTGTTGGGCCCTTGTCTCTTTAAGACTTTTAAAAAAGCGCCCTCTTTTCTTTTGTCCTGGGGAACCAGCTGAGAGGACCCGCTTGCGTTCTCGGTCTCAGATCCTGCACTTCTAGTTCTCTAATCTCCAATACACCACACAATGTGTGTCAGTGCTCCTGGCGCAGATCACCAGGGCTGGTTATTTGGCGGGCCAGTGCTTCCACTCCCTCCCCCCTCTGAATCTTTTCCTCCCGCCGGTGCGCTGGGGTGGGGGAGTGCTCGGGTCCTGCCCGATCACGGCTTTGTATCTTACCTGCTTCATGAGGCGCTGAGTTCTCGCAGGTGTAGCTGTAGCCTGGCTGTTGTCCTGTATCTTCTGGTCTCTCTTTTAGGAATAGTTGTATTTGTTGTATGTTCATACATATATATGGTTTTGGGAGGAGATTTCCACTGCCATGCTCACGCCGCCATCTTCCCAGAAAAAAATCTTTCAGATACCTTTTTGTTTCATATTCCACTCTTCTGTAGAATTCCATATGAGCTGCCTCGATTCTTTATTTTTTAGCCACTTGTTTGCTTTCAGATTAAAAAAAAAAACCAAAAACAAAACTCAGAATAGGTTGAAACTTGATACAAATTGCTGCCTCAGAACAAAAGTGCTGATCAAGTTAAATCAACCCCTGTAATGTGTATTGAAAGGAAAACCTCTCTTCTCTACTGCAATTTGAAGAACACGCATTTTTCCTGCCAAGAAGGGCTGACTTTAAATGGACCAGCTGTCCATATTAGGAGCATAGGGTTGCTAAGGTGACCGTGGCTGTTTGGAGAAGAGGGTAGCTGAGAGGGCAAGTTCTTGATGTGTGCGCCGAGGGAAGGAATGTGGCGTGACTGTGCATCATTCCTCCTGATCGCGTGCTCACAAAATGCCATGTGGGCAGCACGTAGAAAGAAAAGTCTGAATAGTGGAGCTTTTGTGGTTGAAATCATTTTGCTTTCTTGTGAGCTGGAGGCTTACAGTTTAGATTGGAAATGTCCACCTTTGTATGTATGTGTGTGTGTTGGGTGAAGGGGAGGGTATTTTGAGGGTGGATGAAATGGGACTGAATTTATTTTGCTTTATGAACACAAACTTTCATATTGTTAAAAAAAATTATCTTGGGGTAAGTGTTCTTTCCAGCTCATCCCTTTCAGACATGTATACATTGGGAATAGTTCCACAGGTAGATGATGTGTTTGTTCCTTGTAATTGTGCATATTTCATTGTCATTTTTAGTTTCAGAATTATTGGAAAGTCCTGAGAATGTCTGTTTGCTCCATTTCTTTCTTTTTTTCTTTTTAAAGTTCTTGTCCTTTCCAACAAAGATGTAAATACATTGTGTTACTTGCCTGACACATCCAAAGATAGATTCTTGCATTTGGTAAAAAATAGGATTCTAGGAGCAGTGGGAAGGGTCAAACTAACACCCCTCTTACCTGAAACCATTTAGATTTTACCATGGGTATCATTGCTAATACTTGAAATGAGATACAGACACAGACATTGATATAGACACTTACTGAACCATGAGGTTTTTGTGCTTTGTTTTTTTAATCCTTGTTAAGTCCCTACAGTAATGTGTTGATCTTAAATAAAGACATAAATGTGTTAATATATTCAAGATGTGAAGTACTTGGAATGCTGGCAGCTCTGTATTACATTAACATCATATTCTTTTGTTAATCAGCTAGTTTACTTGCTTTGACATGATTGCTGTTTAATCGATTAATTTATAAAATATGGATGGAAATTAAAGATTGAAACAACTTAATCTTTAATCTAGTTGGTTATTTGGCATTTTTCATATGTCCCTTGATAATTTTTGATGGCATTCTCTATTAACTAAAAGCTTTATGGTTTTGCCTTTCATATGCAATCCTTACATCTCCTAGAAAGGAGACTTTTTTTCTTCCTCCTACTGGCACCGAGGTCAAGCAGGCAGGTTTGCCACCTTCTGCTAAGTAGGTTCACTGCTCACTCAGCTCAAGTGTGTCAGAGTAGCTTTTTGGATTTTCAGCTACATGCAAGGTTCTCTGATTACATGCCCTGTATTAGGGAGTCTTAGAATATACATAGCCTACCTCTAGCACACTGTCGTTTTCAAAGAAGCATTGTGAGGTAATTGAAAAGTCAAGCGAGCCATTTTCCAGAGTTTCTCTGTACATTTGTGCCAAATTAAGAAGTTTAAAAATACTAAATAAAAAATTTGTTCAGCATTTTAGATTCAGGCAATAGAACCACTCAGGGTATCTAACCTACCATGTTGCGAGAAATCTATATCCTTGATCCACCTAAATACATTTTAGGTAAAGTTTGTGTGAGAAATATGGCACAGACATCGAGTCAACAGGCCCCCATTAAATAAAAGTCCCCGGCTGTACATTTGGATGATCATTCCTTCTTACCTGTTTAAGCAAAAATAAAATGTTTACAGGGTGTATGTGTTTAATTTCCTGTTTTAACCAGCTATCTTTAGGTCTCTTTTGAATTGAATAAAGTGTTCTGCTGAACTGGCTTAATATCTGTACCACTGGAAACAGTATTACTTCGTTTAGGCTTGGAGTCCTTGTGTGGTTAGCAACAAGATGAAGAAAAAGGTAATTATGTCCAGGTATTCTGAGTAATGCTGAAAGAAGAGCTTTGTAGTATTCAACTTCCCTTTAAGGCAGGGGATTAGTAGTAGGTTGGGGAACAGTGTTGCAGGCTACTTTTTTGTCTTACAAATGGAGTGCTTTAAGAAGTTTGTTAGTCGACTGTCAGAACAGATAGGTGAGGGCACATGAAGCATGACTGCATCTAACATGAATTGGTTAGGATCGTTGACCTTGATTTTTTTCTTTTGGAAAAAGTGATACTGGTATCAACTTGGTCATGCAGAAAGCTTCTTTCCTTGACTACTGTAGTTTGCTTTTTGCTTGAGTCTAGGGAACTAGTTCTTGTAGGCTACTTAAATCTCCCCAAACAGCCTTTCATCTTTCCTTTTCTGTTGAGGGAAACCTCGGAAAAGATTTCTGTTCTCTGCATCTGTTAATAATGGTGGTATTTCTTTTGTTTATTAATGTGAATTAACTTTGGTTTTTCTATTTTTTTATTGATATAAAATCTTATATTAGTTTCAGGTATACCAACACAGTGGTTCAACAGTTACCCATTATTAAATCCTCACCCCCACTAGTGCAGCTACTATCTGTCAACATAGCAAGATGTTACAGAATCATTGGCTATATTCCTCTTGCTGTACTACTATCCCCGTGATAAGCCTACATTATGGTTTTTCTATGTTCAGACCAACCTTTGATACCTTATATACTAGTGTACTCAGTTTGCTAGTATTTTAAGAATTTTACACCAATATTCCTGAAGGATATTAGCTATAATTTTCTTTTATTGAGCTGTGCTTTTTTTGGGGGGGTCTTAGTATCAAGGTTATTCTAGTCTCAAAATGAGTTCAGGGTACCTTCCTTAACTATTATCTGGAACACATTGTGTAAAATTCATCTGTGAAGCCATGTGGACCTAGAATTTCGTTATGGGAGGGTTTTTTTCCTTCCTGATTGAATTTTTTAAGATTATAAGACTATTTATGTTTTTATTTCTTTTTGAATCAGATTTGGTAAGTCAGTTTTTTCTAGGAATTTATTTCATCTAAAATCTCCAATCTTTTGGTATGCTCTTGTTTGTAATGTTATCTCTGGAATATCTAATTTTGAGCAGGTTTCATAGTATGTGGACCTGTGTGGGTCATAGACTAGGTGGTCTGGGAGGTCAAAACTGTTCTCATAATATATATGCTTTTTGTCTTTTTCACTGTGTTGGCATTTGCAGTGATGCTGCAAAAATAGTGGTAGGTAACTGCCAACACCTTAGCACAAAGTAAGTTTAGTCTGAACTATTACATTATTCATGGCCATGCATTCATAGTTTTCTGTTTTTTTTTAATCCAGTTTCATTTAAGAGTGACCTTGATGAAGCAATAAAAATACAAATTTCATTAGAACTTGACTTTGAGTATACATCTAATATTCTGTGTGATGGTGGGAAGGGTTCATAAAGCACTTCTGTGTACTGAAGCATGATAGCTGTCTTCAGAAAAAGTGCCCGTTCAGCTGACCTGCACTAGCTTATTTTTCTGTAATGCCCCTTTCGTTTCTTGAAAGAACAGGATAGGTAAACTTGGGTGATTCAAACTTAAACACCTGACATTTGTTTTCTCAAAAATGAACTAAGTGAGCCTAACACTTAAAGAAAAACAGGTGTATTTGTAGCCAGTGATAAAACAAACAAAAAAACCCTCAAGCTTTCAAGTGAAATTTAGAATTTTGGAAAACTGGTGTCTGTAATACTGCAAGCTTGACAGCTTCCCAGATACTCAAGGCTTTTCTGGTGAGATGGGTAAAGTCACATGTGGGTAAAAGGTCCATTCAAAGTGCAAGGTAAACTAATGGGTTTTAGTATCATAGAGTGTGAAAAGTTCATTAAGGTTTTAGAATCCACATTCAAGAAACTACCATTTGTCAAGGTTAGGATATCAAGTTACTTGAAATGTTTATTAAAATACTAGCTTTTCTGGCTATATATCTGTGTAAGGCTAGATTTTCTTATATGATTATATACTTCAACCAAAACAACATATTGCAGAATCAATTGTAAGAATCCAGCTGTCTTCTATAAAGCCAGCCATTAAATATATTTTCAAAAATATAAAATAATGTCACTTTTCTAAGTTTTTTGGAAAATAGGTTTTTAAAAAGGTTCTTATGTAATAGGCTTATTATTCCTTTATATAAATTAAATATTTTAAAAATTACTCAGATTTAATTTCTAATTGGTAAGTGTCAATAGATAGAACCTAATTAAACAAAAGGTTTTTGAAAAATCCTTAGTTTTTTAAAGTATAAAGAGGTCCTTAGACCAGAGAATTGGTGAACTGCTTGCTGATCTACAGACAACATAATGATGCAAATTTTGTCCCTTTCCCTGTTTCAAAAAAAAAAAGAGGGCATGTCCTAATCTCACAGTGTTCAGATTATTTTCGAAACACATATGTAAAACAGTGATGGCAAAAGTATCTGCAATTGCATTAATTAATTATAAAACTCCATAGGCCTAGTTTAGTCTGTGTATGAGTTTATTTCCATATTTTGTTATGCAAATTCCCCACAAAATGACATAAAATTCAGTTAAAAACAGAGCCCCCCTGGCAGCAGTGACACACTAGTAGCAAGAGCACACCTGGTGCCCAGATCCTGGTGTCTAATACAGTTCTCCAGTTAAAGGAACCAGTGCTGATTCTGGGATTGGGCAAGAAATATGTAAGATCCCCTGGAGCATCTTGTGGTCCAAACAAGTAAGAAAGTACTTAAACAAACCCACAATGATAGGAATATGTCAAAGGTACTTAGGAACCAAATGAAAGAGCTCCTACTGGCCAAAGTTGGAATAATTTGAGCATGAGCAAGAAAATAAGTAAAGTAAAAAGTAGTATTGGATTATAATCTGAAGTATAAAATAGCTATCCATGGCTCTATATTGGTAAAATAATTGAACATAAAAATAAACGGAGGAGAGAGAAATCTGTGCAGAAGAATTCCAAGTTAGGTTGATACTCTTGTCTTCAACAAGGTAGGGCATAACTCCCTACCCCCTAAGTGTGTTCTCTGCATAATGGTTTCCTTCAAAGAGTCCACTGATGAAAGGAGGGAGGTTGGGAGGACAGTGGAGAAACCTCGTAAACACCACCTCAGCTAGGTGATCAGGATTAACGTCACCAGTGGTAAGTCATATTGATAGTATGCTTCAAGGGATAGATGTAATGAAAACAGCACTTTATCTCTATGGTCTTCCTCCTGAAGACCCATAACCCTAGTCTAATCATGAGAAAAACATCAGAAAAATCCTAGTAGAGAGACATTTCATAAAATTCTTGCCCAGCATTCCTTCAGACTGTCAGGATCATCTGACAAACAAGAAAAATCTGAGAAACTCTAATAGTCAAGAGGAGCATAAGGAGATGTGACTAGATAAAATGTGGCATCCTGGATAGGATCCTGAAACAAAAAGGATATTATGTAAAAACCTAAGGAAATTTAAATAAAGTATGGACTTTACTTAATAATAATGTATCTATATTAGTTTATTAAGTATAAAAAATATACTATACTAACGTAAGATGTTAATATTAGGTAACTCTGGGTGTGGGTATATGGGAACTCTTACCTTTTCAGTTTTTCTCTAAATCTAAAATTTTTTAAAAAAGTGAAGTTTATTTAAAAAAAATACTGAGTTCCTTAAGGTAGATTTGTAACCTAAAATAAAGTACTTTACAACTTTTACCAGATTTTTGCCTATATTCCACTCATAAATACATACTACCTTTGGAGCAACACAAGTTTAAAAAATATCTAGAAGAGTAATTTGCTTGAGGGTATTGCACAGCTAGTTCTTGAAACAGGCCCAACATTTATTATGCTGCATTTGCTGCCAGCTGAGGGCCTACTCACAAATAGTAACAAGTTTTTATATAATCTTAAGTCCTTTGGTATCAGTTAAATTTTTTTATCTTCAAATCAACTACAATTCTTGTAAAAAAAAATATTGGCTATATCTTTGAAAGTATAATTTGCTACCTCAAAATCCTTTCTTATTCTTTGATATAATCTTAACAGATTGTTAATAATGTAAAGAGAAATACTAGTTTCAAATAAGTAGTTTATTTCTCTATTTTTCAGAATAACCTTCCTTTAGGTACTTGAATGATGATTTGGTTGTCTTTTTATTACTAAAGCAAGTGACTGACTCACCTGACAGGCAGACCATGCATCAGGAAAAGAGCAACTCAGATATTTTCTTTTGGTGGTGAGGGGAGGAATGTGTTCTATATATTTTTTCTAAGAGACAGACAAGCATATTAGTTTGTAACATTTTAATTATTTAAAAAGTAAAAATACGCATGCTTGCAAACCCAACAAACAACTTCAACCTTTTAACAAGGAATATTTTTTATTAAGGTATTATTGATATACACTCTTATGAAGGTTTCACATGAAAAAACAATGTGGTTGCTACATTTACCCATATTATCAAGTCCCCACCCATACCTCAATGCAGCCACTGTCCTTCGGTGTAGTAAGATGCCACAGATTCACTATATGCCTTCTCTGTGCTACACTTCCAACAAGGAATTTAAAGCCTTACTTGGCTAACTTTTCCTTTGGTTTATTTATAAATGAAAGAATTAAAAAATGAGTTCTTTTATTATTTGAAATTTTAAACAGACTTTTCAGTGAATTAGTAAGAAAGAAAATATTTGAAGAAAAATTGTAAGTACCTGAGCCATTATTTCGTAGCCTGTAATGTTCCATATTTGTGCTGTCCAATTATGTCATCTTATTCCTGTTTTAGCTGAAATAACTAGACCAAAGAAATATGAGATAATTAGGCCAAAGCTGTTGATGTTGGAATTGCATATGATAGATAATTCAAGTGGTACTGAAAGAAAATACTAGTTAATGTTAGGCACCTTTTAAAGTTAAAATTAAATGAGTTTAAGGGAGAGGATTAGGATCAGAATCCAACATAAACAGTAGTCTCAATCCTGGAGTCTCTTTACCTTTACCTACGTCCATCCGTAGTCTGCAGGAACTTCAAGGAGTGACCTACCTTGCAAGAAGTGATACAGCTTGGATAATGACTTTTAGGCAATTGTCTTACCCAGATAGACTCTTCAGGCATCACATCTGCTGTAATTACTACAATCCAAATGTCAGTTTGAATCTATATGCTTTGAACAGGAGGGCACCTGGTGCTGCCTGAGTCTTTGGGTATGCTTGCTCACTTTGACAACCACATGATAGCATTGCTTCTAAGGGAAGTTTTGTACTATATGCTAAATTTCCAGCATTTATTGTATGCTAAAATTCAAAGCATTTTCATGAAACAGCTGTCAGTGTTTCAGTGTTCAGGCAAATCTACGTGATAATTTTGAGCTCCATTTAAAAAAGAGATCTTGCTAAATAACTATTCAGTAGCATATGTTAATTAGTGAAAGTGTAAGATAATTTGGTTGTCATTTTATTTATCATGGCTCAAAAGAACATTGAGTCTTGGACCCTTTGATGTATTATCATTTGATTATCTTTTAGAATCTGGGAAGGAGCAAAGGAAAGATAACTTTTAACATCCATTCATTAGTGAGTGTCATCTGTAATGAGCTGACGGTTTTCATTGACAGGATACTATATATCATTGATTCTAAGAGACATTTTTCAATTTTATTCACTGAAATTTGTGTTCTTACTATCAGTGGCATGTCATAGTTTAATTGGCAACTTTTTTTTCTTAGTGGTATGTAGAAGATCAGCCTTAAAATCAATTGTTTCTGTTTTGATAAGAAACAGCATCTATCTCCATTAGTATTCAAAATAATAACAACGATAACAAATAGTGACTCCCATATCTGAGGAGCACTTTCTTGATAGCCTCTATTTTCTTAAACATGACCAAGACTGGAAAGGAAGCAGAAAGGTTTCATGAAGCTTAAAATTGCTGTTATGAAGCTCATGAAATAATGACCATGTGCTTTCTCATAAAATATTCTTTTGTCTTCGAGTATAGGGCTTTATTTCACACCTATTCTTAATAGGCCTGGATATCTGAGTGTAAGAGTCCCCGAGAATTCGAAAGAGTAAAAAAAAGACGTGCACATACATGTTTATTAAGCAACAGTTCTGGGGCTTTTTTACTTTTAGCTGAGAATGAGAGTGAGTATAAACAAATAAGAATTAAAAACTATATTTAAAAACAACACAAAACCCAGAACTGGCTGCACAGTGCTATTTCAGTAGGAACAGATAGGCTAACACACACAAATCACCCTGATTACAGCTTGGAAGAGATTCTTTATCGAAATTCAGTCTGGTTGATTCCTTTAACGGACAAAATGTATTCTGTTTTTTCATTTTGATTGGGGAACCATTGTTGTTGATTAAATTTTCCCCTCATATGGCTTAATGGAGTTGCTAGAACACATTTTGCCCTGAAAGTGTCTGAAAAAAAAGAAATAAAACTTTTGTGATACTGACTTGTCAGACATTTGGAATAGGATTTATTCTGTAATCCCAGTGGTCTCTAACCCTCTTCATTCGACCTATGTTGCTAAATGCACCAGAGTGCCATTTTTAGTCCTAGAGCTAAGGACTGGGCACAGGAGGTAAGAAAATGTGAGGAAAGTAGTAGAGGAGAAAAACTTAGAGCATGTTGCTGAAGAGTGTTTCTAGAAGCTCTCAGTAGGCAGTCATGCACAGATTAAACAGTTACATAACTGCATTATTTTTGTTTGGAATAAACACAGGCTCTGTATCTCCATAAATTCTTAATATTAGGGGGCCTTTCAGGATATTTCCCTAAGATGTGAATTCTGAGCATAACTTTGCTCACTGTGAGCACTATTAGCGTAAGAGTAGTTAATCAATTTTGTGTATTTGGCAGGTTTCCAACATTTACTAATTAGGTTTTTGCCTACTTAAATTATTCAGGCAATTTCCCTTGGTTGCTGTGTTCTTCATGCTCTGCCCTAACCTGTTTTGTATGTAGTCTGCCATTGAGCTCTGCTTAGACAGTTACAGCTTTTATTTCTAAGGGAACCTTTAATAAAGTATTTATTTGTGTATTCTTAAATAACTTATTGATTATAAAAGTAATTCATACTGTGTAGAAAACATTAACAGACAAATTATTTTCATCCTACCACCCAGTAAACTGATGTTAACATATTAGTGTGTTTTAGTATATATAGTCTTTTTCCCTTGCCTTTATGTATTTTGTGTATGGGTGGGAGAGAGAAAAATAAATGGTGATTTTAATTTTTTTTAAATGAGAATCCTTTCAAATTTGCTCCTAGGCATGAAGAATAATTTTTAAAATAAGCTTTTTTTTCAGAACAATTTTAGAATCACAGAAAAGTTGGAAAGATAGTTCAGAGATTCTCATATACCCAGCTTTCCCTAATGTTAATCTTCTGTAACTGTGGTACAATTGTCAAAACAAAGAAATTAATACTAGTACAATCCTGTTAGCTAAACTGCAGACTTTATGTGAATTTCCTCAGTTTTTCCACTATTGTCTTTTTTCTTTTCCAAGATCCACTCCAGATACCGTATTGTGTTTTAAAAGAACAGTGTTGTCCTTTTATTCTGCTTAACTTTATACCATGAACATTTCTTTGTCATTAAATAATTCTTTAAATAATGCTTGTTAATGGCCCCATAAAAGTTCATCAAATGGATACTTTTGATGTTTTTGTTAACCATTTTTTTGGGGGGGCTGCATTTTGTGAGGGTGAGGAGTGTTAGAAAACGTGTCATTTTCATTTGTGGTATATTTGAATCAGTTTAGTGCTAGATGATAACAGTAATCATGAATACATTACTCTAAAAGCAGAAAATAAATAATCAAGTTTGTGTTCCTTTGAGAATAAGTTTAAGAGCCTGTTAGATTGAGTTTAATGCAGAAACTGATGAGCTGGTCATGAGCAATTTGTTCTGAGGGTTATTTAGAGTTACTTAGCCTGTGGCTTAACTTACTTTGAGCAGATTTTGTGTGTGTGTACATTTTATATACACATAGTCAATATTTAGGTTTTTAGTATGAATCTAGCAACTAGCATGATAAATAACCACCTGAGTTTGGAAATAGAGATTTATGGTATATTCTACTTATACACATACATATTCTTTTTTGAAAATTACTCTTTTATTTACTTTTCTGTATCCTGTAATATTTATTTAGTTCTAGTTTCAGCATATTATATAAAAAGTGATGATGCTTAGAAATTGCCTTGTTAACTTTTTTGTTTTGTAACTGTTTTGTTGATGTTTCTAGCTTAATTGATTTTGAGTAACTTGTTATTTAACATGAAGTTGGAAGTTAGAGTGACTTGAAGTTAGTGTTTTGTTGTTTTAAAGAATAAAGCGCTAAAAGCCAAATGCTTTTAAAGAACTGTAGGGTATACCGTACCTAAGGAAAATAGTGTGATACTCATACTTTTTTAACCTCTTTTGCTCAGTTTAGTAAATACTTATCATGCTAGAGTTCAGTCCTTGCTAGCAGACTAGTATCAAATAGGAAATTTATAAACTAGAGGTTTATTGCAAGGTTAAGCAATCATTTGTTAATTTGACACAGTTACATAAGTCAATATATAGAAATAATAACCGAGTTGAAGCATATAAACATACAATTCTAGTGTAAAATGCTTACAGAAAACAATGCACTGTCTCCATAAGATCAAATATATCATTCCCATTTTCAGAGTTAATGATAAATGTTTTCTGGAGAATGCCTGTATTTTCTTATTGCTGTCTTATAGTCATGTACCTTCTTTCTATGGTGCAATCTGTGAAGTGTTAGTAGAGAGAGCTACATGATCTGTCATACAGAATGTTCATCACTTTGATGTTGCTGGAAGACAGTGTTCTATTTGCTTGTACATATTTCTACAACATAAAGCAGTAAACTGGGTTTCTTTGAGATTTCCCAAGGATGATGATATTTTTTCCCTGTGATTAAAGGTACTGGGATTTTTGCCATTGGTACTGATCACATTATTGAATTAGCCAAGGCAGAGTGACTCATCTGCTGGATTTGCACATTTGTCAGTGTTTTTATATCTTAGGGCAGGTGTTATGGGCACTCAGACTTAATAGTGCAAATTTCATCGCCAGTGTTTCAGGGTATAAGTATGTCTCTAGGTTAAAAATTTTCAGTATTGAATTATGACTACTGTTACTAAAAGTAGATTGTGTTCTGCATCATCTTCCATTTTTAGTTTTCTCTTGTTTCATTTTTAGGAAGCTATTTTAGTACCTTTTTCTTAAGATTTGCTAAGTATACATGCACAATTGCTGATTGATAGATAGATGGTAGAAAAAGGTAGATTCTTTTTTTCTGTTCCTAAAAGCCAGAATGCGTGATTGAAAGTGATTTTGTCAAATTCAAGGTGACATATGAGGTAAAGTGGGGAAGACTTTTTCTAGGTCTGGAAGGGATATCTAAGGTTCATGTCATCATCCATCATATTAATGATACTCAGTGTAGGTCCAGATGCTGTTGGGAGAATGTTCATGTTTATAGACTGATGCCATGACTTGAAGGTTGGACTTTGGGTATCATAGACAATAGAACACCATTAATTTTATTCTTAGGAATTATAAGTTCTCCTTGTATGAACTCTAGATTTTCTGCCTCTACAGGAAAGTAGTGGTGTCTTTAAGATGGTAATGGAAAATGTGAAGTGCCCCTGGTAGTGCAAACTGGCCCTTCATGAAATGGCACAAGCCTACTTTCTTATCTCCTAATATTTTCCCATGCATACCCTACATTCCAGCTATAAGGAACTACTTGCTGCTTCAGAAGCAGGCCGCTTTCTTTTTAGAGCATGCACTCTTCTTGATTTGGCTTGTTTTTGCCCTTTGCAAACTTCCATCTCTTCTTTTAGGACTTGACTTAGAGGTCACCTTTCCCAGGAAGCCTTTCTTTTCACTTTTGTCTTGGCCTCTGCTCTGAGTTAAATGTTATACTGACTCGTGTGTCTGCAACTGCCATGTAGTCATTTTTTTTTTGATCTGTCTCCCTCACTAAACATTAAGCATCTTGGAATCAGGGAATGTATCTATTATTTTTATTTCTAGCATTTAGCTCAGTTCCTGGCAAAGAAAGTTGGTGCTCAGAATATAGTTGTTAATTGCTTCAGTGTGCAGATGGAGAAATGAATGAACTCATTTTATATTCTCTCCTTAGTATTGATAGCTATTGACAAATCATTTTTTATCTACTGAGCAACCTTTTGTTAGCTCAATTCAAACAACTACATCTGAAATACATGTTACTTTATTAGTATTTTAGATTTGTTTGTAGAAATGATAACAGTTTAAATATACATAGGCATGGGCTTAATCTTTTTTGAGCATCCTGGTTTTACTTGTCTTTTACAGAGAAAATGGAAATGAGAGGAATCTAGTTTAAATTTCAGTATAAGGAATTTAGATTAGACATAAAGAGTTTCCAGAAAATAAAGTACCAGATATTGAAGTGATTTGTAAGTAACGGATTTTTTTTGGAGAGTTAAAAATGGGGGTGTAAATGGTTATGGATTACAAAGTGGTTCACCAATATTACCCTTATGATAAAAATCCTAAAGGAAGAAAAATCTGTTCAGGAATATGCAGATACAGCCATATTTATGGATACACACTTAAAAATAGTTGGGTACTTTTTTGTTTTTGTGTGTATATGTGTATGTTAAATTCTCAACTATAAGAAGGCTGTTCCAGCTATCCTTACTTTTCACAGAATAGTTCTGGTTTAGGTGACTAGCAGAATCGACTAAGAAATCTCCCTCACCGGCCTTTTATTTTATTTTTTTAACTCCTCAGAATGATTAAAAAGAAACCAAAACCTTAGTGGTGTTAAAAATAAACAGAAAACTAATACATATCAATATAAAAGACCTACCCAATAGTTTAATTGACAAACCAGACTATTGACATAAAAAACAGGGTTTTTGAATGCTATTCTCTTGATTTTTAATATAAGTAAATATGGCAGTTAGCTGTGCCCAAAATTTAGAGTTACCCTGCTATGCTTCTAACTATAAATATTTTGTCATGGCTGTATTTGAACAGAACTGCTGTAGTATAACCCAAATTCACCCTCAGTGCTAGTGAATTGAAAAAGCAAATATAGCTTCCTAAGAACCAAATTTATAATCACACTCATGAATAGAGTTCATTGTTTTCTTTGCTTGTCATTCTGTAAGAATCATATTGGAATAATTTAGTACAGTTTTACTAAATTTATTAATGTAACTTGTTATGAGGATGGTGCATTAAGTTCTAGGCTTCTGTGCTTACAGTGCAAAAGGCTCCTTTGTGGTACAAGAGAGAAGATTTTACCTGTAATGGTGATACAATACTGTCTTGCCTTTTTAAACTCTTATGTATTTTTCTAAATGTTTTTATACTCAGAATTTATGTGGTTTCCATAATAAGTGTGAAATAGGTGTCCTAATCTTATAAATGAGGAAATTTAGGCACAGAAAGGTTGACCTACTGTCAAAGGCACACATTGTTTTAAGATAAATTATTGTCCTGTTTCAATAGTTAATATTTTCTAATTGCTTACTATATGCTAGGTGCCATTTTAAGCTTTTTACATGTTAATTAATAAGAGCTTGGACTTTGAAGTCAGATCTGAATTTAATTCTCTCTTTTATCAGGTATTGACCTTGGAAAAGCTGCACAACCTCTTCAAGCCTTGGTTTCCTCATTTGGAATACAGAAATAATGATAGTACCTATGTTATAAGATGGCTGTATGGATTGCAATAATCCAAATGAATTTATATCTGGCATACAGTAAGGGCTTTAAAATCAATTTGCTACAGAAAAAGAGGGTGTTAGTAGACAGTATTAAATGTAATTTCTTAGCTTCCTTGTATTTTTCCTGGAAAAATAATTGTATTCTTGAATATAGAATCATATTTGATGGTGATATACATATATGTATATATATGTACATATATGTGTATATATGTGTATGTGTACCTATTTTATAGAAAAACATCCATTTTGTAGCAAGATTACAGCTCCATATAGTGACTTTAACTGCCTGTTCCCTCTCATTTCCTCCTGATCACCTTTTGTTCTAAGCCTCCCACTAGTGAGAAGCAACCAGAGAGAGTTAAGTCATGGAAAGTATCTAAAGCATCCATGTTCAAAGTCAAAGGCAGGACACCTGCAGTCTGTTGGGTTATGTTCAGTCCAGGAGTGCTGTGGTATGTCAGTTATTCTGAGCTCTGATAGTGTTTTCTTGTAGAAAATATCCTTTTAAGTGAGGCACATAAAGTCCTTTAATCTGTGATACAGCTGGCATGCTGGATATTTGCACTGAAAAACAGTATGAGTAAGCAAAAACTCCACAGACTTTGGCAGTGCTAATAATATAATGAAAACAATAAAACAATATATATTGAGCCTCGAAAAGAGGATTCTGGAAAGATGGTGGAATAGTAAGCATCAGGAGTCTTATTTCCCCACCTGGACAGGAATCGCACTAATGTAACTGTTTTGGAACTCCAGTTATTGAAGACTTGGAACTACCAGGAGAAAGCTTGGATATAAGTTGTGATTAATTTTGGTCAATTTCAGCTCTTAGCACAGTAGCAGCTGCCCATCCTATATTCTCAGGCCTGTGCAGCTTACATATAACTTACGGAAACCAGGGTAGGCAAAAAAGACCCTTTCTTCCAAATATCAGGGATCTGTGTATGGATCACTGACTGTTGTTTCTGATCACAGAATAAGGTGGGCACCCGTTGTTGCAAGCCCCTCTCACTCCAGCTGAAGAGACTGCTACGATTTTTAAAGGGCTAGCACCCTCTTCTGCCCGTTCATTTTGCTCTTTTTGCCCTGCAGGGAGCCCGACATTAAAGACTTGGACATTTGAAAACCAACTGTATACACACAGAAAATTAGAAAGTGACCACACATGCCCAGCAAAAGACTCAGAATAAGACTTCAGAAGACCTTAAGTTTACATCCCAGGCTGATCATTTGCACAGAGACAGCCTACAACAATCAAAATAAATAAATAAATAAAAACAATAACAAAAATCAGCAAAGCCTGGGGAAGGAGGAGAATATGATATCTAGAATTACCACATTACTAGGTTCAAATGCCCAGTTTTCAACAATAAAACCACAAAGCCTACAAAGAAATAGGAAAGTATGGCCCATTCAAAGGGAAAAAAATTCTGCAGAAACTACTCCTGTACTCCTGAAAAAGACCTGATGGCAGATATATTAGACAAAAACTTTTAAACAACTGTTTTAAAGATACTCAGGAACTAAAAGAAGATGTGGGAAAAGTCAAGAAAATGATGTATGAACAAGAGAAATTTCAATAAAAGGAAACGGAATAGAAATTCTGGGGCTGAAAAGTACAATAACAAATGAAAAATTTGCGAGGATTCGAAGGCAAAACAAAGAATCAGAAAGTTGAAGACAGCAAATTGGAAATCATTGAGTCTTAGGAACAGAAAGAGTAAACAGATTGAAGAAAAATGAACAGCCTAAGGTTATCTATAAGACACTGTGCAGTGGACCAGTGTTCATACTGTGGAGTCCTAGAAGGGGAAGAAAGAGAAAGGGACAGAGAATACTTGAAGAAATAATGGGAAAAAGATTTGGTAAAAGACATGAATATAAACATCCAAAGAGCTTGTGCTCCAGGTAAGATTAACTTAATGAGATAGGATTGGATTAAAGATGGCGGCGTGAGAGGTGAGACAGAGGCTTCCTCCTAAAACCGCATATAATATGAAAATAAAGCTATTACAACTACTCTTGAAAGAGCAACGGGGAAGAGGATGGCAACAAACTGCATACAACTGGAGACAAGAGCAGCCCTCACGGAAAAGGGTAACGTACTAAAGCTGTGGTCCTGTGGGATCCAAGCCCTTCCCCCACCCAGCTCACTGGCAGTAGGAACAGGAATGGAGCAGAGAGGGAGTGGAGAACTGGGACTGCTGAATACCTGACTCTGGAGATCTGCTCTGGAAGCACAAACCTACATTTCATGGTGCTTGCATGATACTCTTGTAATTAGGGAGTTGGAAAGCTAAGACAGGAAGAATTCTGGGAGAGACTAAGATTCCATCTCCTTGTGAAAGCAGGGATCCATATCCAGCTGCTCTGGGACAAAAGAAAGGCGGGCAGTCTCAGAGACTTCCTAACAAAGAAGCCCTTAGCAAGAGGGCTGCTAAAGGGGCAAGGATTGCACAGAGCTTACTGCTCAGGAGAAAGGACAGGTAGAAAAGATTGTCTGGGTGCACTCTGCCCAGCAGATTGGGAGTTTTCACGATCTACAGGTGCGCCAGCTCCCTGGCTGCCTACAGAGCTCCAAGAACCCATTCTGTGACGGGCAGACTGGTGCGTCTTTCTCCTGGCCAGCCCCACTGTGCTTGCAAACCGGGAAACCCTACCCTGGTGTTAGGCCAGCCAGAGGGAAGATCTGTCTACAGCAACAAAAAACGCAAAGCACAGAGGCTTATACCTGTGTGCTCAGCCCACTGGTTCAGACAGTGGAGACAGGCATAGCAGCCAGGAACCAGGATACAGCCCTTTCCTCCCCCGAGGCACCAATACCACTCCCCTACAATCCCCGACATTGCTTCAGGGGCTGAGCAACTCCCGAGAGTAGAGCTTCTGGGCACTGGAGGGCGCCATACACAAATATGAAACGCCAAAGGAACCTGGTCCGGAGGAAAATTATGAATACAACTCCTGAGAAAGATTTAAATGATATGGACCTATGACTCTCCCTGAAAGGGAGTTCAAAATAAGAATCATTAACATGCTCATGGAGGCATGGAAAGATATTCAAGAACTCAGGAATGAATTCCGGTTGGAGATCCAATCATTGAAGAACACAATGGGCGGTATTAAAAGCAGATTGGATACGGTGGAAGAGACGATAAATGAAATAGAAACTAGAGAAGAGGAATACAAAGAAGTCAAGGCACCGAGAGAAAAAAGAATCTCTAAGAATGAAAGAATATTGAGAGAACTGTGTGACCAATCCAAACGTAACAATATTCGCATTTGTAGGGGTACCAGAAGAAGAAGAGTGAGAAAAAGGGATAGAAAGTGTCTTTGAGGAGGTGATTGCTGAAAACTTCCCCAGTATGGGGAAGGAGATAGTCTCTCAGGCCATGGAGGTGCGCAGATCTCCCAACAAAAAGGGCCCAAGGAAGACAACAGCAAGACATATAGTAATTAAAATGGCAAAGATCAAGGTAAGGACAGACTATTAAAAGCAGCCAGGGAGAGAAATAAGATCACATACAAAGGAAAACCCATCAGGCTATCATCAGACTTCTCCACAGAAACCATACAGGCCAGAAGGGAGTGCCATGATGTATTAAATGCAATGAAGCAGGAGGGCCTTGAACCAAGATTACTTTATCTGGCAAGATTATTATTTAAATTTGAAGGAGGGATTAAACAATTCCCAGATAAGCAAAAGCTGAGAGAATTTGCCTCCCACAAACCATCTCTACACTGTACTTTGGAGGGACTGCTATAGGTGGAAGTGTTCCTACAGTTTAATAGCTGTCACCAGAGGTAATAAAACCACAGTAAAGATAATAGAACAGCTAATTACTAAGAAAATGCAAAATTAAATTAACTATCCGCAAAGTCAATCAAGGGATAGACAAACAGTAGAGAATATGATACTTAATATATAAAGAATGGAGAAGGAAGAAAAAGGAGCAAACAAACAAACAAAGAACCTTTAGATTGTGTTTGTATTAGCATATTAAGTTAGTTGTTAGACTTTTAGATAGTAGGGTAGTTAACCTTGAACCTTTGGTAACCACGAATCTGAAGCCTGCAATGACAATCAGTACATACCTATCCATGATCACCCTAAATGTACGTGGACTGAATGCATCAGTCAAAGGACATAGAGTCACAGAATGGATAAAAAAACAAGACCCATCTATATGCTGCCTTCAAGAGACTCACTTTAAACCCAAAGAAAAACACAGACTAAAAGTGAAGGGATGGAAAAAGATATTTCATGCAAACAACAAGGAGAAAAAAGCAGGTGTCGCCATGCTTGTATCAGACAAAATAGACTTCAAAACGAAGAAAGTAGCAAGAGATAAAAAAGGACATTACATAAAAATAAAAGGGTCACATAACCATTATAAATATATATGCACCCAACACAGAAGCGCCAGCATATGTGAAACAAATACTAACAGAATTAAAGGAGGAAATAGAAAGCAATGCATTCATTTTAGGAGACTTCAACACACCACTCACTCCAAAGGACTGATCAACCAGACAGAAAATAAGTAAAGACACAGAAGCACTGAACAACACACTAGAACAGATGGACCTAACAGACATCTACAGAACTCTACACCCAAAAGCAACAGAATACACATTCTTCTCAAGTGCACATGGAACATTCTCCAGAATAGACCACATACTAGGCCACAAAAAGAACCTCAGTAAATTCAAAAATATTGAAATCCTACCAACCACCTTCTCAGATCACAAAGGTATAAAACTAGAAATAAATTTTAGAAAGAAATCAAAAAGGCTCACAAATACATGGAGACTTAACAACAGTCTCCTAATTAATCAATGGGTTAATGACCAAATCAAAACAGAAACCAAAGAATATATGGAGACTAATGACAGCAACAACACAAAGCCACAACTTCTGTGGGATGCAGCATAGGCAGTTCTAAGAGGAAAGTATATAGCAATCCAGGCCTATTTAAAGAAGGAAGAACATTCCCAACTGAATAGTTTAAAGACACAATTACTGAAATTGGAAAAAGAAGAACAAATGAGACCCAAAGTCACCAGAAGGAGGGACATAATAAAGATCAGAGAAGAAATAAATAAAATTGAGAAGAATAAAACAATAGAAAAAATCAATGAAACCAAGAGTTGTTTCTTTGAAAAAATAAAGAAAATAGATAAACCCCTAGCCAGACTCATTAAGAGAAAAAGAGAATCTACACACATAAACAGAATCAGAAATGAGAAAGGAAAAATAACAATGGACCCCACGGAAATACAAAGAATTATAAGGGAATATTATGAGAATCCATTTGCTAACAAGCTGAAAACCTAGAAGAAATGGATAACTTCTTAGAAAAATACAACCTTCCAAGACTCACCAACCAAGAAACAGGAAAACTGAACAGACCAATCACCAGCAATGAAATTGAATTGGTAATCAAAAAACTACCCAAGAAGAAAACCTCCGGACATGATGGATTCACCTCTGAATTCTACCAGACATATAGAGAAGAAATAACACCCATTTTCCTTAAAGTTTTCCAAAAGATAGAAGAGGAGGGAATTCTTCCAAACTCATTCTCTGAAGCCAACATCACTCTAATACCAAAACCGGGCAAAGACCTCACTAAAAAAGAAAACTACAGACCAATATCCCTGATGAACGTAGATGCAAAAATACTCAACAAAATATTAGCAAACCGAATTCAAAAATACATCAAGAGGATCATACACCATGATCAAGTGGGATTCATCCCATGGATGCAAGGATGGTACAACATTTGAAAATCCATCAACATCAACTACCACATCAACAAAAAGAAAAACAAAAACCACATGATCATCTCCATAGATGCTGAAAAAGCATTTGACAAAAATCAGCATCCATTTATGATTAAACCTCTCAACAAAATGGGTATAAACGGCAAATACCTCAACATAATAAAGGCCATATATGACAAACCCACAGCTAACATCATACTTAAGAGCGAGAAGCTGAAAGCTTTTCTTCTAAGATCGGGAACAAGACAGGGATGCCCACTCTCTCCACTGTTATTCAACATAGTACTGGAGGTCCTAGCCACGGCAATCAGACAAAACAAAGACATACAAGGCATCCAGATTGGTAAAGAAGAAGTCAAATTGTCACTATTTGCAGATGACATGATACTGTACATAAAAAACCCTAAAGACTCCACTCCAAAACTACTAGAACTAATATCTGAATTCAGCCAAGTTGCAGGATACAAAATTAACACACAGAAATCTGTTGCTTTCCTATACACTAATGATGGACTAACAGAAAGAGAAATCAGAAAAACAATTCCATTCACAATTGCATCAAAAAGAATAAAATACCTAGGAATAAACCTAACTAAGGAAGTGAAAGACCTGTACTCTGAAAACTACAAGACACTCCTAGGAGAAATTAAAGAGGACCCTAACAAACGGAAATGCATCCCATGCTCTTGGCTAGGAAGAATAAATATTATCAAAATGGCTATAGTACCTAAAGCAATCTACAGATTCAACGCAGTCCCTATCAGAATACAAACAGCTTTCTTCAATGAACTGGAACAAATAATTCTAAAATCATATGGAACCAGGAAAGACCCCGAATAGCCAAAGCAATCCTGGGAAGGAGGAATAAAACGGGGTATTATGCTCCCTAATTTCAAGCTCTACTACAAAGCCACAGTAATGAAGACAATTTGGTATTGGCACAAAAACAGACCCACAGACCAGTGGAACAGAATAGAAAATCCAAACATTAACCCAAACATATACAGTCAATTAATATTTGATAAAGGAGCCTTCGATATACAATGGGGAAATGACAGCCTCTTCAGGAGCTGGTGTTGGCAGAACTGGACAGCTACATGTAATAGAATGAAACAGGACTACTGTCTAACCCCATACACGAAGGTAAACTCAAGATGGATCAAAGACCTGAATGTAAATCATGAAACCATAAAACTGTTAGAGAAAAACGTAGGCAAAAATTTCTTGGGCATAGACATGAACGAGTTCTTTATGAACATATCCCCCCGGGCCAGGGAAACAAAAGCAAAACTGAAGAAGTGGGAATATATCAAGCTGAGAAACTGCTGTACAACAAAGGACACCATCAGTAGAACAAAAAGAGATCCTACAGTATGGGAGAATATATTTATAAATGACGTATCCGATGAGGGGTTGACACCCAAAATATATAAAGAACTCACTCACCTTAACAAACAAAAAGCAAATAATCCAATTAAGAAATGGGCAGCGGACATGAATAGACACTTCTCTAAAGAAGAAATTCAGATGGCCAACAGGCACATGAAAAGATGCTCCACATCGCTAATCATCAGAGAAATGCAGATTAAAACCACAATGAGATATCACCTCACCCCACTGAGGATGACCAACATCCAAAACACAAACAACAAGAAATGTTGGGGAGGATGTGGAGAAAAGGGAACCCTCCTACACTGCTGGTGGGAATGCAAATTAGTTCTACCATTGTGGAAAGCAGTATGGAGGTTCCTCAAAAAACTCAAAATAGAAATACCATTTGACCCAGGAATCCCACTCCTAGTAATTTACCCTAAGAATGCAGCAGCGCAGTTTGAAAAAGACATATGCACCCCTATGTTTATCTCAGCAGTATTTACAATAGCCAAGAAATGGAAGCAACCTTAGTGTCCATCAGTAGATGAATGGATTAAGAAGATGTGGTATATATACACAATGGAATTTATTCAGTCATAAGAAGAAAACACATCCTACCATTTGCAACAACATGGATGTATGTACTCGAGGGTATTATGCTCAGTGAAATAAGCCAAGCCGAAAAAGACAAGTATCAAATGATTTCACTCACATGTGGTGTATAAGAACAAAGAAAAAAACTGAAGGACCAAAACAGCAGCAGACTCACAGAACCAAAGAACGGGCTAATAGTTACCAAAGGAAAGGGTCTTGGAAAGATGGGGTGAAGGCAGGGATAAGTTGGAAAAAGGGGCATTACGATTAGCAGATGTAATGTTGGGGGGGCACGGGGAGGACTGTACAACTCAGAAAAGACAAGTAGTGATTCTACAGCATCTCACTATGCTGATGGACTGTGACTGTAATGGCGTTGGTGGGGGGGACCTGATGAAGGGGGTAGTTTAATAACCATAATATTGCACATTTAATTGTAGATTAATGATACCAAAATCAATTATAAAAAAGTATGGAAAAAAATCAGACACTGTGTGATTCCATTTGTATAACAATCTCAAAATGATGAAATTATGGAAAAGATTAGAGATTAGGGAAAGCATGGAGAGGGGAACTAGTGTGAATGTACAGTGGTAGCACAAGGGAGATAGTTGCAGTAATGGATGAGTTCTGAATCTTGATTGTGGTGGTTAGGTTACATAAATATATATACATAATGAAATGGCAAGTGTATTGTATCAATGTCAATTTCCTAGTTTTGATATTGTACTGGAGTTATATATGATGTAACCATTGGAGGAAATCAGGCAAAAGATACAAAGGACCTCTGTGTACTATTCATGCAACTAACTGTGAATCTGTAATTATCTGAAAATAATATATATATATATATGTAAAATAAATAAATAAATATAACTCAGGTGAAAAAAAAAAGATTAACTTAATGAGACACACATCAATTACATAATCCAACTTCCATAAAACAAAGAAAAGGAATCTTGAGAGCAGTAAGAGAGAATCGAATCATCACATACAAGAGATCATCAATAAGATTGTCAGCAAATTGTTCATCAGAAACTCTGGAGGCCAGACAGCAGTGGTCTGATATATTCAAAGTGCTAAAAGAAAGTGTCAGCCAAGAATCCGACATCCAGCAAAACTGTCCTTCAAAAGTGAGGGAGAAATTAAGACATTCCCAGGTAAACAGGAGCTGAAGGAGTACATTACCACTATACATGCCCTGCAGTAAATGGGCAAGGAAGTCCTGTAGTGTGAAAGGAAAGGATACTAGGCAGTAACTTGAAGCCTTATGGAGAAATAAAAATCCCATTAAAGGTAAATACAAGGTGAATTTTGAAAGCTAGTACTATTGTAACAAAGACTTGTATCTACACTCTCTGTTTTCAGCATAATTTAAGATAATAATGTATTTAAAGGAAAAAAACCTTTTAGTCTAAAAACTAATATTGTAACTTTGGTTTGCAACTCTTGTGTGTAACTTAAGAGACTAATATATTTAAAGAATTGTTTTGAGGGACACTGTGGAAATACATAATTTTGTGATATCAATAATTGAAGGAGTGGTGATAGAGCTGTAAAGGGGCAAAGTTTGTATGTTATTGATGTGAAGCTGGTATAAATTCAAATTGAACTGTATAACTTTAGGATATGGAATATAATCCCCATGGTAACCACAAAGAAAATATCTATAGAATATGCACAAAGGGAAATGAAAAAGGAATTTAAACATTTTACTACAGAAAAAATGAACGAACAAGGAGACAGTAATACCAGAAATGAGGTACCAAAAAAAGCCTCAGGCATATAGAAAACAAATAGCGAAATCAGAGAAGTCCCTCCTTATCAGTAATAACTTCAAATGTAAATAGGTTAAACTCTGCAATCAAAAGACAGTTCAACAGAATGGATAAAAGTACGTGATCCAACTGTAGGCTGTTCTATAAGAGACTCACTTGAGATCCAAACACACAAATAGATTGAAAGTGAAAAGATGGAAAAAGCTCCTACATGCATGTAGTAGTAACCAAAAGAGGATAGGTAACTATACTAATACTAGAAAAAACAGACTTTAAATTTAAAAAAGACAAAGAAGAACATTATGCACTAATAATATTATCAAGAGCAAGAGGATACAATTGTAAACATGTATGTTCCTAATGACAGATCCTCAAAAAACACAAAGCAAAAACTGATGGAATTGAAGGGAGAAATAGGTTAATCTGCAATAATAGTTGGAGATTTCCAATACCCTACTCACGATAATGGATAGAATAACCAGACAAAATATAAGTAAGGAAATAATGGACTCAACACAATAGACCAACTAGATCTAACACACATATACAAAACACGCCACCCAACAATAATACCATACATATTTTTCTCAAGTGCACATGGAATATTTTCCAGAATAGGCCATATGTTAGGCCATTAATTAAGTCTCATTAGATTTACAGAGACAGGTATCATACAAAGTATCTTTTTCAACAAGGGGCTGAAGTTAGAAAGCAACAACAGAAGGCAAACTGGAAAATTCACAAAATTATAGAAACTAAGCAGTACACTTTTAAACAACCAATGTATTAAAATCACAAGGGAAATTAGATAATACTTTAGAGAGAAATGAAAACACCACATGCCAAAATTTATCGGACACATAGAAAGCAGTAGTAAGGGACAAATTTATAGCTATAAATGCTTACATTAAAAACAAGAAAGATCTCAAATCAACAATTTAACTTTGTAACTTAAGGAACTAGGAGAAGAACAAATTAAAACTAAGTCTACCAGAAGGAAGGAAATAATGAAGTTTAGAGCAGAGGTAAGTGAAATAGAGAATAGGAAAACAAGAGAAAATCAATGAAACTGAAAGTTGGTTCTTTGAAAAGATCAACAGAGTTGACAAATGTTTAGCTAGATGGACTAAGAATGAAAGAGGGAAGACTCAACTGAAACCAGAAAGATTTATACCAAACTAAAAGAGATTGTAAGAGAGTACTTATGAACAAGTGTGTGCCAACAAATTGGACACTAGATGAAATGGACAAATTCCTAAAAACAGACTCTACCAATACTAAATCACAAAGTGATAGGAAATCTGGATAGACCTGTAACCAGTAAGGAGATTGAATCAGTAATCAAAAAATCTGACAAGAAAAGGCTTTGCTACATTGCAGAATTCTATCAAACATTTAAAGAAGAACTAGTATCAACCCTTCTCAAACTTTAACCAAAAAAAGCTTAAGAGGAAACACCTCCTAATTCATTTTGTGAGGCCAACATTACCCTGATACCAAAGTCAGACAGAGACACTATAAGAAAACTACAAATCAATAGCCCTTATTATTATTGATTCAAAAATCCTCACCAAAATACTAGCAAACCAAATCCAGCTACATATTTAAAGGAATATACACCATGAAAAAGTAGGATTTATTCTTGGAATACAAGGATGGTAAAACATAGAAAAATCAGTCAGTGTAACACATCACATTACAGGCATACCTGAGAGAATGTGCAGGGTTTGGTTTCAGATCATTGCAGTAAAGCAAATAGAGCAATGATGCCAAATGAATTTTTTGGTTTCCTAGTGCATATAAAAGTTATGTATGTACTATATTGTAGTCTATTAAATGTGCAATAGCATTATGTCTTTTTTTTTAAGTACATAACTTAATCAAAAAAAGCTTTCTTGCTAAAAAAATCTGATCATTACCAGAGCTTTCAGTGAGTCATCATCTTTTCTTTTTGCTGGTGGAGAGTGTTGCCTCAGTGGTGATGGCTGCTGACTGATCAGGATGGTGATTGCTGAAGGTTGGGGTGGCTGTGGCAAGTTCTTAAAACAAGACAATGATGTTTGCTACATTGAATGACTCTTCCTTTCACTTGTACAGTTGGAGGCCATTGTGAGGTTATTAATTGACCTAATTTCAGTATTGTATCTTAGGGACTAGGCATGGGGAGAGGGAGAGAGATGGGGGTTGAGTGGAGCAGTCAGAACACATACATTTATTAAGTTCACTATAGATGGGTGTGGTTTGTGGCACTTAAAAACAATTCTAGTAGTAATATCAAAGACCACTGATCACAGATCACCATAACAAATACAATGAAAAAGTTTGAAATATTGCAAAATTACCAAAATTTAACAGGCATGAAGTGAGCAGATGCTGTTGGAAACATGACAACCATAGACTTGCCCGATGCAGGGTTGCCACAAATCTTCAATTTGTTAAAAAAAAAAAGTGCAATAAAGTGAAGCACAGTAAGAGGTATGTGTGTAACAGAATGAAGGATTAAAAACCACATGACCATCTTAGTTAATGCAGAAAAAAAACATTTGAAAAAATTAAACATCTTCTCATCATAAAACACTAAAAAAACTAGGAGTAGAAGTTCCACAATAAAAACCACATATGGAAAACCCATAGTGAATGTCATATTCAATAGTGAAAGGCAAAGTTTTTCCTCTAAGATCAGGAACAAGGCAAGAGTGCCTGCTTTCACCATTTTTATTCAATATAGTACTAGAGGTTCTAGCCAGAGCAGTTAGTTCAGCCAAACAGAAGGCATCTGTGTTAGAAAGGAAGAAGTAAAATAATCTGCTTGCAGATAATATGGTTGTATATGTAGAAAAACCTAAAGACTTTACACATAAGAAATATAGAATAAATGAATTAAGCAAAGCAGTAGGATACAGAGTCAACACACAAAAGTTTATTACATGAATAATGAGTTACTGCAAAGGAAATTACAAAAAGAATTTCATTTACAGTAGCATCAGAAAAGAAAATACTTAGGAATTAAGTTAACCAAGGTGAAAGATACAGTGGAAACTAAAACATTGCTGAAGGAAATTAAAGACATAACACATCACGTGTTCATAGATTGGAAGATGTTATGTTAAAATGTCAGTACTATTCAAAGAGACAAAACAGTCTTGAAAAAGAACAAAGTGGATGACTCACACTTCCTGATGTCAAGTTAATACAAAGCTACAGTAATCAATACTGTGTGGTACTGGCATAAAGGCAGATTTATGGACCAGTGGATCAGAATAAAGAACCCAGAAATAAACTCACACATAAATAGTTAAATAAATTTTGACAAGGTTGCCAAGACCATTCAAAGGGGGAAAAGACAGTCTTTTCAACAAATGGTGCTGGGAAAACTAGATATGCACATGCAAAAGAATAAACCTAGACCCATTTCTTTACATCATTTACAAAAATTAACTCAAACATTTTGAGTTAATCAAATGTGATTAACTCAAATGTATTAATCATCCGTGATACAAAACAAAATTCTTAGAAGAAATATAGGATAAAAGATTCATGGCATTGGGTTTGGCAGTGCTTTCTTGGATATGATACCAAAAGCACAGGCAACAAAAAGCATATAGACAAATTGGACTTAATTAAAAATAAAAAAGTTTATACATCAGAAGTCAACAGAGTGAAAAGGCAACCCATGGAATGGGAGAAAATATTCAAAAATCATATATGTGATAAAGTATCAATACCCAGAACATAAAAGGAACTTATAAAATCCAGCAACAAAAAAACAACCCGATTCAGAAATGGGCCAAGGACTTGAATAAACATTTCTTCAAAGAAGATATACAAATGGCCAATAAGCACATGAAAAGGTGCTTGACATCACTAATCATTAGGGAAATGGCAAATAAAACTAGTGAGGTATCACCTCACACCCGTTAGACAGCTAATACCAAAAAACCCAGAAAACAAATGTTGGAGAGGATGTGAAGAAATTGGTACCCTGTGCAATGCTGCTACGACCATATATGATGCAGCTGCTGTGGAAAACAATGTGGTGGTTCTTCAAAACATAGAATTACCACATGATCAGTAATACCACTTTGAGCCTATAGCCAAAAGAATTGGAAGCAGGGTCTCAAAGAGGTGTTTATACATCTGTGTTCATAGTAGCATTATTTACAATAGGCAAAAGGTAGATAAATGTCCGTCAACAGTGAATGGATAAGCAAAATTTGGTATTTACATGCAGTGGAATATTATTCAGCCTTTAAAAGAAAATAAATCCTGACAAGTTACAGCATAGGTGAACTTTGAAGATCGTATGCTAAGTGAGTATGCCAGGCACAGAAAGGTAAATAAATTTGATCCTTGAGCAACAAGGGTTAGGTGTGCCAGCTCTTGGTGCAGTTGAAAATGTGAGAATAACTTGACTCCCCCAAACTTAACTACTAAATAGCTTAAGTTGATCAGAGGCTTTATCCATAACATAAACAGTAGATTAACACTTATTTTATATATTGTATGTATTATATGCTGTATTCTCACAATAAAGTGAGAGAAAAATGTTTTTTTTTGTCACAAATCTCCATAATATTTTCCAATATATTTATTGAAAAAGTCTGCATATGAGTGGACCCATGTTGTTCAAGGGCCAATTGTACTATCTGATCTATCCATAAAGATAGGTAGAATGGCAGTTGCCAGGATTTGGCGGGAGGAGAAATGAGTTGTTAATAGGTATAGAGTTTTGCAAGATCCAAAGAAGTTATGGATATTGGTTCACAACAATATTGAATATATTAATACTACTGAAATATACACTTAAAAGATGTCATATTTATTTTACTACCATAAAAAATGGGAAAAATAAAAGGCCTGAAGGTGGGACAGAATAGAAAGTTTCCAGAGATTCTAATGGAGGCTACTTAACATTTTCTAAAGCTTTATAGGTGGGTGCACTGATTCTTTAATGTTTCATTTCAAGACTTACGACTTTCCTAAATAAAAGATCACTCTCACTTCTCTTAATCGTATTTCCTGTGATTAAACTCATTTCATAATGGGGGCTGTGGGTTGCTTGTAAGTGGAATGAGTAAAGAGAGGAAAAGAGATTTTCCTGAGTCATCTGGCTAAAATCTCTTAGAAGAGAGACATGGACAGACAGAGGATGTGTGTGCACATAAGAGAAATGGTTTATGGTAGAGTTAGCTGGACAGTTTTACAAGCCAGAGACAAAGCACAATGTATGTGTTGCTTCTGGAGGGCAGAGGTGTGCTAAGGAAGAGGCATTGGGTTGCTGCCCACCTGGGGTATAGCAGCAGCTTACAAGGACACAAACAACTGACTGAACTGCTGGCTTTATGTTTGGGTTTGAAGTCCAGAAGTGAGAATTTTGATTGCATGTGGGTTCATGGTTTTGGAAGTATTCTTTTTGTATATCAGTCATATTTGTTAACTTTAGTTAATATAGACTAAAATAATTTGCAAAACACCTAACAGAATGTCTGATATAGTATAGCTATTGAGTAGATGTTAATGCCTATTTTTGAGTGAGTTTGATTTTTTTATGTGCTGTATTATTTTTCCTGTGTACAAGTGAATAAATGGGCCAGAAAACTTCCAAAAAGTGTATTCAAATCTCTTTAAACTCTAGGTTGTAATTTATTGCTGTAATTTATATCATTATCCTGTGATTGTGTGGCAAGCTGGTTTGCACCAATTGTTTTCTGATGACCCCTTTGATTTGGTTCTGGGGCACCTTGTAGAATAGGAAGACATTAGAGGGTAGGTTCTAAAGAGTCCACTCTTTGGGAGAAGTGACAGTGAGGTTTAAGAAAAGTGACTAGAGATGGAGAATTAGGCCTGCACTGGCTAAAATGAGATTTTAAAGCTGAAAGGTAGCCTTGGAGGTAATTTAATCTAGCCTCCCTTTTTACGGCTGAGGAGCTAAGTATAGAAAAGTGAGTTCTGCACTGTCATACCTATAGTGGAGAAGCCAGAATCAATGGCTTCTAAAGGTCTGGTTAGCCAGACATCATAGAACTTAAACTATTACATTTTTGTGTTTTAGTTTGAAAAGGCCATGTTAATGATAACATGTATATATCATACAAATTTAAAAAATTTGTCTTACGTATTAAATTTCAATAAAATATTTAGACTTACTGAATTTGTTTAAATAAATTAACTGAACTAACAATGCAGCTAGAAGTCTTATAAGGAAAATTATTTTAAAAGAGATTAAAAACTTCTCAACTTTTTCTACTATTTCTAGTTAAGTCAGCAAACAAAGAAAACATGGTATTTTGAAGTATGATTAAACTCCTGATGCTGCAGCAGAGGCTAAGAATATTAATGGCCAGATCTAGGTAAGTTGAAATTTACTTTTAACAAAAGCCTACAGTTTATATATATATGTATATATATATTGGTATTGATATACAGTTACATGAGCAACACTGGTTACTAAATTCCCCCCATTAACAAGTCCCTACCGCATACCCCATTATACTCACTATCCATAAGCAGTAAGATGCTATAGAGTCACTGCTTGTCTCCCCTGTGCTATACTGCGGTCCCTGTGCCCCCCCCACCCCTACATTATGTGTGCTAATTGTAATGCCCGTTATTCCCCTTATCCCACCCTTCATCATCCCTAGTCCCTTTCCCCTTGGTAACTGTTAGTCCATTTTGGGTTCTGTGAATCTGCTGCTGTTTTGTTCCTTCAGTTTTTGCTTTGTTCTTATACTTCACAGATGAGTGAAATCATCTGATACTTGTCTTTCTCCGCTTGGCTTATTTCACTGAGCATAATACCGTCTAGGTCCATCCAGGTTGTTGTAAATGGGAGGATTTGTTTTCTTCTTATGGCTGAATAATATTCCATTGTGTATATGTACCACCTCTTCTTTATCCATTCATCTGCTGATGGACACTTAGGATGCTTCCATATCTTCGCTATTGTAAAACGTGCTGCGATAAACATAGGGGTGCGTATGTCTTTTTGAATATATGATTTGTTTTCTTCAGGTAAATTCCTAGGAGTGGAATTCCTGGGTCAAATGGTATTTCTATTTTGAGTTTTTTGAGGAACCTCCATACTGCTTTCTACAATGGTTGAACTAATTTACATTCCCACCAGCAGTGTAGGAGAGTTCCCATTTCTCCACATCCTCGCCAACATTTGTTGTTGTTTGTCTTTTGGATGGTGGCCATCCTCACTGGTGTGAGGTGATATCTCATTGTGGTTTTAATTTGCATTTCTCTGATGATA
This sequence comes from Phataginus tricuspis, assembly GCA_029783875.1. NCBI lineage: Eukaryota > Metazoa > Chordata > Mammalia > Pholidota > Manidae > Phataginus > Phataginus tricuspis. Next base: position 28,498,469 of record JAQQAC010008719.1, on the reverse strand, counting down.
AGCGATGTGGAGCATCTTTTCATGTGCCTGTTGGCCATCTGAATTTCTTCTCTGAAGAAGTGTCTGTTCAGCTCCTCTGCCCATGTTTTAATTGGCTTATTTGCATTTTGTTTGTTGAGGCGCATGAGTTCTTTATATATTTTGGATGTCAACATCTTATTGGATATGTCATTTATGAATATATTCTCCCATATTGTAGGATGTCTTTTTGTTCTACTGATGGTGTCCTTTACTGTACAGAAGGTTTTTAGTTTGATATAGTCCCACTTGTTCATTTTTGCTTTTGTTTCCCTTGCCCAGGGAGATATGTTCATGAAGAAGTTGCTTATGTTTATGTCCAAGAGATTTTTGCCTATGTTGTCTTCTAAGAGTTTTATGGTTTCATGACTTACATTCAGGTCCTTGATCCATTTCGAGTTTACTTTTGTGTATGGGGTTAGACAGTAATCCAGTTTCATTCTCTTACATGGAGCTGTCCAGTTTTGCCAACAACAGCTGTTGATTTTGAGAGTTTTTACCATGAATGGATGTTGAATTTTGTCGAATGCTTTCTCAGCATCTATGGAGATGATCATGTGGTTTTTGTCCTTCTTTTTGTTGATGTGGTGGATGATGTTGATCGATTTTCGAATGTTGTACCATCCTTGCATCCCTGAGATTAATCCCACTTGATCATGGTGTATGATCCTCTTGATGTATTTTTGAATTCAGTTTGCTAATATTTTGTTGAGTATTTTTGCATCTATGTTCATCAGGGATATTGGTCTGTAGTTTTCTTTTTTGTGGTGTCTTTGCCTGGTTTTGATATTAGAGTGATGCTTGCTCTATAGAATGAGTTTGGAAGTATTCCCTCCTCTTCTATTTTTTTAAAAACTTTAATGAGGATGGGTACTATGTCTTCTGTGAATGTCTGATAAAATTCTGCGCTGAAGCCATCTGGGCCAAGTGTTTTGTTCTTGGGTAGATTTTTGATTACTGATTCAATTTCGTTGCTGGTAATCGGTGTGTTTAGATTTTCTGTTTCTTCCTTGGTCAGTCTTGGAAGGTTGTATTTTTGTAGAAAGTTGTCCATTTCTTCTAGGTTATACAGTTTGTTACTGTATAGATTTTCATAGTATTCTCTAATAATTCTTTGTATTTCCGTTGTGTCTCTAGTGATTTTTCCTTTCTCATTACTGATTCTGTTTATGTGTGTGGGTTCTCTTTTTTTCTTCATATGTCTGGCTAGGGGTTTATCTATTTTGTTTAGTTTTTCACAGAACCAGCTCTTGGTTTCATTAATTTTTTCTATTGTTTTATTCTTCTCAATTTTATTTATTTCTTCTCTGATCTTTATTATTTCTCCTTGCACTGTCTTTGGGCCTCACTTGTTCTTTTTCCAGTTTCAATAGTTTTGAATTTAGACTATTCATTCAGGATTGTTCACCCTTCTTTAAATAGGCCAGGACTGCTATATACTTTCCTATTAAAACTCTCCTTGCTGTGTTCCACATAAGTTGGGGCATTATGCTGTTGTTTTCATTTGTCTCCATATATTGCTTTATCTCTGTTTTAATTTGTTCATTGATCCACTGATTATTTAGGAGCATGTTGTTAAGCCTCCATGTGTCTGTGTGTCTTTTTGTTTTCTTTGTACAATTTATTTCTAGTTTTATACTTTTGTGATCTGAGATGTGGGTTGGCACAATTTCAATCTTTTTGAATTTAGTCAGGCTCTTTTTGTAGCCTAGTATGTGGTCTATTCTGGAAAATGTTCCATGTGCACTAGAGAAGAATGTGTATCCTGCTGCTTTTGGGTGGAATGTTCTATAGATGTCTGTTAGGTCCATCAGTTCTTATGTGTTGTTCCGTGCCTCTGTGTCTTTATTTTATTTTCTGTCTGGTTGATCTGTCATTTGGAGTGAATGGTGTGTTGAAGTCTCCTAAAATGAATGCATTGCCTTGTGTTTCCTCCTTTAATTCTGTTAGTATTTGTTTCACATATGCTGGCACTCCTGTGTTGGATGCATATATATTTATCTTGGTTATATCCTCTTGTTGGACTGACCCCTTTATCATTATGTAATGTCCTTCTTTATCTCTTGCTACTTTCTTCGTTTTGAAGTCTATTTTGTCTGATACAAGTACTGCAACACCTGCTTTTTTCTCTTTGTTGTTTGCATGAAATATCTTTTTCCATCTCTTCACTTTTAGTCTGTGTATATCTTTGGGTTTGAAGTGAGTCCCTTGTAGGCAGCATATAGATGGGTCTTGCTTTTTTATGCATTCTATTGCTCTGTCTTTTGATTAGTTGATTGTCAATTTACATTTAGGGTGTTTATTGATGGACATGTACTTATTGCCATTGCCGGCTTTAGATTCATCGTTACCAAAGGTTCAAGGGCAGCTTCTTTACTATCTAACTGTCTAACTTAACTCACTTATTATGCTATTATAAATACAGTCTTATGATTCTTTATTTCTCTCCCTTCTTTTTCTTCCTCCTCCACTCTTTATATGTTAGGTGTTTTATTCTGTACTCTTTGTGTTTCTCTTGAGTGACTTTGTGGATAGCTGACTTTATAGTGCCCTTAGCTACTATTTAATTGGTCTATTTCCTTTGCTGTTGTTTTCTTTGCTCTTATGACAGCTATTTAGCCTAAGATATACTTCCATGTAGAGCAGTCCCTTTAAAATTCACTGTGGAGATGGTTTGTGGGAGGTAAATTCCCTCATTTTTTGCTTATCTGGGAATTGTTTAATGCCTCCTTCAAATTTAAATGATAATCTTGCTGGGTAGTGTATTCTTCGTTCGAGGCCCTTCTGTTTCATTGCATTGAATATATTATGCCATTCCCTTCTGGCCTGTAAGGTTTCTGCTGAGAAGTGTGACGATAGCCTGATGGTTTTTCCATTGTAGGTGATCTTTTTGTCTCTCTGGCTGCTTTAAATACTCTGTCGTTGTCTTTGATCTTTGCCATTTTAATCATTATATGTCTTTGTGTTGTCCTCCTTGGGTCCCTTGTGTTGGGAGATCTGTGAACTTCTATGGCCTGTGAGACTATTTCCTTCCTCGTTTTGGGGAAGTTTTCAGCAATTATGTCTTCAAAGACACTTTCTATCCCTTTTTCTCTCTCTTCTTTTTCTGGTACTCCTATAATGCGAATATTGTTCCGTTTGGATGGTCACACAGTTGTCTGAATGTTCTTTCATTCCTAGAGATCCTTTTATCTTTCTCTGCATCAGCTTCTCTGTATTCCTATTCTGTGATTTCTATTCCATTACCAGTGTCTTCCACCTCATCCAGCGTGCTCTTAAATCCTTCCATTGTTTCATTTCTGTTAGCTCCCTCCTGAATTCACCCCTTAGCTCTTGTATATTTCTCTGCAGGTCCATTAGCATGCTTATTGCTTTTATTTTGAATTCTTTTTCAAGATGATTGGTGATTTCAGTCTTGCCAGACCCACTTTGTGGTGTTTGAGGTATTTTAGATTAAACAAGGTTCTTCGCTTTTCATGGCAATGGGAGTGGTCGCTGGCAAGTGGTGTGTGTGTCAGCTGGGGGAACAAAGTCCCTTCCTGCTTTCTGGGAGCCTTGTCTGTCTCCACTGTTTGTGCTGGTTAACCGCGCACAGGGAGCAGCCTCTGGGTTAATCCCCTTGGCTGCCATGGGCAGGATGACCCTTGGGATAGCCTTGGGCATTGGCGGGAGTTGCAAGCCAGCAATGTGTGTGTCTGTGCAAGGACAAGGCCCCTTCGCACCTCCTGTTCTTGGCGCCCATCTCCTCTGTCTTTGCCGGTCGACCATGCCCATGGAGCAGCCTCTGGTTTAATTCCCTAGGCTGCCATGCGCGGAGTGGCCCTCAGGGTGGCCTAGGGCACTGGAGGGGTTTGCAGGTGAGTGGCGTGTCTTCTGCCACAATAAGAGCCCCCTTGTGCCTCCTGGACTGTGTGCCCACCTCCTCTGTGTGTGCTGATCAACCCGGTGCAGAAAGCAACCCCTCGGGTAATCCCCTGAGCTGCCGTGGGTGGGCGGCCCTTGGGATGGCATTGGTCGCTCGCAGGGGGCGCTGGTGAGTAGCGCATGTTCTGCCACAATAACAAAGCCCCTTTGTGCCTTCCGGACTCTGCATCCGTGTCTACTGTCTGTGCCAGTCAACCGCGTGCAGGGAGCAGTCTCTGGGTCTGTGCTGTTTAGCCACGCACAGGGAGAAGCCTCTGTGTTAAGCTGTGTGCTTGCTGTAGGCAGGGCTGCTCTCCGGCTGGTTTGCAGCAGTGGCGGGGACAACTGGCTTTCTTGTAGGTGCCAGTGGGGAAGAAGGAACGGCAGGCTGCCTATTGCCATGAGAGGCCTCGGAGTCGCGTTGCCACCCAGGGGTATAGGGCACCAGAAGTTCCTTAAAGTTCCCAGCCTGCTGGGCTGAGTGTGCCAGGAGGATGGTTTTGTCCACCTGTTAAACCGTGCCCCTTTAAGACTTTTAAAGTGCCTGCTTTTCTTTTGTCCCAGGGCAGCCGGCTCTGGGAACCTGTTCGCAGTCTTTGTCTCGGGTTTTGCTTTTCTGCTCCTCAAATATCCAGAGCACCGTGTGATGTGTGTCTGTGCTCCTGGGGCAGATTACTGGGGCTGGTTATTTAGCAGTCCTGTGCTTCCACTCTCTCCCTACTCTTGATTCTTTTCCTCCCGCTGGTGAGCTAGGGTGGGGGGAGTGTTAGGTCACGCCGGGTCACAGCTCTGCACCTTACCCTTTTTCATGAGATGTTGGGTTCTTGCAGATGTGGCCTGGCTGGTGTACTGTATCTTCTGGTTGCTCTTTTAGGAATAGTTGTATTTGCTGTATTTTCAAAATATTTATGGTTTTGGGATGAGATTTCCGTCACCCTACTCATGCCACCATATTTGGGTGGACTCCAGTTTATATTTTTTAAGCAAGCAATTTTAATGATTTTTGAATGCAATCATTTTGCCTTCCAATTTGCTCTCACTTGCCACTCTCAGAGAATGAGGACAAATGGCTCTAAGAGGCTAAGACAGTGTTCACTAATTAAAAATATTCAGCAGACTTGTTGGAATATTGATCTTCCCTAACAGTAGCTTCCTTTTTTCTTGAATGTACCCTTGTTACTTTCCTCTGTTTTGTTCCTGAGTAAGCATAGTCCATCTGTGTTTTTGCTGAGTTAAGAACTCGGTGGGTAAGATGATGAAATCACATGGTTTCTCATTAAGGGTTTATGGTATTAGTACATATTATTAGGTCTTACATAACTCAGATATGGTCTCCAGATATTAATCTGGTGGTTATAAATGCAGAGTATCTAGTATCTAGCCTTTCCTTTTGCCTAGGAGCTTGTGGTTCAGGGAGAGGAGTCAGAGATTGAAAACACTCCACATTAAAATACTCCTGTGTTGGCAGGAGCATCACATATGTGAAACAAATACTAACAGAAGTGAAGGAGGAAATAGACAGCAATGCAATTATTTTAGGAGACTTTAACACGCCACTCACTCCAAAGGATAGATCAATGAGGCAGAGGATAAGTAAAGACACAGAGGCACTGAACAACACACTAGAACAGATGGACCTAACAGACATCTACAGAACTCTGCACCCAAAAGCAGCAGGATACACATTCTTCTCAAGTGCACATGGAACATTTTCCAGAATAGACCACATACTAGGCCACAAAAAGAACCTCAGTAAATTAAAAAATATTGAAATCCTACCAACCAACTTCTCAGATCACAAAGGTATAAAACTAGAAATAAATTTCAGAAAGAAATCAAAAAGGCTCACAAATACATGGAGACTTAACAACATTCTCCTAATGAATCAATGGGTTAAGGACCAAATCAAAACAGAAATCAAAGAATATATGGAGACTAATGACAACAACAACACAAAGCCACAACTTCTGTGGGACGCAGCGAAGGCAGTCTTAAGAGGAAAGTACATTGCAATCCAGGCCCATTTAAAGAAGGAAGAACATTCCCAAATGAACAGTCTAAGAACACAATTATTGAAATTGGAAAAAGAAGAACAAATGAGGCCCAAAGAATATATGGAGACTAATGACAACAACAACACAAAGCCACAACTTCTGTGGGATGCAGCGAAGGCAGTCTTAAGAGGAAAGTACATTGCAATCCAGGCCCATTTAAAGAAGGAAGAACATTCCCAAATGAACAGTCTAAGAACACAATTATTGGAATTGGAAAAAGAAGAACAAATGAGGCCCAAAGTTACCAGAAGGTAACGTGTATCGCATGTTTTCATTGCTTTTCATTGTAATGAATTGAAGCAGTGTGGATAGAGTCCCCAGGTAGAACATACCCATGTCACCAAGGGAAGTGCTGGCACGATGCATAGCCTGTGAAGGTGGCAAGTGGAAGAACGATTTTTGTACTCTTTTTGAGAAATAAGTTTTAAAAAATTTCCTTCACTCACCATCTTTTGAGCACAAGTTATACCATACTAGTATTCATTTTCTTATACAATTTTTTAAATTAAGATATTATTGATGCACACCCTTATGAAGGTTTCACATGAAAAACAATGTGGTTACTACATTCAGCCATATTATAGAGTCCCCCCCAATGGCCCATTGCAGTCACTGTCCATCAGTATAGTAAGAGAGTCACTACTTGTCTATCTTTCCCATGATCCCCCACACACCATGTGTACTAATCATAATACCCCTAAATCCCCTACTCCTTCCCTTTGCACCCGCCCTTCCCAAACCCTCCCCTTTGGTAACCGCTAGTCCATTCTTGGAATCTGAGCCTCCTGCTGTTATGTTCCTTCAGTTCTGCTTCATTGTTATACTCCACAAATGAGGGAAATCATTTGGTACTTGTCTTTCTCTGCCTACCTTATTTTCCTGATCATAATACCCTCCAGCTCCATCCATGTTGTTGCAAATGGTAGGATTTGTTTCTTTCTTATGGCTGAATAGTATTCCATTGTGTATATGTACCACCTCTTCTTTATCCATTCATCTACTGATGGACACTTAGGATGCTTCCATGTCTTGGCTATTGTAGATAGTGCTGCGATAAATATAGGGGTGTGTATGTCTTTTTGAATATATGATTTGTTTTCTTCATGTAAATTCCTAGGAGTGAAATTCCTGGGTCAAATGGTATTTCTATTTGTAGTTTTTTGAGGAACCTCCATACTGCTTTCCACAATGGTTGAACTAGTTTACATTCCCACCAGCAGAGTAGGAGGGTTCCCCTTTCTCTGCATCCTCACCAGCATTTGTTGTTCTTAGTCTTTTCGATGTTGGCCATCCTAACTGTTGTGAGGTGATATCTCATTGTGGTTTTAATTTGCATTTCCCTGATAATTAGCAATGTGCAACATCTTTTCATGTGTCTGTTGGCTCTCTGAATTTCTCCTTTGGAGAAGTGTCTGTTCATTTCCTCCACTCACTTTTTAATCAGGTTATTTGCTTTTTGGGCGTTGAGGTGTGTGAGTTCTCTATAGATTTTGGATGTTAACCCTTTGTCAGATATGTCATTTACAGATATATACTCCCATACTGTAAGATGCCTTTTTGTTCTTCTGATGGTGTCCTTTGCTGTAGAGAAGCTTTTTAGCTGATATAGTCCCATGTGTTCATTTTTGCTTTTGTTTCCCTTGCCTGAGGAGATGTGTTCAGGAAAAAGTTGCTCATGTTTATATTCAGAAGATATTTGCCTGTGTTTTTTCTAAGAGTTTTATGGTTTCATGACTTATATTCATATCTTTGATCCATTTCGAGTTTACTTTTGTGTATGGGATTAGACAATAATCAAGTTCCATTCCTTGCACAGAGCTGTCCAATTTTGCCAACACCAGTTGTTAAAGAGGCTGTCATTTCCAAATTGTGTGTCCATGGCTCCTTGATCATATATTAATTGACCATATATGCTTGGGTTTATATCTGGGCTTTCTAGTCTGTTCCATTGGTCTATGGGTCTGTTCTTGTGCCAGTACCAAATTATGTTGATTACTGTGGCTTTGTAGTAGAGCTTGATGTCAAAGGCATAATCCCCCCAGCTTTATTCTTCCTTCTAAGGATTGATTTGGCTATTTGGGTCTTTTGTGGTTCCTATGAATTTTAGAAGTATTTGCTGTAGTTCATTGAAGAATGCTATTATTTTGATAAGAATTGCATTGAATCTGTAGATTGCTTTAGTTAGGATGACCATTTTGACAATATTAACTCTTTCTATCCATGATGTGATGTGTTTCCATTTACTGGTATCTTCTTTAATTTCTTTCATAAGTGTCTTGTAGTTTTCAGTGTATAGATAGATCTTTCACTTCCTTGTTTAGGTTTATTCCTAGGTGTTTTATTCTTTTTGATGCAATTGTAAACAGAATTGTTTTCCTGATTTCTCTTTTTGCTAGCTCATCATTAGTGTATAGGAATGCAACAGATATCTGTGCATTAATTTTGTATCCTGTGATTAGTGTATAGGAATGCAACAGATATCTGTGCATTAATTTTGTATCCTGTGACTTTGCTGAATTCAGATGTTAGATCTAGTAGTTTTGAAGTGGATTCTATAGTGTTTTTTATGTACAATATCATATCATACGCAAACAGTGATAGTTTTAACTACTTCCTTACCAATCATGGTCCCTTTTATTTCTTTGTGTTGTGTAATTGAAGTGGCTAGAACCTCCAGAACTATGTTAAATAAAAGTGGGGAGAGTGGGCTTCCTTTTCCTCTTCCCAATCTTAAAGGAAAAGGTGTCAGCTTCTCACTGTTAACTATGATGTTGGCTTTGGGTTTGTCATATATGGCCTTTATTATGTTGAGGTACTTGCTCTCTATATCCATTTTGTTGAGAGTTTTTATCATGAATGGATGTTGTATTTTGTCAAATGCTCTTTCAGCATCTATGGAGATGATTATGTGGTTTTTGTCCTCCTTTTTGTTGATGTGATGGATGATGTTAATGTATTTTCGAATGTTGTACCATCCTTGCATCCCTGGGATGAGTCCCACTTGATCATGATGGATGACCTTTTTGATGTGTTTTTGAATTCGGTTTGCTAATATTTTGTTGAATATTTTTGCCTCTATGTTTATCAGGGATATGGGTCTGTAATTTTCTTTTTTTTGTGGTGTTGTTGCCTGGTTTTCATATTAGAGTCATGCTAGCCTCATAGAACAAGTTTGCAAGTATTTCTTCCTCTTCTATTTTTTGGAAAACTTTAAGCAGGATGTGTATTGGGTCTTCAGTAAATGTTTGATAAAATTCAATAGTGAAGCCATCTTGTATCGGACTTTTGTTCTTAGATAGTTTTTTGATTACCAGTTCAATTTCATTGCTGGTAATTGGGTCTGTTTAGATATACTGTTTCTTCCTGGGTTAGTCTTTGAAGGTTGTATTTTTCTAGAAAGTTGTCCATCTTCTAGATTATCAACTTGGCTAGCATATAATTTTTATAGTATTCTCTCATAATTCTTTGTATTTTATGGTTTCCATAGTGATTTTTATTTTCTCATTTTTGATTCTGTTTCTGTGTGTAGACTCTCTTTTTCTAGATAAGTCTGGCTAGGGGTTTATCTATTTTGTTTATTTTCTCAAAAAACCAGGTCCTGCTTTCATTGATTCTTTCTATTGTTTTATTCTTCTTGATTTTATTTATTTATGTTCTATTCTTTATTATTTCCCTCCTACTGACTTTGGTCCTCATTTGTTCTTCTTTTTCTAGTTTCGTTAATTGTGTGTTTTGTTTGTTCATATGGAATTGTTCTTCTTTCCTGAGGTAGGCCTGTATTGCAGTATACCTCCGTCTTAGGACGGACTTTGCTGTGTCCCACAGATTTTGTGGTGTTGAGTTATTGTTGTCATTTGTCTCCATATATTACTTGATCTCTGTTTTTATTTGTTCATTGAGCCATTGATTATTTTAGAGTACATGGTAAGCCTCCATGTGTTTGCAGGCTTTTTCATTTTCTTTGTGTAATTTATTTCTAGTTTCATACCTTTGTGGTCTGAGAAGCTACTTGGTAGAATTTCAATCTTTTTTAATTTACTGAGGCTGTTTTTGTGGCCTATGATCTATTCTTGAAAATGTTCCATGTGCACTTGAGAAGAATGTGTATCCTGCTGCTTTTGGTGGAGTGTTCCATAGTTGTCTGTTAATTCCATCTGTTCTAATGTGTTGCTTAGTGCCTCTGTCTCCTTACTTATTTTCTGTCTGGTTGATCTGTCCTTTTGGAGTGAGTGGTGTGTTGAAGTCTAAAATGAATGCATTGCATTCTATTTCCCCCTGTTCATATTTGTTTCACATATGTAGGTGATCCTATGTTGGGTGCATAGATATTTATAATGGTTATATCCTCTTGTTCAACTGACCCCTTTATCATTATGTAATGTCCTTCTTTGTCTCTTGTGACTTTCTCTGTTTCGAATTCTATTCTGTCTGAAAGAAGTACTGCAACTCCTGCTTTTTTCTCCCTATTAGTTGCTTGAAATATCTTTTTCCATCCCTTCACTTTTAGTCTGTGTATGTCTTTTAATTTGAAGTGAATCTCTTGTAGGCAGCATATAGACAGATTTTGTTGTTTTATCCATTCAGTGACTCTGTGTCTTTTGATTGGTGCATTCAAAGTATCTACATTCAGGGTGATTATTGATAGGTATGTACTTATTGGCATTGCAGGATTTAGATTCGTGGTTATCAAAGGTTCAAGGGTAACTTCCTTACTATCTAACAGGTCTTACTCAGCTCACTTAGCATGCTATTACAAATACAATCTAAAGGTTCTTTTTTTTCTCTCCCTTCTTTTTCTTTTTTCTCTACTCTTTATATATTAGGTGTCATATTCAATACTCTTGGTCTATCCCTTGACTGACTTTGGGGGTAGTTGATTTAATTTTGCATCCACTTAGTAATTAATTGTTCTTTTTTCTTTACTATGGTTTTATTTCCTCTGGTGACAGCTATTTATCCTTTAGCAGTCACTCTAAAATACACTGTAGAGACAGTTTGTGGGAGGTAAATTCTCTCAGCTTTTGCTTATCTGGAAATTGTTTAATCCCTCCTTCAAATTTAAGTGTTAATCTTGCCGGGATAGTAATCTTCATTTGAGGCCTTTCTGCTTCATCGCAGTTAATATATCATGCCACTCCCTTCTGGCCTGTAAGGTTTCTGTTGAGAAATCTCATGGTAGCCTGATGCATTTTCTTTTGTATGTGATCTTTTTTGTCTCTCTGGCTGCTTTTAATAGTCTGTCCTTATCCTTGATCTTTGCCATTTTAATTATTATATGTGTTGGTGTTGTCTTCCTTGGGCCCCTTGTGTTGGGAGATCTGTGCATCTCCATGGTCTGAGAGACTATCTCCTTTCCCACATTGAGGAATTTTCAGCAATTACCTCCTCAAAGACTTTCTCTCCCTTTTTGTCTCTCTTCTTCTTCTGGTACCCTATAATGCGAATATTGTTCTGTTTGGATTGGTTGCACAGTTCTCTCAATATTCTTTCATTCCTAGAGATCCTTTTTTCTCTCTGTGCCTCAGCTTTTTTGTAGTCCTCTTCTCTAGTTTCTATTCCATTTACCGTCTCCTCCACTATATCTAATTTGCTTTTAATTCCCTCCATTGTATGTTTCATTTCTGATAGAGTGTTCTGTAATGATTGAATCTCTGTCCACATTCTTCCCTGATTTCTTGAATTTTTTTCTGTACCTCCATGAGCATGTTTATGATTTTTATTTTTTAATTATTTCAGGAAGTTTGATGAATTCTGTTTTACTTGACCGTTTTTCTGATGTTTGTGGGATTTTGGTTTGGACCAGTTTCCTTTGATGTTTCATATTTTTATGTGGTGCCCTTGCGTGGCCTGAAGCTCTTCTCTCGGGGGCTGCTCAGCCCCTGGAGTGATGTCTGGTATTGCAGGGGATCAGCACTGGTGCTTGGTGGAATGAAGGAGCTGTTTCCTGCTTCCCAGATGCCATGCCTGTCCCCAGGGCCAGAACCAGTGGGCTGAACACACAGGTGCAAGCCTCTCTATGCTTTTTGTTTGTGACTGCCATAGGTGGGGTTCTCTTTGGCTGGCCTGATGCCAGGACAGGGGCTGCTCGTTTGCGAGCTGGTGGGGGCTGGCTGATTGGAAGGCACAGGAGGCTGCGTATCATGGTGGGGGGCCCTGTAGCTGCGTAGCCAGCCAGGGGGATGGATCACCTATAGCGCCTGAAAGTTCCCAATCTGCTGGGCAGAGTGTGCCCGGACAATTTTGTCCACCGGTCCTTTTCCCTGAGCAGTAAATTCTGTGCAGTCCTTGCCCCTTTAGCAGCCCTCTTAATCTTAGGAAGTCTCTCAGACTTCCTGCCTTTCTTTTGTCCCATAGCAGCCTGATGTGGATCCCTGTTTTCCACAAGTGGCTGGAATCTCACTCTCTCCACGTATTCCACCTAAGTTTCAAACCTCACTCATCTCCAGAGCATCATGCAATGTAGGTTTGTGCTCCCAGAGCAGATCTCCAGGGCTGGGTGTTAATCAGTTCTAGGCCTGCACTCCCTCCCTGCTTTTTCTCTTCCTCCTGCTGGTGAGCTAGAGTGTGGGAAGGGCTTGGGTCCCTCCAGATCATGGCTTTGGTATGTTACCCTGTTCCATGAGGTGTGTTCTTTTGTCTAGTTGTAATCAGTCTGGTGCAGCCTTCTTTCCTGTTACTCGTTCAGGATTAGTTGTATTAATTATATTTTCATATTACATATGGTTTTTGGAGGAGGCCTTTGTGTCACTTCTCTTGCCACCATCTTTAATCTCTCTGTAGCGGTCTTTTAGATCTTTATATTCATGAGGAGTTCAGCAGTGAGGATGGATACATAGTTTCAAGAAGACTTCTTTGTTTTTGTTTGTTTTTATCACTTACCCTCTGCTTTAAAATTTTTTTAATTCTTTTGCGTTCTTTTCATCCTATAGTTTATTAAACACTGATTAATTTAAAAAAATTAAACATAGGACACTAATAAATGGAAATTCATCCCATACTCTTGGCTAGGAAGAATTAATATTGTCGAACAGAGGTTCCGGGAAGATGGCGGCGTGAACGGAGTGGCAGAATTTTCCTCCCAACATTATATTTATCCACAAAAACACAGCAAATGCAATTGTTCCTAAAAGAGAGACCAGAACACACAGGAAAGCGCACACTGTGCAGACACACCTGAGAGGACTCGGCAGCTGGCAAAGCGGGTAAGAAACGGAACCGCGACCCGGCATAACCTGAGCACTCCCCCACCCCAGTGCACCAGCGGGAGGAGAGGCTTCAGAGCCGGGAGGGAGTGGAAGTGCAGGCTCAGGAGATAACCAGCCCCGGATCTGCCCCGGGAGTGCGGGCGCACAAAGCGTGGTGTGGCGTAGATTGGAGAGACGGAGGGCGCAGGGTCTCAGCAGGAACGCGCCTGCTTGCTCACGGCTGGCTCAGGGAAGGAGAAGAGAGAAGAAAAGAAAAAAGGAGAAAAGCGTGCGCTTTGTTTTTCAGCGGTCTTAAAGAGACGGGAGTCCAGCAGAGAACCTCATCGCCACGGAACACTCAGCCCAGCAGGCTAGGAGTCCTGGGAAGCCTCGGACCCCATAGCGGGTGACTGGGAAAGGGTAGCCATATGTAGGACTCCCACAGAGCTCAACAGCCTCCTATTCATTCTCACCCCGGCCACAGTTTAAAGGGCCATGCAGAGCGGCACGGCCATGGCTCTGGAATAGTGGAGCAACAGCGCCACCTACAGCATTCACACAGAAACCACTCCCGGTGGGTGGTTGTTTTTTTTTTTTAGATGTTGCTGCTTTTTCTTTTTCTTTCCTTTCTTTTCTTTCTTTCTCTCTCTTTTTATTATTATTATTTTTTTTTTTCTCTTCTTTCTTCTCTTTCCTTTTTAAAGTCATAAAGAGCCCAGCTGACATACGTGACAACTACCAACAACCAATTCTATAGTCATGAGAAGACAGAAGAATATGATACAGACAAAGCTTCAGACACACACAACCCCTGAGAGAGAACCTGAAGGAATGGACATGCACAGTCTTACTGAAAAAGAATTCAGAATAAAAGTCATAGACATGCTGATGGATCTACAGAAAAATGTGCAAGAGCTGAGGGAGGAAATGAGGAAAGACAATGCAGAAATGAGACAAGCCATCGACGGGCTTAACAGCAGACTGGATGAGGTACAAGACACTGTCAATAAAATACAAAACAAGGAACAGGAATACAAAGAAGCTGAGGCAGAGAGAGATAAAAGGATCTCTAAGAATGAAAGAATATTAAGAGAACTCTGTGACCAATCCAAACGGAACAATATTGGCATTATAGGAGTACCCGAGGAAGAAGAGAGAGAAAAAGGGATAGAAAGTATCTTTGAAGAAATAATTGCTGAAAACTTTCCCACACTGGGGAAGGAAATAGTCTCGCAGTCCACGGAAGCCCACAGATCTCCCAACACAAGGGACCCAAGGAAGACAACACCAAGACATAATAATTAAGATGGCAAAGATCAAAGATAAAGA
>JAQQAC010008719.1:28437492-28478981 GCA_029783875.1 Phataginus tricuspis | reverse complement strand
CAAATGTTGGCGAGGATGTGGAGAGAGGGGAACCCTCCTACATTGCTGGTGGGAATGCAAATTAGTTCAACCATTGTGGAAAGCAGTATGGAGGTTCCTCAAAAAACTCAAAATAGAAATACCATTTGACCCAGGAATCCCACTCCTAGGAATTTACCCCAAGAATGCAGCAGCCCAGTTTGAGAAAGACAGATGCACCCCTATGTTTATTGCAGCACTATTTACAATAGCCAAGAAATGGAAGCAACCTAAGTGCCCATCAGTAGATGAATGGATTAAGAAGATGTGGTACATATACACAATGGAATATTACGCAGCAATAAGAAAGAAACAAATCCTACCATTTGCAACAACATGGATGGAGCTAGAGGGTATTATGCTCATTGAAATAAGCCAAGCCGAAAAAGACAAGTACCAAATGATCTCACTCATATGTGGAGTATAAGAACAAAGAAAAAAACTGAAGGAACAAAACAGCAGCAGATTCACAGAACCCAAGAACGCACTAATAGTTACCAAAGAGAAAGGTACTGGGGAAGATGGGTGGGAAGGGTGGGATAAGAGGGGTAAAGGGGCATTACGATTAGCAGATGTAATGTTCGGGGGAATGGGGAGGGCTATACAACTCAGAGAAGACTAGTAGTGATTATATAGCATCTCACTATGCTGATGGATAGTGACTATAAATGGGTTTATGGGGTGCAGCTGATGAAGGGGGTTGTTTAATCACCATAATATTGCACATGTAATTGTAGATTAATGATACCAAAATTAATTATAAAAAAAATAAAAAAAAGAATTAATATTGTCAAAATGGCCATCCTGCCTAAAGCAATCTACAGATTCAATGCAATCCCTGTCAAAATACCTACAGCGTTCTTCAATGAACTAGAGCAAATAGTTCTAAAATTCATATGGATCCACAAAAGACCACAAATAGCCAAAGCAATCCTGACAAGGAAGAATAAAGCAGGGGGAATTACGCTCCCTGACTTAAAGTTCTACTACAAAGCCACAGTAATCAACACAAGTTGGTACTGGCACAAGAACAGACGCATAAACCAGTGCAAAAGAATACAGAGCCTAAATATAAACCCAAGCATATATAGTCAATTAATATATGATAAAGGTGCCATGTATATACAATGGGGAAATGACAGCCTCTTCAACAGCTGGTGTTTACAAAAGTGGACAGCTACATGTAAGAGAATGAAACTGGATTACTGTCTAACCCCATACAGAAAAGTAAACTCAAAATGGATCAAAGATCTGAATGTGAGTCATGAAACCATAAAACTCTTAGAAAAAAATATAGGCAAAAATCTCTTGGGCACAAACATGAGCAACTTCTTCATGAACATATCTCCCCAGGCAAGGGAAACAAAAGCAAAAATGAACAAGTGGGACTATATCAAACTGAAAAGCTTCTGTACAGCAAAGGACACCATTAGTAGAACAAAAAGACATCCTACAGTATGGGAGAATATATTCATAAATGACATATCTGATAAGGGGTTGACCTCCAAATTATATAAAGAGCTCACACACCTCAAGAAACAAAAAGCAGATAAGCCGGTTAAAAAAATGGGTAGAGGAGCTGAAAAGAAACTTCTCCAAAGAAATTCAGATGGCCAACAGGCACATGAGAAGATGCTCCACATCACTAGTCATCAGAGAAATGCAAATTAAAACCACAATGAGATATCACCTCACACAGGATGGCCGCCATCCAAAAGACAAACAACAACAAATGTTGACGAGGATGTGGAGAGAGGGGAACCCTCCTACACAGCTGGTGTGAATGTAAATTAGTACAACCATTGTTGAAAGCAGTATGGAGGTTCCTCAAAAAACTGAAAATAGAAATACCTTTTGACCGAGGAATTCCACTCCTAGGAATTTACCCTAAGAATGCAGCAGCGCAGTCTGAAAAAGACATATGCCCCCCTATGTTTATCACAGCACTATTTACAATAGCCAAGAAATGGAAGCAACTAAGTGTCCATCAGTAGATGAATGGATAAACAAGATGTGTTACATATACACAATGGAATATTATTCAGCCATAAGAAGAAAAGAAATCCTACCCTTTGCAACAACATGGATGGAGCTAGAGGGTATTATGCTCAGTGAAATAAGCCAGGTGGAGAAAGACAAGTATCAGATGATTTCACTCATCTGTGGAGAAGAACAGAGAAAAAACTGAAGGAACAAAACAGCAGCAGACTCACAGAACCCAAGAACGGAGTAACAGTTACCAAAGGGAAAGAGGAGGATGGGTGGGAAGGGACGGATAAGGGGGGAAAAGGGGTATTACGATTAGAACACATAATGTAGTGGGGGTGGTGTGGTGTGGGGGCATACCGGGATGGCAGTATAACACAGAGAAGACAAGCAGTGATTCTATAACATCCTACTGCGCTGCTGGACAGTGACTGCAAAGGGGTATGTGGTGGGGACTTGATAATAGGGGGAGTCTAGTAACCATAATGTTGCTCATGTAATTGTGTATTAATAATAGCAAAATAAGTAAATAAATAAATAAATAGAAAAAAAAACTGAACATTTTTGGACTCTGTACTGTGTCAAGCAGTGTACATGGTGCCCTAGAAGATTAAGAAGACAAGGTTTTCATCTTGAGGCAGATCATAATGAAGTGGCTGGTGAAACAGATAGGCATTATAATAGACTGTGATAAATGCCATGATAGAGTCTTCCATTCAACTGTGAAGGCACTCGTAGTGTCAACTTGGCTGGAGTTCAGGTCTCTTCCTTGTTAGGACATGTTGTGGTTCAGTCCCTACTTGTATCACAGCCTGCTCTGTACGTTAGTTGTACAGGATGCCTCACTTTCTCCTGTACATAGTGCCGTGTTTCACTACCTTTGTCTTTGCTACTTTCTCTTATCTGTCTCCAGTACCTATTTCTGTTTTTTTGCCTAGCACATTGTTTCTGTCCTCATTTTTAACTACCAGCTCAGATGGTGCTTCCTGCCAGAAAGTTAGTTGCTCCCTTCTCTGTACCCACAGAACTTCTCATTTTCGAAGATAAGGTTTATCATAATACTTTATGTGTTTACATTTCTCTCTCTCTTTAGACTCGTGACTCTAAAGAGAAGTACCTATTGTAACGTAATCATCTTTAAACCATGATGTTTAGCTGGCATATTAAAGCAAAATACCAGATAACTAGTTTTAGTTAATTTCATTTTATCACTTTATTTGGTTTATACATTATCATATTTTTCCATGATAACTAGTTTTAATGAATTTTACTACGTCATCACTTCATTTGGTTTATACATTATATTTTTCCATCTTCTTAATACTTATACCTGTCAGTATTGTTTACCTTTGTTTAGTACAGTTCATTCAGCTCAAAGCTGACTTTAAGATAGAGTACCTACTGTGAGGTAGATATTACATTAGGCATGGGAATACAAAAATGTGTAATGTCCATCCCTGCTGGGAAGGAACTCACAATGGAGGAAAGAAGATAATTAAGTAAATAATCTATCACAGTTTCTACTAAATAAATAGTTTGAGAGGTGCTGTGATAGTTGGGAGCCCAGGGTGCTTCAGGGGATATGTTCGTATGACTCGCCCACTTGGTTGGAGTCTGAGAAGGCTTCCTCAAGGCCCTGCACTCTTGAGTTGAATCTAGACAGTAAGAAGCAGAAGGGGAGTGGCACTGATGGGTCTGAGAGAGAAGATGCTCTGGGGAAATGGTTAGTCTGACTGGGTTGGGCTTGAAGCACAGAGAAGGGAGAGTTCAGACTCAATCTGTAGACAGACTGGATTGTGAAGGACCTCATGTCATACCGATGAGCTTTGAATTGTTTCCCGATGGTAGTAAAGACCCACTGAAGAATTGTAAGCAAGTTTTATCAGATTTTGTTTAATAATTTATTAGCTTGTGCTTCCTTCTTTCCCTGCTTTTCAAGTATTGTCACATTCATTCTGATTCTTTCCCTTGTGTTTAAGTGGTATTTTGAATTTTTCTTTTGTTCATTTGGAATGTTCTCAAATACTACTGTCACCTGTAACCTCTTATCTCTAACCTTCTGTGGGAATGAAGAATCAAACATACCCTCTCCATTTTGCCAGTATTCTCTGTGTTGACTGCTTGAATTTTGAGTTGTCTTTTTCTCATAATGACCTATTCTAGTTTGTTTTTGTGTCTAGTTTACCAGTGAACTCTTGTCTGGTCAGATACATAAAGGTAATACAATGAGTAATGAGAGTCAAAATACTTGCTAAGCTAAAAGTCTAGCATCCCTTTGGAAATATATTAAAAGAGGGACCTGGAATTCCTAATAAACCAGCAAGTGCTAATTCCTTGCATAACTAAATAGTGTTAAATATGAGACCTTTGCAGAATTAAACTGGAAATTTGAGATTTCTGTCAAGTCTGTCTTAACATATTATTCTCTTCACTGAGCAGAATTCACTAGCTAGTTTTGTAACTAACCCAGTCATTTACCTTCTTGGATTTAGTTTTCCTCATCAGAATAATGATGGCTTGTGTTAGATGATTTCTGAGGTTTTATCTGTTTTATGATTTAAGTATCCTATGTGTAATATAATTTTTTCCAAATTGTCTTTCATGTAGCACTCACATGGTCTTCTGAAGAAGCCATGGGTAGCTGTTGTAGCTGTCCAGATAAAGACACTGTCCCAGATAACCACCGGAACAAGTTTAAGGTCAGTAAAACTGGTTGAGTTGTATCTCTCATTGCCTTTGTGATGTTCTTCTTTTATTTCATTTTATATATCTTACTTCCTCACTTTATCTCCAGACCCTTTTATTTCCCTTTTTGTCCACTCTGACTTTTGTTGTTTTAACAGATGATGACAGTTATTTTCTTACTGACAGTGTGGAGTCCTTTTTACATTCCTTTGGTCCTCTATATCCAATCAGCTAGCCAGTTCTGGTAATACTTCCTTTAAAACCTCATTTATAGGTGTCCCTTCAGTCCCATCAAAACCTCCCAGTTATTGCTTCATGCCTGGATAATTTCTTAACTGGACTCTACCTTGAGTCACTTCTGTGATCCATCCTGCAGTTGACATCAAACTAATCTTCTTTTGTCAGTCTAGAACTTCAGTGGTGGTCTATTACCTGGAGGATAAATGCTCCATTCCTTACCCACCCGTGGCCAATTAGTGTCTCTAGTTGTCCAACCTCAGTCTGTTATAAATCATAGCCTCTGGATCATAGAAACCTAGGTGTAAGTTACAGCCTTGTTGTTTTATACTCTGTGACCTCAGGCAGGTAGCATTATCACTATGTCTTTGTTCCATTTTTGTATAATGAAGAAAATAGTATTGCCTGCAGTTTAGGACTGTTATGGGGATTAAGTGGGAAAAACACATGTAGAGTGCTTTGTCCAGTCCCAGGGCTATAGTAAATTCTCCCTAAGTGTTATCTGTTCTTCATAATCTCTGGCCTTTTTCTGAAATCTGCAATGCAAGGCTTTTCCTTACATGAACTCTGGGCCAGTCTTGTCCTGATCTCTCTGAAATGTACCTTCTTGTCTCTGTTGTAGCTTTGCATCTTCAGGACATCCTACAACTTCTTACCCTCTTCACTTCATTTCTTACCTGAATTTAATTATCCCCGAGGCCCAGCTGAGGTCCCTCTTCTTGTGTGAAGCCGTCAACAACCCTAGGCCACAGTTTCTGCCTTTTGCAGCCTTTGTCCCACTCATTTGTCAATCATACACAGTTTTGTGGTGTTGGATTTGTATTTATCTTATCTCCCCAAAGGGAATGTGAGTTTCTTGTCATTGTGAACAGGGTATCATACTGCTACATAATCCATGCCCTACACACACATTGGTTGATGAATGAACTGACAAAGGAGTGAATAAGTGAACCATTCAGCAACTGTGTATTTTCTGTAGAAATTGGGGAAATAGGTGTCTAACTGTCAAGTGGGAACATTGGGTTAGTGCTAATTAAAATTTCTTTTTTAGGTCATTAATGTGGATGATGATGGGAATGAGTTAGGTTCTGGAATAATGGAACTTACAGACACAGAACTGATTTTATACACTCGCAAACGTGACTCAGTAAAATGGCATTACCTCTGCCTGCGACGCTATGGCTATGATTCTAATCTCTTTTCTTTTGAAAGTGGTCGAAGGTGTCAAACTGGACAAGGTAGGTAGAGCCTTTAATTTTTTTCCCCCACACACATTATCACACTTGAAATATTGTTCTTTCAGTTATTCTAAATACAATATTTAAATTAATATTTTACTTTTCTCCCAATTGTAAAACATCCCCCAAATAAATAGCTTAAGAAAAGAGCTATGGTAAACTGTGTATTTATTTATCCAGCATTTATTAAACACATTTTATATGTCCAGAATTTTGCCTCATATTAACTAAGATTTTTGAGTACATGATTAGTCCCAGTAAATTGCCTGTATGTCTCTTTACTCTTACACTTGTTGGGGGAACAATCTACCTTACAGATCAAACAGAAGGTACTTTTTTGCTCTCTACTACTTGAAAGGCCTTCAGCGAATTACATGACTTTGTGGAACATCAAATTTTTTCTCTCAAAAGGCACGGTAATCAGTACTTCACAGAATTATTGTAATCATTAAATAAGATAACATCCTAATCCACAGAGCAAGGGCCTATTAAATGGTAAAGGATCACCTGAATAATGGTGAGTTGGGCTCCCCCTGCTGTTAAGAAGCAGACTAAACTGGGTGTGCAGATCTTCCGTCTGCCTTGTTTTGGGTTTATGTTTTGAAATGGAATATCGTTAATTTATCAGACAATTTTTTAAAAGCTCTTTCTGGCTATTGGTGCATAGAATATTTTCTTTACAATTTTGTTCAGCAGGTCTTCCTGTATCTTTTTTAAAGATGTGGTAACCATTTTCCCCTTCTGGTTTATGTTTGTAGGAATCTTTGCCTTTAAGTGTGCCCGTGCAGAAGAATTATTTAACATGTTGCAAGAGATTATGCAAAATAATAGTATAAATGTGGTGGAAGAGCCAGTTGTAGAAAGGAATAATCACCAGACAGAAGTGGAAGTCCCCAGAACACCTCGAACACCTACAAGTAAGTCCCCATTTTCCCTCTGGTATTTTGAATAACAGACGTTATAAACTATAGATTATGGAAATTTAACCTATAACATGTTAAAAATCACCAGTGGCTAACGTAATAAGTATTATTAGCATTTTAAAAAAACTGTTACCTATAATTATAAACATTTTTAAAACTTTAAATATGTGGGCATTAAATGTTCATATTATCAAAAGCTTTCCATTATCTGAATGGGAAATTAGAGTAGAGGGGGTACTGTTTGTGCTCTGGCTTCTGCTGTGTCTTGCCAGAAACATCTTCCTTAGTCCTCAGTGCAGACTGGATTCTCATTCATTTTTATTCTCTCTGCCCTACCCATATATCCTGCTTTTCTTCTTAAACCAAAAAACAAACAAAAACTCAGCTCCAGCGTTTGCTGCTCAGAACTTACCTAATGGATATCCCCGATATCCCTCATTTGGAGATGCTTCATCCCATCCTTCAAGCCGACATCCTTCTGTGGGAAGTGCACGCCTGCCTTCAGTGGGTGAAGAATCTACACATCCTTTGCTTGTGGCCGAGGAACAAGTAAGTCTATGCTACTGTCTAACAGGATAACAGATTGTGTGGAGTTACTGTGCTAATATGTGAAGATTTTAGACACTTTGAAGTTTAACTTTCACTGTTTTATATGACTTGTACTGAAGATGAGAGGAAATGGCATGTATTTGCTGACATATGCCCAAATATGTACAGGTATTGAGGGGAACTTAGCATTATAGTAATTAGTGGTTTCATGGGAGAGGTGGTTCTTTAGATAAAGACATGTAACTAAAGGCCAATTCCCGTTATAATAACCTCCAATGGATTTGGAAGTTTTGCTGCTTTTTTTTTATTAGTGGACCACTAGCAGAAAGGCAGATTTTATTGTTATTTTTATAGAACTATTTAATAGTCCTCTATTAGTAGACTATTCTGTTTTTCATTTGAGCTATGAAATACCTGGTTGGACATTGTCTATGCATTAATTAGTTATATTTATCTTCTGTGAACCATATGGTTGTTTATCATTAAGGAATTTTTACTGTTTTAAAATCCATTTCTTTGCATTCTTTACATAGAAAATGAGTTCTTATATTATTTACTGTAATTTCATTTCCCTGAGTGTTGCATTTATTTTTAAGATTTTCAAATTTGATGTATAGGCTTCTAAGTGTTTTTATATTGTTTCCCCAAGATACTATTGAGCTTTTCTAAGTAGTGATAATTTCTTGGTAGATCATATTTATTTTATATCTATGCATTTTACAGGACTATTTAATCTACTAGAGTTTATGTCTGTATAGTCAGATCATTTGTAAATAATGGTAAATTTGGCTTTTCCTTTTTAATACTTGCTGTTTCTTATTTCTCAATCACATTTTAATGTATTAGTGGGAATTTCCAGAACAACCTCAAAATGCTAATCCCGATTTTTTTTGTTATTGTTTTATTACGGACTGCATCTCATGTTTTACCATCAAGTATGTTTTGTATTATTTTAGAGTGGTTATTCTTTTTTCAAGTTAGGAATATATTTCTACATTCCTTCCCCCACCATCTTTTTATTAGTTGAAAAACAGGTACCAAAGCTTTTAAGTAGTAGTATATTAAAAGTTAATCAATAAAATTAACTGATATGGTCAGACTGACTTTCTTTTTTTTTTTAAAGCAAGTTACTGATTCACTTTCCTGTTTTGTTTCAGGTACATACCTATGTCAACACTACTGGTGTGCAAGAAGAGCGGAAAAACCACACAAGTGTGCACGTTCCATTGGAGGTAAGGATTTCTGATGCTGAGAACAACACGCCAAAAGAAGAACCAAGTGGTGGTGTTGACAGGGACCCTCAGATTCTTCTTGAACCCGAAGGAGTCAAATTTGTTTTAGGACCAACCCCTGTTCAAAAGCAATTAATGGAGAAAGAGAAACTGGAGCAACTTGGAAGAGATCAAGTCAGTGGAAGTGGTGCAAATAGCACAGAATGGGACACTGGATATGACAGTGATGAACGAAGAGATGCACCCTCTGTTAACAAACTGGTATATGAAAATATAAATGGGTTATCTATTCCTAGTGCCTCAGGGGTCAGGAGAGGTCGTCTGACCAGTACCTCAGATACCCAGAATATCAACAACTCAGCTCAGAGAAGAACTGCATTATTAAACTATGAAAATTTACCATCTTTGCCTCCTGTCTGGGAAGCCCGCAAGCTAAGTAGGGATGAAGATGACAGTTTAGGACCAAAGACCCCATCTCTAAATGGCTACCATAATAACCTAGATCCAATGCATAACTATGTGAATACAGAGAACGTAACGGTGCCAGCAAGTGCTCACAAGGTGGAATACTCAAGGCGTCGGGACTGTACACCCACAGTGTTTAACTTTGATATCAGACGCCCAAGTTTAGAACACAGGCAGCTCAATTACATACAGGTTGACTTGGAAGGCGGCAGTGACTCTGACAACCCTCAGACTCCCAAAACGCCAACCACGCCCCTTCCGCAAACCCCTACCAGGCGCACAGAGCTGTACGCTGTGATAGACATCGAGAGGACTGCTGCTATGTCAAATCTGCAGAAAGCACTGCCACGAGATGATGGTACGTCGAGGAAAACCAGACATAATAGTACTGATCTGCCCATGTGAGCCTGGAAAGCATTCCATTGTTTGCACCTTTGTGAAGTTTTAAAAATGAAGATGCAAGTACTTCATTTTTGTTTCTAAACACTAACTCCTTTTATAGACTGATAAAAGTTTTTTCTGAGTATTTCATGTGCTTCTTTAACTAAAGGGAATTAATGTAGAGCAGGTACTCATTAAAGAACACTAATTTCATTATACACTACTCATTACTGTGCAGCAGCGCTCCCAGGTTCACAGTGCCTATTCAGAATGAGAAGTGAGGAGAGTGACATGCTTGTGACTTTTACCAATATTCTGGACTTCTGCATATCAATCATGTCTAAGTCATTGTTGGCGTTTAAGACATTTTTTAAAGCCTCTTGATAATGTGCATTGCTAGCAGATAACTCTAGGCTTTGAAAATAATATTTGTAGATTTGCTATTCACAGGTGTGGCCTCCAGCATGTAACAAATGAGAAATCCGCTATTTCATTAATCATAGGCCTTTTGACTTGGGCCAAACATGTGTAAAGGAAATAGCAGTAACACACCTCCTTACATACCAGTCAGTCCCTTTGCCTCCAGCGTTACTAGAAGAGCCCGAGGGGCTGTGAATATGCTTTGCTGTTGGTGTGCTGGAAGGCAGGAAGGGCACAAGAGTTTCTGTGTACTCATCTCATGATGAAGGGCATGCCCAGATATCTAATTAGAGTGATAATAGGCTCAAGAATCAGTCTCAGGTCACTTTACCCAGAAACATTTGAAAATATGAACCATAATCTCTTGAAAGTTTCTCTCCTATAGATTATTAACAGTCATATGTTTTTCTGGAGGCATTTGTGCCATTAGGTTGCCATTTACCTTCAGTTTTTTCCTTTGGTGTTTGGGATGTCTTATGTTGTTGCTTAGTGTCTTTTTCAATGTAAAATGTTCGAGTTTGTATATAGTTTGGAAATTGGACTGTGTTCATTGTTGTTCAGTTTGCATTTTTGTTGAATTTTGGTTTTGAAGGTTCATTTGGAACTTACTGTTATTCTGTAACAGGGTTGCCCTTTTCCAGTATTTATTTATATGCTGTTTACTTTTCAAGTTGATAAAAGCATTCCCTCAATTTTAAGTTTCACTTGTGCCCATAGGTGATCTCTTTAGCATCTGAGAAAAAAAAAGGAAGCTCCTTTAACATGCAAAGTCCCCTAACGGTACTGTGTTTTCTCCGTGGGCACTCTCCCCAGCACTTTAGCAGTGATCCCCTTAGTCGCATGGCTGCAATTGTACTCTGCCCACTGTAGTGCTCCTCAGCTCTGCTGTCCTTTAACTCACAGCTGGATCTTCGGTCATCCCTTGATTTCAATGTTAAGAATGTTAAGATTGTTTGCCAGCATAGCAGGTACAGTGGGTGTTCTGTAGCAAATGAGATTGTGTCATAATTTAGGATTTAAAATGAATTGAAGTTAATATAAACTGATGCTTGTCCATTATCTCTAACTCTTGGAAATGTTCCAATTTTCCAAACACTAGAGAAGAGAAGATAGAGTAGAAAGAAGGTTGGGTACCTTTCAAAATATTTTACTGTTTTCTCTTAAGTATGAGGAAGTTTGAGATTATGATCTGGATCTACCAGATGTATTTAAAAGGTTAATTTAGCATGAAATCATATATCTTCAACCTGTTCAATAAATAACCTAGTTATAGGGCAGTGAGTGTGGATTAGCAGAATGTAGAGTGGGACCATTGTAAGAAAAATAAATTATTAAAGGTGTCTTTATCATTCTCAGTGCCATTGGTTTATGTGCATAGCAGAATTTTCTTTCTATTTTTCTGTGAACTTGGTGCTTACTAAAGTGTTTTCTGTTCTCTAAAAAGAGCAGTGGTATAGGTGTGCAGTTTCCATTTTTAATGTATTCCATTTATGCTTTCTTCTGAGTAGATTGCTAATTGTGCCAAATTTCTGTGATGATATTGTAATGTAGAAGAATTATGATGGAACCAGTACATGTGGTTTTCTCCAAAACAAGCAGTCAAGACAGAACATTAACCTCCAAATGAAAGGGCTGACCTATTAATTCACTTTGGAGGTTAGAAACTCTCTTTTCTTTTTTTTTTCCCTCATCCTTTTCATTTTTCCTTTCATATTCTGATTAGTTCTTATGTTTTTTTAGGTAACCCCATATAATCATTGCAGTTTATGCTTTTAATACTGTGTGCTTTAAAAATGAAAATGGGACCAGTTTGTCTGCTAAGAATTTGATTTTAGGGACTGTATTAGGAAGATGTATACAACTGGTGTTAATTTCTAGATGTCTCTGGAAAACACCTGTGTTCCTGTTTAATAAAAATATAGAACACTACTTGTCCTTTCCAGTAGCCTAGTAGTGGGCATTAAGCTCTGTCCCAGAAGAAGGTACCTATCACTAGGTACATTTTAGAATGATATTTGATTGGGATATAATTCTGGCCATATGTTTCAGATTTTTTGAGACAGACCTAATTTTAGATATACTGTTCTGTTGATAGACCATGTAGTACCACTTTTTGGTATTGGAAATACGATCATTGTTCATAGGTTTTTTCCCCCACATAGAATCCTCTTTTATTCACATAGATCATAATAGCTTTTATCCCAGACTGGGGTTGGAAACTGATATGGGTATTACCTGTGTTTTTTCTTAGTGTGTTTTATTTCCCAGTTTCATCATCCTTTAAAAATGAAAATACGGTGCCTTCCCTCCCTCCAAGAAGATTGGCAAATAGTTCCTTTTATATACTGCTGCTTTGTGGAGTGATGAGATATGCACTTTACTCTTAAAGACTAAGCAAAAAGCTTTTCACTTCCCAATATATCCAGAATAGATCACATTTGGGACTTAGGAAAATTTGCCAAGCAATCTTTGTTTTTATAGATATTAATATTGACTCTACAGCTCAATGTTCTAAGTCGAGCTAGTGTTTGTTTATCACTCCCCTTCCCCTCCCTACCCCCCCCTCAAAAAAATCTTTGGCACAACATATAAAAATGTACCTCAGTAATGTTCTATTAAAAATGGGACAGGGGCCTTATGTTTTCATAATTTCCCAATAATGTGCCACCATATTTTTTCCTCAAGGTAAAGGTTTTAACAAGCTAAAAAGTACTTCCCCCTGTACTATCCCTAACATATAATGCCCAAGTGTTTTGTGCAATGTGTAGTGTGTGTGTATATATATGTATATATATATATATATATATACACGTGGTTGAGTGTGTGTATCTCCTTGAAATAGACATACCATCAGAGACAACATTCAGAGCTAACTGATGTATTGGCATCTCATTCATATTTCTAATATGTGAGGTATATAGTACTAATTACCTTTTCCCTGATGTTTGCCAAATTTGAATAAAGGCATTGGTACGAATTTACAGAATGTATAGAAAATGTTTTGGCTTGAAAAATTAACAAATATTTTACTACATACCACAATATGCTCTGCCCAAACCAGCACCCTACCTTTCCTGTTCTTTACATCCCTCTTCCCATCCCTACTTCCTCATTTTCTGGGGGTATAACATTCTTTTGTAGCATCATTATAATTGCAATTCTGTGACAATTGGACAATAATAGCATGGAAATGGACTGGTATTAATAGTACAGTAGTCACCAGTGTGCCACATTTGCATTAGTAAATGCAAAATACACATTTTATAAAGGACAAATTTTGTGTTATGTTTTTATTTTCATTGCATTGTATAATATTGTAAGATTATTGTATGTCCTAATTTGCATTATAAATGTTTTTTTCCTACATAAAGGCATAAATATAGCAACTTTGTACAAAGGTAGCTTATTAGATTTTTAATTTTTTCTTTTATAAAAAAATATCTAACAGTGGGACTACCATTGCCAAATTGTATATGAAATAATGAATTTTATCCCCTATGGTTAATTTCTTTTATAAACATTCCATATCTCTCTAATAAAAGATGTAAGTGATACTGTACTATGCATAAAATGTACTTTAATGCTGTTTCGTATCAGCATTTTAAATTTTGGTTTGCATTTTTTATATTGGGAAAATTTACCACTGTTGATTAAAACCTTGTATATGTAACGTCTTTTGCCCTCTGTCCCTCCCTACCCTTTGTTCTCTATTTCTCCCTATCAGTGCCAACTTCATACATTTTGTAGCATGGCAATAAAGTATAACTTTCACACTGAGGCCAAGTGTGGCTTTTTGGAGGACATGGAGATGTGAGGATTGCTCTCTACTTGTTCTTTGCATATGACTTTTTGCCATACAAACCATGTCTCCAAGCATGAGAAGTTACTTATCTCATATATGATGTAAACATGCTTTTAAGGACAAGTGAGAATGTGCTTTAAAGCTTGATTTTTGTCATAACAAATAAGAACTAATTTTTTATCTTTGGGAAAGTCAGAATTCTTGAAGTACAATCAAACCTTTATTAACTGGAGTACTTAAAGAATAAGCTAATAATTGAATTTAGTTCAACAAGGGCTAAGCAACACACTCTAAAAATATTTATTGTAGAGTATTAGTATATTGTCCTAAAAATTATATGTAAAATATGGTTTAATCTTAGATAATTTTGGATCTTGCAATGCCTTACTGTCGTTGTTCTGGCATAAATTTCCTTGGTGGAGGTACTCAAGTTGATACTGGAAGCTGAGCTGACTATACACTGACCTTAAGCATTCATGAAAACTGCTCTGTTGAATAAAGTCTGATCAGAGTTCTTATGGTTACTTTCCCCTTATTGCCGAAAGCAGTTTGCAATAAAACCCCAATAAAAGTTTGGTTGGATACCTATTTAAAGTTTTACTGTATTTATATTTCACACATTTCTTTTTTATTTATTTATTTATTTTATTTTAGTATCATTAACCTACAATTACATGAGCAATATTGAGATGATTAAACTACCCCCTTCATCAGGTCCCCCCCACCAACCGTATTACAATCACTGTCCATCAGTGTAGTGAGATGAGAATCACTACTTGTCTTCTCTGAGCTGTACAGTCCCCCCCGTGCCCCCCACCCTATGTCTGCCAATCGTAATGCCCCTTTACTTTACTAAGAGGTTATATTTCTGTTTCATAACAATTGGGGATTTACTGTGTGCCTGACACTGTGGAACTCAAATCCGTTAAAATGTGGCAGAGACTGAATCTTGGAAAATTTGGGTGTTCCCGGAAATTAAAAACTCCTTTGGATTATTTGTGAATTTTCCTTTTAGTTCCTTGAAGACAGTAGCTATTCACATGTGCTTCTTTTTAGTGAATAAGCATGAACTAGGTCCTAAGCTAGTGCTAATAGGTAGCAGTCCTTGTGCTCAAATGAATTTGTAGTTTAGAATAGTCCTAATAGAGCCAATGCCCTTCCTCCCCCCAGAGAACTAAGTCCTAAGACATAAACTGTATATCATGAATTAACTTCTCTCTGATACCTTAGCATGGTACAAGCTATATACCTTAGGAAAACTGAAAAAATTGTCACTCCAATTCTTAAAGTAAGTGGTGTGATAAAGGCCCCTTTAAAAGAAGGGCATCTAAAGCCTGAGAATGGAGGTCTTCGAGAAAAGCTTGGAGGTGTTTCATGAGAGAGTCTTCGTAGATGAGAGAAGAAAAATAGTGGTTTCAGGGAGAAGGAATAGCATGTACAGAGGCAAATCTGAGATATATATAAAGGTTCATATAAAGATCCTGATGTTTGATGGTGTCAGGGGTTCTGTGTGATGAGCAAAGAGTGCAAAGGCAGGGTGGGAGGACAGAGAAGGGAAAATGAGAGATGTAGGCATAGACTGCTAAGGAGTTTCTTTTTTTATCATTTCATAAGAGAATTTTACAATGGACAAAAAAACTATTTAAATTCTTTTTTTCTTTTTCTGTTCAATAGTGTCCCTCCCATACCCCTCCACGTTGGTAACCACTAGTCCCTTCTCAGTCTCTGTGAGTCTGATGCTGTTTTGTTCCTTCTGTTTTGCTTTGTTTTTATATTCCACAAATGAGTGAAATTATACGATATTTGTCTTTCTCTCCCTGGCTTATTTCACTGAGCATAATACCCTCTAACTCCATCCATGTTGTTGAAAATGGCAGGGTTTCTTTTTGTGGCTGAATAATAATCCATTGTGTATATGTACCACATCTTTATCCATTCGTCTATTGGTGAACACTTAGGTTGCTTCCATATCTTGGCTATTGCAAATAGTGTGGCGATAAACACGGTGGGGGTGCACATACCTTTTTGAATCAGGGATTTTGTTTTCTTTGGGTAAATTCCTAGAAGTGGAATTCCTGAGGCAAATGGTATTTCTATTTTTAGTGTTTTGAGGAACATCTATATTGGTTTCTACAGCAGTTGCACCAATTTGCAGTCCCACCAACAGTGTAGGAGGATTCACAGGAGTTTTTGTTTTAATCTAAATGATGTGGAGTGGGGGGGGTCATCCAAGATTTGAGGCATTTTAAACATTGAAGATATAGTTGCAAAAGATCACTCTGACATCAACATAGAAGATAAATTAGAGGGCATGGCATGCTAAAATAAAGCAGAGAGACTGATTAGGAGGCTCTAACAAATGGAAACAACGATAAATGCCTATTCAAAGGCATTGTTAAATGAGTGTTTAGGTTATTTATTGCTGTATAACATACCACCCTAAAACATGGTGGCTTAAGGGAACAAATCCTTTTATTTCACGCAGTGCTACAGATCAGGATGGGCAGGCCTATGATACCCACTCAAAATTACAGAACTAATAAATGGAAAAGTTGAAATCCAAACCCATGCAGCCAGATTCCAGAAGCTGTGTGTTTAACCCCTGGGGTACGAGGGTGACACCAAAGGAGGTAGGAAAGGAGGAAGATTCCGAAACTCATGCAATGGAGAAAGGACAAAGCGTAGCGTTCCTTTATAGGGGTTTCTTCCTGGTTGTTTCTGGCCTCAGCTCCATAGGTGGCAGGGCTTGCCTCTCAGTCCCCTAACAAAAGGCTCCTGGCTTTATTTCCCCAGTCCTCCAAAGCTCAGCAGGGAGAGGGCATTGGTTTCTCCACCACCTACAGTCTCAAGCTTGTCTGCCAAGAGGCAGAATAATTCCAGGTATGTGATATGCCCACAATAAAAAAGTGTTTTCAATATTGTGCCTTCTCATTCCAGTGTACAATTTGGGTTCTGCTTGTTGAACTGCATTTCCGGAAAGAACAACTTTACTCACAAAACACAAAACTATTTAAAACAATGTGTCCGATCTGAACACCCCTTTTCATGATGGACCTCAGGGAACTGAGTAAACCAAGGCCAACAAACTTTCTCTGCAAAGATTCAGATAGTAAATATTTTAGGCTTTATGAGCTACATAGTGTATCACAGCTACTCAACTCTGCCATTGTGTAACCCCTGTACAGTATAAAAGTGAATGAGTATGCTTGTGTCCAACCAAGTTTATGGACACCAAAATAGAAGTTTCGTATTTCAATGTATCACGAAATAGGTTTTTTTTTTTAACCATCTAAGAATGTAAAAACCATCGTTAACACCAACCATACAAAAATAGGTGGTGGGTTGGACTTGGCTCCCGTTAGTTTGTCATCCCGGGTATAAATCAACCTTATTAAGAGTAATCTGAAGGGTAGATACAACTAAAAATTGAAAACATCCATGTTAGCAATTGCCATAAATCCAAGAGCTTGCTTAAGTGATGACTCAGAGAAAAAGATATCAGTAGTATCAGTAGGTGACAAAACTAAGGCATTTTGAGCATAAAAATTTTGTTTTAAGCGCCACAAGGAGCCAACTTAGAGAAAGTAGAAAACTTTTTAATAAACTGAAATATTTGGGATTGAGCTCTACCGAGACATGCAAATATATTAGTCATCTACTGGGGGGTGATGGGGAGAGGCGATGCGTGAAATTCAAGAACGCTTGAAAACGAGCAAGCCAAGCTAAGATCACTGCCTGTCAGTTCGCAAGACCTGGTCTTGAGTTCAATGTCCAATTAAAAGCAGCGTTTTAAAATTCAGTGAAAGGAACGTTAGTCTTCCTCTGTAATAACGCATAATGTTTAAAACCAAAGTAGCTAAAAAATAGGAGGAATAGATGGTAAATAACCAAAAAAACCTTTAAGAAGTTGAGGTTGGTTGCCTCAGAGAAGAAGCGATGAGGTCGGTGAATTGTTCTTCATTATTAGTATATAACACTTTATTATATGTGGTACTCCAATGCAAATTTATAAAGATTTAGAAAAATGCAAGCAGATACTCCGTTGCTGTGGCAACCCCGGCGGCGCGGCTTCTCCGGTTTCTCCCGAGTTTCACTCCTGCTCCGCGGGGTCGCATGAGAAGTGTCACAGCCTTCCTAGTCCCCGCGGGTGGCGCGACGGTGGGCGGAGCGCGAGCCGGGGCCCCGCCCCTCCAGTGTGAGGGACTGTTTCGACCCAAGGGGCTTCTCTCAAAATGGCAACTACTCCCTCTCCCCGCGGGCGGCGCCTCAACGGCGAAGCGCGCCGGCCGGGGCTCCGCCCCTTGCAGCAGAGCGTGTGCCGTCACTTCCGGCTCCTCTACGGTCCCGGCGTGAGCGGTGAGGGATCAGCGTGCGCGTCGACCTCCTCGGAACCATGGTGAGCCCGGGCCCGTGGGCCCTGCCTAAGCCCCGCCGTGCCCGCCGCCCCTCCGTCCCCCAGCACCGCGGGCCCCCGTGTCCGCCCGCCGCCCCGGGGCCGCCGCACATGGCGCGCGGGCCGCGGCGTGTGGCCTGCTGCCGGATCGTGCGGGCCGCGGGGAAGGGCGGGACGCCGGGCCTGCGGCTCGTTCTGACCGGGGCTCTGTCCGGTCCCTGCGTCTGGAGGCCTGCGGCTCACCCCACGCGAAAAAATTTCTAATGCCCCGGGCGGGTCGAGGGACAATCTCGCCCTCCGTTTCGGGGCGGAGCCTGGTCGGCAGGAGGGTGAAGGTGGAGGCCGGGCCGCGGCGTTCGCTCGTCCGCCTGGCGGCTGTTGCCCGAGTGGACGAGGACGCATGCCTGCGTTATCCTTAGTTAAAATCGCCTTTAGCCTGCCGTACTTAACGGTCGATCTTTTTGGCGTGTAACTTTTATTCCCGGACCACTTGTGAATCCAAAAGTAATGTCACCTTCCAATACAGCCTTTATATAGAGTTCCTCTCCTTAAGTAAGTGACTGTCGCGAAGAGGGGGGGCTTCATTTGTTTGAAAGAGTACACTGTTCTGTAAGTTAATTTTCTCTCGAATACTGGGAGGCATCTGAGTATCTGTGTTAAAGAATATTGGTATTCAAACGGATTCTTTATTTTCTTTTTAGGCGTCCCTTTCCCTTGCACCTGTTAACATCTTCAAGGCTGGAGCTGATGAAGAGAGAGCAGAGACAGCTCGTCTGGTAAGCCTTGTTTTCCTCAGTCTTTGCAGTGAGGTCCCATGGGCCCTGCCGTCTCTCCGGGCCCTGCTGCTCGCTGTGCCCTCCGTCCTCCCAGTGCCGCTGGCTCCGTGTGTAAAAGATACAGCTGTACTCTCACAGTTTTAGACTGTAAAAATGATTTTGACAACCTCTTTGATTTTTCCTACAGTCTTCTTTTGTCGGTGCCATTGCTATTGGAGACTTGGTAAAGAGCACCTTGGGACCCAAGGGCATGGTAAGAAAACCAGGGAACTTTAATAGAAGTAAGACATAGATATATTCTCCTTAAAGAAAATTAAGTGTATTCGTATAGCTAAACTCCCTTTGATCGCCCTTCCCAATGACCACCCCCCCAGTGGCAACCACTGTCTATTTGCATGTCTTTCCAGTGTCATTGTTCTTATTTAGTTATGTGTGTATCTTATGTATTTTCTCATACGT
Organism: Phataginus tricuspis; assembly: GCA_029783875.1. NCBI lineage: Eukaryota > Metazoa > Chordata > Mammalia > Pholidota > Manidae > Phataginus > Phataginus tricuspis. Next base: position 28,459,417 of record JAQQAC010008719.1, on the reverse strand, counting down.
ATTTTCTCTGTAACAAAACTGTTTTATCATAGATACTACTTACATGCGCTCTGTAGCTTGCTTTTTAAAATTCCTTTGAGTATAAATAGATACATGGCCTCCTTTGACTGTCAGATAGTGTTCTGCATCTTGATTAAACAACCTTGTTCATGTCTCCCTGTTGTAGTGTGTCGGGTAGACACCAAGGTTTGCTTGGGAGTGTGTGCACTGAATAAATTTGAATGAATACTGCCAGATAGCCCTCCCGTATTTATACAGTAGCAGTATGTGAGAGTACTAAATGATCCATGTGTTCTTCCAGATGTACTTGTAGCTTAACTTGAACCAAATACGTTCTTTTAGGACAAAATTCTGTTAAGCAGTGGACGAGATGCCTCTCTTATGGTTACCAATGATGGTGCAACTATTCTAAAAAACATTGGTGTGGACAATCCAGCAGCTAAAGTTTTAGTTGGTGAGTCTGAAAATAATGTTAACAATTTGAAACACTTTTTAAAATAGGGCATGCTGATTAGCTGTGCTTTTGATGAATTGATGTCTGCTATTTGATTGTTATCATTACTGAAATACCAGCTCCCAGAGTGTCATGTGATTATTGATAGTATAAGTGTTGCATTTCATACTGAAAAGGTCCCCAAAATTTGTCAGAAGAGGAAGCTTAGGTAAGTGAGATTTAGATTGGTAGTGGTTATGTTTGGAGAATTATCAAGCTAAAGAGAAGTAGTTTAAAAAGCAGAATCAAATATAAATGAGTTTATAATATTTTTTCCCTAGATATGTCAAGGGTTCAAGATGATGAAGTTGGTGATGGCACCACCTCTGTTACTGTTTTGGCAGCTGAATTACTAAGGGTAAGAATATCTGGGCAATTTTGACTTCATGCTTTTAAAATTGATTTTTGCTGCTATGGTTTCAAATATCAAGTAGACAAGTCCTTTCTATGTCTTTACTATTGATGAGTGTTTCCCACTGTTTGTTAATAGGAAGCAGAAACTTTAATTGCAAAAAAGATTCATCCACAAACCATCATTGCGGGTTGGAGAGAAGCCACAAAGGCAGCAAGACAGGCTCTCTTGAATTCTGCAGTTGATCATGGGTTGGTATACCAAAATACTACTGTTCAGACATTTAACATTCTTTTCAAAATAGGCCCAATGCAGGGAGTGTGAGAAGCATACACAGACATCCTGTTGCAGCATTCTGTCCCAACAACAGTAACCCCGCATTACCCTCAAGAGCTGAAGGGATAGTCACTAAAATTCGGGTTTCCTTTTTGCTTATAAAATCACAATAAACAGAACAAATAATGCTGTGTAGAGGGTTTTTTAGCTTAGTTGAGTAACAGTGCATTTCTGGATGTCAATACTCTCTGCAATATTAGTTTTAGTAGAGTGTCCATTTCATTATATGACTAGTATAATTTACCTGTCTGTAGTTGGAGATTTTTGTTTCAACAGTTTTTAGCTTTCTAATGTGACAAACTTGTTACCCCCAAAAAATGTTTCAAGAAGTATAATTGCTGGGTCCAAAAATATGTGTGTATTTTAAGGCATTTTATTGACATCACAAGTAATTCTCCAGAAAAATAAGTCCCACTGGCTGTATAGCAATGCCTGTTTTTTCATGTTCTTGAAACGTGGTATTTTGTTTGCTTGTGTTTCTTTTTTGGTAGTTATCAGTTTGGTAGGGAAAATTGTATTCTTTAATTTGCATTTTCTGTTTACTATTGAGGCTTAATTCTTTTCATAGACTTTAGAGCACTGACAGGTTGAGAAACAAGTACCTGGGTAAATTGTGAAAAGTAAATAGGTTGATACCTTTGGAGAAGCAATTTAAGGACAGTCATAAGGTTTTTTTTTGTTTTTGTTATTTTTTTTAGTTCTGACGAAGTTAAATTCCGTCAAGATTTAATGAACATTGCAGGAACAACATTATCCTCAAAACTTCTTACTCATCACAAAGACCACTTTACTCAGTTAGCTGTGGAAGCTGTTCTCCGACTGAAAGGCTCTGGTAATCTGGAGGCAATTCATGTCATCAAGAAACTAGGAGGAAGCCTGGCAGATTCCTATTTAGATGAAGGTATGTATATGTTGCCTGTGGGGAAACAAGATTTTATCAGATGTTGAGGGCTAAATATTTAGTGAATCCTGTCTTTAGCTAGTCATTCTAGCTAGTGACAGTTTACAAAGCCAGAAAACTTTGTAAACAAAGTCAGAACCATTTTTCTCACTTCAGTCCATTTGTTATATTGACAGTGTGCATCATCATCGTGCACAGTCTCAGCAGTTCTTAGGTACCCTCTAGATTTTGCTTTATACTATGAAGTTACTTGCAGTCTCTACAGAAAAGAAATCGTAGTTTTCTTTTACTACAAGTCAGTTCTCAAATGGCACTTTTTCCAGGATTACATGTTTTCTTGAGAAATGGTGTATATTAATCATGTCATTTAGTTGGCAGGTGTTGAGGGTACAGTTTCTGGTGTTCTTAAAGAGTGATAAATGAGTCTTAGCAACTTCTTTAAAAAGTGTATTTTGTTCTTAGAGTATGAAGTTTTCAAAACATCTTTATGTTGTACTTCACAAAATGGCCTGTAGGAAAGTGTAGGCTTTCTCTTTTATAGAAAAGGAAAGAAGAGAATAAAGTGTGCTTTAGAACTTCTGATTTACCAGTAATTTGGAGTCCAGGTTTTGCTGCATGTTATTTGTCTCTATTTCAAGAGAGGAACAATTCTGAATATTTTCTTGGTTGAATTTATATGCAGGGGCTGTGTAGCTTTTCTAATAGGAGCTGGTGGTAGGTAAGAAAATTGAAACAAGGGTAGCTGTGATTCTTGAATGACTGCTTGGTATCAGGTTTCCTAATAGGAATTCTACTTAAAATCTCATTCATTCCTCAAGATGTTGACCTAGTGACTGAGAATTAGGTCCATCAGAATAGAGCAGAAAACCCAGATGATAATGGATAAAGTAAAAGTTATGTATGTGTGTAAGAGAAGCCTAGAGAGAGAGGCAGTATTTGGTTCCCAATGATAGTTCCAAATCAGCAGGCCTGTAGGATGGTAACTAGCATCTGAAAGTGGTGATACTTCTATTTTACAGATGAATAGCTATAGTTGAATCATTTATCCAGGGTGACATACATAGCCTGTAAGCAATGGGCATGGTTAGGGTCTGGTTTGTCTGACTCCGTTGTCGAGGGCTGCTTCATTTTATCAACAGCCTCAGTTTTTTTTTTTTAAAGTCTGGTAATCTCCAGCAATACTATGTATCTGAGTCTTCACAGCTTATTTCCTCTTGGTTGGTTTTAAGCTAATGAAAGTGGACTTAATATCTTTATTTTGTAGCCTGTACCCCTGCATGTGGTGTGTACCTGAGACAAAAATCTCAAAATACTTTGTTTACTCTTAATATGTGCTGTGCTTATATTTCCTATTTTGTGTATTATTTTTTAAGTGACTTGCTATATTGACATTTATGAACACCTCTCTAATGGAATGCTTTATATGTTCTAGGAGATTGGTAAATTGGACCTAAAATGCTTTCTTTGAAAGAGTAATTTGATAAAGCAGACATCTTTACAAGATCATAGACTTGAGTATTTAATACAATGCCATCCTTACATTGTAGGCTTTCTGTTGGATAAAAAAATTGGAGTAAATCAACCAAAGCGAATTGAAAATGCTAAAATTCTTATTGCAAATACCGGTATGGATACAGACAAAATAAAGGTATGTCAACTACATTTCTTGGATTCTAATTGTTAGCTGCTATAAACTCAGGCTGGGAATCTGTTGTGCTAAAAGTAGAGTATGTATGAATAAAAATATACACACACAAATATGCATGTGTGTTTTGGTATATATACATAAAAATACCTAAATATGTTATAGGACTTTGAAGAATAATGAAACAGTGCTATTTTTACACTTTCCCTTTGTCTTAGATATTTGGTTCCCGGGTAAGAGTGGATTCTACGGCAAAGGTTGCTGACATAGAACATGCAGAGAAGGAGAAAATGAAGGAGAAAGTTGAACGGATTCTTAAGCATGGGATAAACTGCTTTATTAACAGGTCTGTGTGTGCTTGTGCTAACAATATTTGTAGTAATACAAAAAGGGATTTTTTTCTACAAAATCTTTAAGGAAATACTTAACATTGAATTAGTAATTTGCTATTTAGGAACTGAAGTGTCTTTCACATATAAAAATAATTGTACACCAAGGCATTTGCAGTACAGTGATGTTAATGATACTTAATGTTTATATACTTTATTAAGCTTTTTTATGTTCATAATCACATTCTCTGAAAAATTTGACAGCTACGTTAATTTTGGCTATAGGATACATGTATTTGGAGGAGAGTTTTGATGCCATATTTCAAATACCAAAAAGCTAATAGCATAGAAATAAAACAAAGAGATGAAAAGTGTTAACTTTTAGAACTTCGTAATTTGTATGAAAAAATAAGTGTAAGCCTTTCCCCACGTGTCCTTAATTTATCAGTATCTAAGGCTTTTATGCATTGTTTTAAATGATGGTCCAGTTAGTGAAATTGGCAGTAGTTAATTTTGAGAGATAATATTTGGTTAAAAATAATTGTTTTAGGCCAAATGTTTGTGTAGTTAAACATTTTGTTTAATATGATGCATTTTGCCTAACAGTGCCATACGCTAATTATAAAATTTTTTCTTCAGCTTGTTATTTAGTTAGAAACTTCTGAACCAGATGTTCTCTTTATTCCTATTGGAGAACTAACATTTCATTTTGGCAATTAGAAAAGTGTAAAGAAGAAATAGAATCTGAGATTTTACCTTCCAGAAATCTTTCCTTTATTAAGTTGATTTTTATGTATCTGTGTGTGGTGTTCTAGCTTCAGTTTTTTAGTAAGTTGTCATATGCTGTAAACTTTCGTAATTTGCTGTTTTTTATGTAGCGGTGCATGTTTTTGCTTAAAATTCAAAATGTTTCATAATTGGTAAACTGGTTTATGCAGATACACTCTCCTAGTGGACATTGAGGTCATTGATAAATTTTGTTCTATGTAAAAGTTCTTCCACATATCTTCATTAAGTGTTTTAGTATCTGAATGAGTTTTCTTGCTGTGGAGTCTCAGTGTAATTAAAGCATATGAATGTTGATAACAGTTTTTGGTACATTACTGCTTAATTGCTTTTCAGAACTGTGGTCTGGTGTGTACTATCAATAGCAATATAAAAAACAATTATCAGTAGTATGGATGCAGTAGTATTATACTTTGTAAATTATAGGTAAGAAATGGTATCTTCTAATGGTGAGGTAAATATGTTTTCCATGTTTTTTAGTCTAACGTATTTTATCTTGTGAAATAGTAAATTTGGGCAATGTTTGTTTTTTTATTTTATTTATAGGCAGTTAATTTATAATTATCCTGAGCAGCTCTTTGGTGCTGCGGGTGTTATGGCTATAGAGCATGCAGATTTTGCAGGTGTGGAACGCCTAGCTCTTGTCACAGGTATGGGAAATGGGCATTAATTCCTAACATTATTTTTAATATGCCAAGTTTGCCAAAAGTACAGATTTCTTTGTGTTCTTTTAAAGATATTAGATGTTTTAACAAACCCATAGGACCATAGTTCTAAACATACTCTAAATAAACTGAAACTTAAAAAAAGAGTCTTAAATCTTACCTAGTTTATTCATTTGTTTCTAGTGCTGAGTGACTACTTGAATGTTTTGTGCCCTGTATGGTAGTAGAATTAGAATAATAACCTTTATTGACCATTTAACTATATGCCAGAGAGTGTAGATCAGGTACTTAAACATTGCTTATGTTAATTTCTAAAATTTAGTCAAGTGAAAATAGTAAATGATGAAATAATTGTGGAACAAGCCAGTAGTGTATGATGAAAAGTTAGTATTCTTCAGTATCCTTTAGCAGACGTATAAGATTGGTATAGAAATTATAAATTGTGTGGGATAGAAATTATAAATAAGATACGTCCACATGAAGAAGACATAGAGTGTAGCTTGTTGCCTTGTATTATTGTGGTAATGGTTTTTAAAGTAACCTCTAGGAGCCCTTGAAACACTATTACAAGAGTCTTAATCCTCTAGTTTTCAGACCCTTAAAAATTAATGAAAGTTAATGGGAAGTTGGTTTGGGATCTGGCAGTGAGAATGAAGGAGAGTGGGGTTTAAGATGCAAAACTACACTAGGGATGGTGAATTAAGTTTGGAATTGACTTCTAATAAATGAGTATTAGAAGAAATGAAAATATACTAATTATTGTAGAGAGGAGAATTGGTCTTATCTCAGAATAATTTCTTAGGCAATTTTTAATAATTTGAGAAGCATAGTCTCCTGACCTAAAAAGAGACATTTCCTTTCATTAATTACTTTGAAGTGGGCTTACCTGCTTTAATTAAAATTCTTTAAAAGCCATTGTTCACTTGATGCTTTAGGTGATAGAAAGTACAATGTGGTTCTTTAAATGCAACAAAATTAAACACATGACATAATAAATACATGTGAGTGATATAATGCATTCATGGGATAAGTTGTTATCATGAGGACTTGATACATGAAATTGCCAGACCTACAAAGGAGAAAATTTCTGCGCCAAGCACACAACTATGTGGCTGAAGCTTGGCTCCATGGTTTCCTATCCTTAGCTCATTTGTTGTCAAGATGTGTGAGGTTGGTTCTTCCAAGTGTCAAGAAATATCTTGTAAGCTAATGTAGACTAAGTGGGTGAGTGTGAGATAAGTGAAAATTCTCATAAGCCAAATCCATCTCATTTTGGGGATGTGATGTCCCAGATACCTAGTGTTTCATATCTAGAGCACAGTCACAGGAATTTGCCAACCAAAAGTAAAAAGAACTTCAGCCGAACAGATTATGAGTATAAATTTAGAGTTGGGAAGACCAGAGTCCTTTTTATAAACTTACTGTGAAATAGATACAAAGCATCAATCATTCAGCAGATGTACTAGTAAAAAGTAGAGAAAAGGGGGTAGGTTGGATAGAGGGAATCCACTTTTTTTAAAGAGCATATCTGAGCTAGAGAAAAGGATTTTACAATGGCATCCTAACTTTTGCTTAATTTTAATAGCAAAGTAAATGCTAAACCTTTCAGTTCACAGCATGGAAGATGGAGGCAAAAGAATGGAAATATGACATAAGGAATAAAATTTACTTTTACTTTTAAATTTACTTTTAAAACATCACTAAGTTTGCTCTGGGAAATTTCTGAATATGTATTTCCCATTTTTCTAGGCTTTAGAAGGCCTTATCACATTTTAGTGATAATTAGCAGATATCAAGTGCTCACTATTTTAAGCAATTCCTAATGTCTGTATATCTGTTGACATAACAGACTAGTCAAATATTTTCATGCTTTGTTTTAAGAAATTGGATCATGAGAGTATTAGTCTTCTAGGCTTCATTTAGTAGGGAATCTGAGTTTAAATTCAGACCTAAAGGTAAATGTTGAAATCTCAGTTGAACTGAGACTTTACTGCTTATTAGAACACAAACTTTAAACCTATTGTGTGTATTTGATAAATATATGTATATATATGTTCATAGGTGGTGAGATTGCATCTACTTTTGATCACCCAGACTTAGTGAAGCTTGGAAGTTGCAAGCTTATTGAGGAAGTCATGATTGGAGAAGACAAACTCATTCACTTTTCTGGGGTAGCCCTTGGTGAGTAATTATGTAGATCCTGGCTTAGGTTCCTAAATCTTGGGTAGGCTCTGCTGAAGTGAAAGAAACAGTTAATATATTTGCCAAAATATATGTCTTAATTCTTGAGAAGCATGATGTATGTTAATTTCGATCTCTGAGGTCAGCTTCATGTTAATCTTGCTTTGTGAACAGGGCTTTGTGAATATCCATATTCAATATGATTGTTTTCTGGATAGCTTAGAACTATTATGACATCAATTGTTTGCAAAGGGAATGTGTAACAGTGGAATACATGCCAGTTTTTGAAACCTCATAATATAACCAATGCCTACATAAATAATAGGCAAACTTTATGTTTTATAACTAAGTGTTCATTGTTATAAAACTATTATTTTTTAACTTTAGGTGAGGCTTGCACCATTGTTCTGCGTGGTGCCACTCAACAAATTTTAGATGAAGCTGAAAGATCTCTGCATGATGCTCTTTGTGTTCTTGCCCAAACTGTGAAGGATTCTAGAACAGTTTATGGAGGAGGTAAGCATTTGAAACAGAATGAACATATTTTATTTCCTTATAGTAATGGTTTTTGCCTTTACTTATAGAAACTTTATGTTGCCTTTGCATTTAGTTTTAAAATGTTTGACATATCTTAAGAGGAAGTCAGGAATTCAGTTTCTTAGTGACAATTACGCTATTTCATTGGAATTTTATTTGTATAGGCTGTTCTGAGATGCTAATGGCTCATGCTGTGACACAGCTTGCCAACAGAACTCCAGGCAAAGAAGCTGTTGCAATGGAGTCTTACGCTAAAGCACTGAGAATGGTAAGTTAGTTTAAAAAGAGAATTCTGAACTTAAATTCTTTGGGTATTGATAGTTTTTAAATGAATGTTTTTGTATCTTGATTGGGAAATACTTTCTTGGCTTTAAGAAAACTGGTTCACACCACTTAAATTTGATTCAGGAATTTACCCTCTTTATAAGCCGTAATTAAAAAGAAGCCAATTATCCATTGTAAATGTATAATTTTAAAAAGCTTTCCTTCTGGTTAAGAGTTAAACAACTTTATTAAGTAGAATAGATAGTTACCATTTGTGGTCCTTTCCTCGTAGTTGCCGACTATCATAGCCGACAATGCAGGTTATGACAGTGCAGATCTGGTGGCCCAGCTGCGAGCTGCGCACAGTGAAGGCAATACAACTGCTGGTCTGGGTAAGAAACCAATTGAAACCTTGCAGGAGCTGTTAAGAGTAACTTCTTACTAAGGTTTTTTTTTTTTTTTTAAGATGAATTCTCATAATAACCATGTAACAGATTCTTGTCTTTGCCGTTGTATCCATTAGATATTCTAGGAAAATGTTTAAATTCATATTCTCAACACTGCCAGAACTTTGTTATTCCATAAGGAGTATAAGGCTAGTAAGAAGACTAGTACCTAGTTTGTTATATAATGGCTATAGGATTTTAAATTAACAGTACATATATTCTGATATAAGTATAAAGTTTACTATATCCCATATAATCCAGCATCAAATCCTATTCTTACTATAAACTTATTCTGTCTCATTCTTGAATGTAGATCTTTGATATATACATAAAAATTGGCCAAAAAGGCAGGTTTAATTTAGACAGAAAAGTTTCCCAACAAACTGTCCAGGACATTGTAGGAATAGAGTAGATAATCTTGTCATTGGACAAGAGAAATGAATAATGAGTAATGATCTGTCATAAGATGGAAGTAGGATTCTAGCAAGAAGAAAAGTATATGACTTCTGAATGTTCTTCCAGTTTTTACGACTCCATAATAATTGGTGACAGAGCAAATTTTCTATAGTTATTTTATATATACATGTATGTAGATAGATGATCTAGTGTTCTGTATAAATTTTCCATCATTTGACATAATTGCCCTCCATTAATACGCATGATCAGTAGTTGACCTTTTAATTTTCTAAAAGGCTTTCCTTGAGGAATAGGCTGATGAGAATGTTATAACTAAATTGAGGAACTGGGTGTTGTAATCTTGTAATTTTTTTGGTAATAGGATTAGTTTTACTTGTTATAAGTCATTAGAGATATTCTGATACTTAAGTTGTTAAAACTGGTTTATTTATGTCTTTCCAGATATGAAGGAAGGTACCATTGGAGATATGGCAGTATTGGGTATAACAGAAAGTTTCCAAGTGAAGCGACAGGTTCTTTTGAGTGCAGCTGAAGCAGCAGAGGTGATTCTACGCGTGGACAACATTATCAAAGCAGCACCAAGGTACTATAGCTACACATTTTTTAGAAATTTTAACAAATGAAAGGTAGCTTGCACGTATTTGACTATAATTGATAGAAAGTGGAGCTATTTTTGCCTAGATAAAAGGTATTATATACAAGTCACAACTTGAAATAGGTTAAGTAAGATAAGGCCTGAAAATTGACCTTAAAAGTTGGATTTAGTAGGAGAGGCTGCTCCTGGTGTTGAGAGGATGGAGTATTAGTGACCTCGACAAGCAGTTTTAGTGGAGTGGAGGGGGAAAATGTCTTAATTGAAGTAACTTCAATAGAGGACCAGAAAAAAGGAATTGGAGAAAGTGTATAAGTCTATAGACTGCTTTTTGGGGAGAGTCTATATAAACTTTGGGAGCAGAGAAGTAGGATGGCTTGTAAAGGAGGTGTAGGTCTTTACTCTGAAAATTCAGTGTGTTTAAATGGGAGCAGTTTTATAGAGAGGGAGTGGTCTGTGCAGAAGAGGGGAGAAGAAATTGGGGATCTGAAGAACAAGAGGAGTTGGTTTTAGATGGGAACACGGAGAGCTCATCCATAGTAACAGGAGGGAAATAGGAACGTTGTTAGGAAATTACCTTTGATGAACTAAGTTACAAGGAATTTGTGCAGAGCCCTGCAGCACTCACTTCATTGTCTTCTGCGGATGGCTGCTATTCTTATTTCTGTTAGAGGGAGGAAAGTGTAGAAAAATAATGATTTGGATCTGGAGTGAAAAGATAAAATGGTATTTAAATCTCCTGTGGTGTAGTGGAAAGAGGACTGGGATAAAAAATTTAAGAGATTCTCTGCTCCTGGCGTTGAGAGGATGGAGTACTGAGCACACATATTTTGAAATGGAAAATTGGTGAGGGAAGGGGAAGTTGGTAAAGTTTTCTTGGAAGCCACCAAATATGTTTATGTGCAGTTACCTTTTCTGTTATCTTTGAGCAGAATGATGGTAAAAGGAAACTGAGTTCTATAAAGTTTTCTGGCTTGGGGACAAGGTCACATAACCACCCCCACCTTCATATCTTTGCAATAACTCTGCACCCTCAACCACATGAACATGCACCTGATACAACTCATTTGATCTGATACCACTGTTTTAGAGATTTAACTATTAGAAATTCTGAATAATTTGCAATAAAGAAACAAATAATTTTAATTCATCTTTTCCAAACATAATGAACTGTGGACTTCTTTTCATACTTGTTAGCAAATTTCAGGGGACCTGTTTTCCAGATCAGTACCTGCCACAGCTGCTTGACAGCTTTCACTGTTGTGCCTGCCTCCAGAAGCACTTGTTCCACAGACAGTTGCATTAGTGCCCCTACCATGAGAGTGACTCCTTCCTGAGAGATTCAACCATATGGTTACAGGAGAATAAAATTTAACATCTAAGAATGAGAAAGTACTATTGGCTATTCTTTAGCCTGACCCTATTACCAGTCAATCTAATGGCATTTGTTCTCATTCACTTAGAAAAGTAATCCAGAAGTTTTCCTCTAGAGGCCCCAAAGCCTCGGCCTTTTACAAATTCTGATTAAGAGTAACTTCTCTGACTAATATAGTAAAATTCCCTCACATATATAGTAGTTGAAAACATGAATTAACCCTTTTCTGGAGAATACATCTTTATTAAGTAGGTGGTTTGGATGAGAAGTTGAAACTGCTAAATACCTACAGGCTTCCACAATCTTGTAATGTTCTCATACTAATACAATAAAAATTGAGGAATGTTTGTTATAAGGTAGAAACATCCTTGTTAAATAGAATTGGTTATAATGATTTTAGTAAAATTAGGAATCTAGCTGTATTTATATTTGATACAAATCTTTGGTTCCAATCATGCTTTTCATTTTCAACATTGCCCTTTTTCTTAAGTGTATGTTTTGTAATCCTTGCAGGAAACGTGTTCCTGATCACCACCCCTGTTAAGCATTCCTGTATGCTGTTCAGCTCTGGACCATTAATAGCAAAGTTGTGTTTGAAAGACTTCGACCTCTTAAGACTAGAGTCGAAGTTTATCTGTGGTTGATGTATCCTTCTTTTGGACATTTAACTGACCTTCTATTTCAACATGGGTCTAATTTATTTGCTGTTTCATTTTCCATAAAGTTCAGTTGAATTATGTTTCTCATACAGAATAAAAATTTGAACACTTAGTTCTTACCTGTCTTAGTGATTTGTACTCTGTTTTAACTCTGCTTAATGAGAATGAACAATTGACTTTTAGTATTGAGTTGTTTCAGCTTAACTAATTATTGACCTTATCCATTTATGAAGTAATTATCTTAATACAAGTCCAAGTCAGATGTGATAAACATAACATTAATCTTTCGGTTCTCAATCCTACATAACCTTTATTAACCATTTAATTTTGTTTAATGTAAGTACCATAAACTTTAGTACTCAAATTTAATGTTGTGTAGGAGAAGATCATGGCTTCTGTACTTCAAGGTCAGAAGTTGTATTTTAAGTGTTGGTTGTTGCAAACTGCTTCTAGCACCTCTGATGCTTACAGGGTAATGTTCTCTAAATGAGATTGATATGGCCAGACGCAAGCATTATTGACTGTTCTGTTAGGGTTTTTTGGTTTTGTTTTTGGAAAATGGATTCAAAAGAGAATGAGAATTGGCATTAAATATGCACTAGTTTGGTGGTTTAAGGGAGAATTTAGATTTGGAGGTTATCAACACATCAGTATGTAGCAGAATGTGTGAGAAATAACAAAGCCCAGCAGTAGTGTGAGTGTTACTCTTATCTCTCCTAGCATCATGGAGAGACGTTTCATTTCCATAGAGGAACAAAAGGATTTCCAAAAAAATATTGATGTTTCTGTCTGTAAGTTTGTTTTCAACATTTTAATAGTACTTCGTGGAAGCTGTTAAAATTGGGATGTTTGATTCTCTTTGTGATACTGGTTTATATCCTCTTAACAACATTCATGTAAAGGAGAAATTTTCCTGAGATTATCAAAGAGAATTATAATGATTTTGTTTTAAATTTTAGGAACACGAATAACGTTTGTTGTTTAATTTTTTTTTTTTTTAAAGTAGTTTATCCTACATTGTAACATCAGTTTTATCCCACAGCTCAGGTAGGTTGGAGCAGGTAAGCATATCATAACCAAAAAAACCTACAGAGGCTTCAGTGGGAGAGGTGGGTTTAAACATCTGCCCTGAGCGATGAGACAGCTGTGGAGTAGGATCTTAATCTAAAAGTGTGCTTGGACATGTTTTTCCAAAGGTTTTAAAAAGGATATACTGATATTGTTAACCTACCAAGAGATAGAAATGTGGGAGCTTAGTTGCTGTATGAAGAATACACTCATGGGTCTCTCCCTCTGAGTTCATAGCCTTTGCAGCCCTTTACAGGTTTGTCATGTGCCTAGACTATCCCAAGTTCACAGTTGTTATCTTTTTAGTTTCAGAGGTGAAGTACCAACCTAGGCTTCTCTGATTCCTCTTAACAGTTTCAGGGTGGAGTTTCTCTTAACTCAGAGCAGATATGGAAGCAGTGAGTTATTTTCACAAGACTTTTGTGACATAGGAATAGAGATTTGTAATGTACATGAGTTACTGCACAGAAAATTGTCTTAAGTGCTTACAGTAATGCTCTCCTAAAGAGGGTGGATATAGTTGGTTAGTTAAATCTGCCCTCAGTAGCCTTCAGTTCTGGGAAGGATAGCATTCTGTGTGCTGGTCATTATGCTTTAAGCTCTGCTTCAGCCAGAATCCACTCTTGGCCTGCTCAGAGGCCATGGGGCTTATCCCTGCTTGCTGGCTGCCTCACAGCTCCCTGTGCATGGGTTTCCTGTGGTTTACCTCAAGAGGCGCTGGTGGGTTACGAGGAGAGGGAGTTGGTATTTTCTTCCTGCTTTGCTCTTTGTCTTTAGAAGTGGCTACGTCCCCATGAGACCTGCCATTACGTCTTCACTGAGGAGCTGCTTTTGTGGCTCTCGGCTCTTCCTGGATTTGGGGGGCAGTCTCCCCTGTTTGTTGGCCTTACAGTGGTATCAGCTGCTGCTTTTGGGTGTGTTTGGGGGCCTCAGTGTTTCCTTCATTTTCCTCCCCCATAATTATCTAGTAATGGTTCCTTTGTTCAAGTCTATTTAAAGTCTCTGCATGGGGTGAGCACTTTTCCTTGCCAGGACACTGACTGGTAAAAGTCAGAATACACAACAGAATACTCTGTACAAAATCCTTTTCCAAGTCTATTTTCTTTTTTTTTTTCATTTTTTTATTAAGGTATTATTGATACACACTCTTATGAAGGTTTCACATGAAAAAACAATGTGGTTACTACATTTACCCATATTATCAAGTCCCCACCCATACCCCAATCCAGTCACTGTCCATCAACGTAGTAAGATGCCACAGATTCACTGTTTGCCTTCTCTGTGCTACACTGTTTTCCCCGTGATCCCCCACACCCTGTGTACTGAACAAAATACCCCTCAATCCCCTTCTCCCGCCCTCCCACACCCCTTCCTTTTGGTAACCACTAGTCCATTCTTGGAGTCTCTGAGTCTATTTTGTTCCTTCAGTTTTGCTTCATTGTTATACTCCACAAATGAGGGAAATCATCTGGCACTTGTCTTTCTCTGCCAAGTCTGCTTTTCTTACACCTACTCCAGATTGGTGTTAGATCATCAATAGAAGTGTGAAACAAACCTCACCTTTTTTAAGCACAGAATTACTGTACAGTATTTCAGATTCTTAATAAAAGGATAAAAAGCCTGATTTCAGATTTCCTATTAAAATTGTGAGTAGCACATAACACCTCTTAAAGAGGTGAAAAGGTTATATGAAATAACACAAGACCCTGAGGACAGTAGCTGACCTATATATAGAAATGCTCCATAAGTATCAGTCTGTCCGACTGTCCTTTGGGCTGGATACATAATAAAAATCTTCAAAATTCAGATTAACATACAATTGTACTAGGCTCTAGGGATTCAAAAATAAATATTTGTTTCCTGTTCTCCAGAAATGAACAGTTTAGGAAGGGAAAAAAGCATATAAACTTATTTTTTAATAGCATTAATACCTTTATAGTAGTATGATTACAAAGTGTATGCATTAAATTTTTTTGTAGAGACAAAAGACAGTAAAATGTGTAAGCAAGATACACCCATGTCATCTGGCCCACGCCTGCTGCCCCTTATGACATAGATTAGTGCCAGGGAATATTTTCACATTTTCAAGTACTTTGATTTTGCAAATTCTAGAATAACAGGGAAATGGCAGAGTATTTTCATTTAGAAACTTCAAAATGAATCCTTGGTAGCCATGTTTGTGTAACATTTTCCTATTTAGGTTAAGTCAGAAACATTTGACCACATTGCAGTTAAGAGTTCTTATATTCAAGACTGTGGGTACTGTTGGAAATTTTATTGAGAGAGATTTTTATTGCTGTTTTTCCCTTCAAACAAGGAATTTATACTGATTGTAGGGTAAATATAAGTATTGTGCCACATGGTGTAACATTTAGTGAAATAACATATTGTGTGCACCTTAGCTGCCACCTGCCAGGCACTGTTCTATGTGCTTTATACAAGTAATTTGTGTAATCCTTACAGTGCCCTGAGAGGTAGAAACCATTTTACTGATGAGGATACTGAGGAGCATAGATGGTAAATGACTGGTAAGTGGCAAAGCTGAGGTCGGAATGCCACTTGAAGAGCTATGGTCAACCATTGTTCTGCCTCCACGTTACTATATGTAGATGTGCTTTTGGTTAAAATCAAGTCTAGTTGATTTTTAGGGCACAAGCCCACTCTTTTATGTGTGAAATTACAAACTTAGTGATATTGCATTTTAGGACAAAGAAAAAAAGGAAACGGTTCATTTCCATAGAATCCATGTTAAAAGATGTTAGTTGACATCATTCATTATTAATGGAAGCTGAAATCCTGTGCACACTTCTGGAAGAGATTTTCCTATGATGCATAACTCTGGGTTCTGGAGTTTTTAAAATGAGTAAAATAGTTACAAAAATAGTTATATTTGGTGCTTCAACAATTTCCCCTTTTTAACTTTTTAATTCTGTCTATTTCAAGAAAACATCAAAGGGTTTTGCATATGTAAATAGGTATTTCCATACTTACTTTATAAAACTGAAACCGCATAGTGAAAACATTTTTGGATGGTAAAATCAGTGGGGAGCATTTAACAATATTGAGAAGTTTTTTTTTGTTCATATTGATTACTTTAGAAGGGCTTGACTGTGTGCCAAAATGTTTGTAATTTGACCTTTGATTCAGACCAGTTAGCTCATTAGATGAGAACTCTTTATAGGCTGTTTGGTTTCACTCTGTTTTGTGGCTATAGCTGCAGCTCTATTGGAAAAGGTAGGTCCCTTAATCTTGGAAGGGGTAAGACAGGATCCAAAGTAAGTCAGAGCCATCTGTAAGGCTGGCTATCAGTACAGCCCAGAAAGTGGTTCTGTAAGCATCAACTGAGTATATTTTAGTTTCAATCATTAGGAATGAGAAGATAGACTAAATTCTAGCTGTCTAAAGTAAATTCTAGCTGTCTAAAGAAATCTGGAAAGGGATTAAATATTTGACAACCTATTACATTTAATGATTAAAGGGATTAGGTAGTCTATGCAGTGGTTTGCATGTACACTACGCAGGTAGCAATAGGAAGACATGATAAGAAACTGTCTTTCTCTGATAGCAAGAAACAATTGTAGAAACACATGAAAGCAAGTCTGCTGGGCTGTGGTGCTTTTATGGCAAAAGTGCTTTTTAAAAGTTAGATACAGTATGTTTTAGTTAAGATGATATTGTCCTCGTTTGCTGAAAAGGTTCAAGAACAGTATTATGTCATTAAGTCACCCACTGACAGTTTCTTTAAAGTTGATGCATTCATGGGAAGAAGAAAAGGTCACAATTTACAATCTTAAAAAAAAAAAATAGCCGAAAAATATCTAGGTTTATACACACCATTGAATGACCCTACTTAACAAAAACCAAATTAGAACAAAGGCTGAGATGCTAAGGTTAGAGGCAGAAGTTTCCTATGTAAACCACAACTTGCAGTTCAAATTTCCAAATACTTGTTTGAAATGGACAGTTTCTCAGCTACTACCTCTGACTTAATAGGATTCTGGAAAAGTGGTTTCCTTCCATGGAAGGGCATTCAGTTTAGCTCTGCTTCATTATTGTGAATAAACAGAATTGCTCTTGGCAGCCAAGATTACAACTAGGCTTGATTTTAATGAGACTCATTGGCAAAGACAGGTCTACTTTCTAGATGCTTTCTAGCGTTGTCATTAACACAAACCATTGAGAGCAAACCATAGGGCAAATCCCTCAAGGAAACCACTATCAAATTCAAAGTGGCAGCTGGACTCCACAGAAGGCATTGTCCACCAGGGGTCTTCTCAGCATTTACTAAATGGGGGGGAAGCTTCATCTTGAGCCTTTGCAGCAACAGTTTTCCTGTGAATCTATGTAGAAATGTCCTTTTTAAGTAGCTTAAGTTAGTAATATGTTATTTTGGTCATTTATAGTAAGGAAATATATTCTGCAAAGGCTGGAGACAGGCCACCTGAGCTTTTTGGTGAGTTCTATGGCAAATACCTTATTTGAGCTTATGAGCCTCATGACCAGACACTTGTGGAGAGTGGAGGAGGCCAAAGTGTCCCAGGCTCTTCTTACTCTTCAGTGTTTGGAAACAGCTGCTTGGAGAGGCTAATTTTCTTGTGAAAAAGTCATGGTATCTGTTGCACACAACTCCCTTGGGGGTAGAGGTTGGCCAGAAATTTTCCTTGGTGTGCTTTAAGCATTTCATCTGACTCAGCCCTTGCTGGCAGAACACCCCAAATGTCCCAGAGCAATGCTTTGCACTTCAGTGGAGAGGTCTACAGAAGATGCTGGAGTTGGGTCCTTGGCATTAACTGACAACGGAAGCTCCTCAGGAGGTGGGAGAAGAAAGTGGAAGAGGCAGGGCAGGTGCCAGTGTCTCCTGGCTTTCCTCCTTGACCAGTGCATAGCGCCTGGCTTTTCTGGGGTCAGGCTCTGGCGTCTCCTCTGCCCATCTTCCCACACGGCGCACGCCTTTGGCCACCTTGGGTGCATTCCTGCAGGGATTGTGGTCATAGATGACCAGCTTCAGACTTGACAAGTGGATTAGGCTGGGGAAATAGCGGATGCTGTTCCTGTCCACGTCGATGACCTCCAGGAAGGGCATCTGAAGGAGCACAGTGGGGAAGTCTGTTAGCACGTTGCCCGACAGCCAGATGGTCCTCAGCTCCTGGAGGCGCTGCAGCTGGGCTGGCAGCACACGCAGGGCATTGGAGCCGGCGTGCAGAGTCTTCAGGAGGCTCAGCTCGCAGACCACATCTGGCAGCTGGGTGAGGCAGTTGGCCTCCAGCCAGAGGGTCCGGAGGTTGTGGAGCAGGCTCAGCTCCTGGGGGAGGTGGGAGAGCCTGTTGTTTCCCAGGTAGAGGGTGCAGAGCTGCTTCAGGGTGCACACCACCTGGGGCAGAGCCTTGAAGTTGTTGAAATCCAGGGCCAGGATCTGCAGATTCTGCAGCTGCTCCAGCTCCGGAGGCAGGCTGTTGAGGTGGTTGTCGCTCAGGTAGAGCTTGACCAGCTCGTGGAAGGAGCACACAAGCACGGGGAACCGGCGCAGCTGGCTCCCGCTCAGGTCCACCATCTTGTCCATCGGCATCTCCCTGAGCTCTCTGACCATGTAGTTCTGGCAGCGGTCGGCAGGGATGAAGGCCGCGAGGGTCCTGATGGTGTTCCCCATGTGGAGGCCGGGGACATGGGGTGCCCCAGCCCAGCGGCCGGCCCGCAGGTCTGCTGCTGACTGCTGTGGGGCCTGTCCTCCCTTCCTGTTATAGCCGGGGGTGCAGGGACAAAAGCCAGTCACTTCAACAGAGAGAAGTGCTCACAAGAGCAGTGTGAGTGTCTGGTGACAGGCCCAGCAGACAGGGCCTGGGATGCCAGGTCTGGTTCACATACTTATTTTCAGTCACCTAATCCCAGTCCCATTTATCTGCATTTTTTGTTTTTCATTTTCAAGCCGAAAATAGTTTCACTAATGGTAAAACATTGAGGCATTACATAAAGGTGTGAAAGAAGAAAGTGAAAAACATCCATAGTTATTCTACCTAGGGATAAATACCATAAACATTTTAATATGTTTATGTCTCCCAGCCTTTTTGCTACAAGTAATGTGTTTTTAAAAATTATTTATACTGTTTAGTAGGAGTCTTATGTTTATCCTAACATGGACATTTATGTTTGCAGGTATCTAGCAATTATTTGAAACACCTGTGTAGTCATCACTTTTTTGAATGTATCATAATTTAAACAGGTCTCCCTATTATTGGGCATCTAGGTTGCTTACAATGTGTCACTATTATAAATAATCCTCTTATATACAGTGTGAGCAGTTAACTGCTAATTCTTTAGAAAACATCCTTAGAAATGTTCCTGGGCCAAAGATGCATTCTTTAGAGTCTTTTCATTGATAATGTCTCCTCCCTACCCCCACCAAGTCTGAACCTGTGTTTCATTCTACAGGTGTCCGTTTTCTTATTTTTTCATTCTTACCAGGTAATAGTTGTCCACATTTTGAAAACTTGCCTTTGACAAAAAAAAAAATAAATAAAAAAGCAGGAGAAAGAGAAAAGGAACGCCAGCCTCCTAAAACTTAAATAAATGAGGATGTATTCCTGCAGTGCATCTGTGGCAGAGCTAACTACCCATCTAAGCTTTGTGCTTCCCTTCCATAGTGTTGACTTGTGGGAGGCAGCTGTCCAGCCAGGACATTTCGTACTACCAGTCTAGGGCAGGCAGGGAGTCTAATTCTGACCAATGGAATGTGGGCAGAAGTGATATATGTCACTTGTAGGCCTGGGTCATTGAAAGCAAACCACTTTTCTCCACACTCTTGTTCCCCATCTGCTGGCTAGATATTAACACCCACGGTGACCTTACAAGCCACCAATTATGGGGAAGTCACATGTTGAAGTTGGCAGCACCTTGATCATCTTGCATCCCTTAATAAGTGCTAAGGATCAGAAAAACTCACCCCAACACTCCGCCGCCCCCACAACCCCCCCACACTGCCTACCACCAACTGGATTTAGGTAAATAAGAAACTTCAATTATGTCCAGCCATCCAGATCTGGTGCTTATCTATTACATTATCTAAATGAATAAAGCAGTTGTTAAAAATGAGGTAAATCTGCATATACTGATATCCAAAGATATTCAGGATGAATAAAGTAGGGAAAAAGTGAGTTTTAGAACATTAATGATCCTATCTGGGAATAAATATGCATATATTATTTTATGTGTATGAAAGGCTCTAAGACATAACTGCTTATTTCTGGAAATAATCTGCCTGAAGGTTTGGGAGTGATAGAAATGCTAACTTCTGCATTTACACCTCTTGTACTGGGTGATTTTTGTTTTTTTAAGAACTATAGGCATATGTTACTTAAAAAAATTCTGTTCCAAAAGAAACAATCCATCAGCCTGCCTGCTGTCTAGATAGAGTGCCTGGGTTTGTGGGGGGGCTTGGGAGGCTGTTTAACCTCCTATAATGCCTTCTCTGCTACCCTGCTTACAACAGACTGAACAGGGCAGTGGATAAGCATTCCATGGCAGTGCCCCTGCTACAGAGCTATTTGGTGACACAGCATCACTTCCCACCTTCTTGCCTCTCAGTCACAACTAAAGCCAGTGTCTGTCTTGCACTTTCTACACACTGAATGTTAAGGGCTTTTATCTTGAGCCCTCTCTTTCCTTTGTTGACTTGTACTATAATAAGTAGCTTCTCACCAGGTACCACGCTTTGCCTGTGTATTGAGCGTGGCCCGTGATGACCACAAATGGTCATGAAGCAGCTGCCCTGATGTTGTCCCTGGAAATAATAATGATGGTAATTATTGCTACCCATTATTATTATTCCCATTCTTAAAATTGAAGTATTGTTGATAAAGTCACATTGGTTTCAAATATATAGCACAGTAGTTCAACAGTTACCCCTATTATTAAATCCTCACTCCTTCTAGTGCAGTTACTGTCAATATAGGAAGATGTTACAGAATCACTGGCTATGTTCTCCATGCCATACTATCATCCCTGTGACCAGCTTTTATTATGATTGAGATTTTGTAACTTTATCCCCTTCACCCTCTGACCTACACACCCCAACCCCTCCCCCCTGCTCACCACCAATCACTTCTCAGTGTCTATGACTCGTCTACTATTTTGTTCATTTTGTTTTTGTTTTATATACCACAAATAAGTGAAATCATTAGATATTTGTCTTTCTCCGCCTGGCTTATTTCACTTAGCATAATACCTGCTAGGTACATCCATGTTGTTGCAAATGGCAGGGTTTTTTTTTTTTTTTAATAATTTATTTTATTTTAGTATCATTAACCTACAATTACATGAGCAATACCGTGATGATAGAACTCCCCCCTTCACCAGGTCCCCCCCACCAACCCCACCACAGTCACTGTCCATCAGCGTAGTGAGATGAGAATCACTACTTGTCTTCTCTGAGCTGTACAGTACCCCCCGTGCCCCCCCACCCTATGTCTGCCAATCGTAATGCCCCTTTTACCCTCTTATCCCTCCCTTCCCACCCATCTCCCCAGTCTCTTTCCCTTTGGTAACTGTTAGTCCATTCGTGGGTTCTGTGAGTCTGCTGCTGTTTTGTTCCTTCATTTATTTATTTATTTATTTATTTATTTTTTCTTTGTTCTTATACTCCACATATGAGTGAGATCATTTGGTACTTGTCTTTTTCGGCCTGGCTTATTTCACTGAGCATAATACCCTCTAGCTCCATCCATGTTGTTGCAAATGGTAGGATTTGTTTCTTTCTTATTGCTGCGTAATATTCCATTGTGTATATGTACCACATCTTCTTAATCCATTCATCTACTGATGGGCACTTAGGTTGCTTCCATTTCTTGGCTATTGTAAATAGTGCTGCAATAAACATAGGGGTGCAT